>BSBK01006281.1:367500-721133 GCA_027943335.1 Chamaecyparis obtusa
TTAGCCTCTTGTCCGATACCTCATAAGACATTTGTGGTTTTTTAGAGATCAATCTAATGTGAGTATCCATTATATAAATTTGATAGCTCTACACTCAAATACAAACTTTGTGAGTCACCAAAGGTCATTAGGAGGGCATAAATAAGAAAAAGAATTGTCCTCGACTAATCATTGCAACATTCCATAACTAAACAATCTATATGGATATAGGAATAGATTGATATTCTATAGGATTCATAGAAAATGGTATAGGGGATTGATAGAGAACAATCAAGGCTTACCAATCAATTGGCCATCTATTACATGTGGGCATCATTTTGACTCCTTTCCCTTGTCCATTAACAAGGGTCATGCTTGAATCTTGTTTTAGCATTATTTTGGCTTCATGAAAAATTGTCTCTCTTCACTAGAATTTGACATTATGATAGATTTATATGTTTTTTGTTAACTAAAATTATGAATAACTTGCCTTAATCAATTGATTGGGTTTATATAATAATGTGTTTCTTTTGAAATTTTACAGGTATAATTTTAAATTGCCCTTATTTCTAGCCATGCAATTTACAAAATATTCTCAATTTTGAGAGCCTACAACCAACCATATGTTAATACCAGATATTTATGCAAAGTAATAATCATAAACTTTCATCAACTATCAAAATAATTAGTCCATAGTATAACCATTACAACTATATAAATCAAAATGATATCTAAATAAAATCAACAAGGATAAAAATATAGTGCATTACTTACTTCACATCACTAGAATATTACACATACTTGTACCAAAGACAAGTTGATATTGATGATGACATCCAAAATATTAAGCCCAAAACTCTTACATTGAATAGTAAAATAATTAAATATGAAAGCATAATTAATTTTCAAAACATGACTAACACATTTGCATGTTGTAGAGGTAGCAAAAAAAGAACGACTTTGAGAAAAAGACAATTAAGAATCTATAATAGGATTATGATTACAATTATAACTAGAATTATGGTTTCAATTTTAATTTAATTTTTAAAAATGGATAGATTGAGGGTTGCAATATTATTTTTAGACTTTGAACAACTACAACAACATTAATCTCAAATTACCATGGACTAATCTCTATAGTCTACAAGATTAGTCTTACTAGATTAAAAAAATACAACTCTTCCTTCTACATAATTAAAATAAAAAATAATATTATAACAAATATTACATCCTAAAATTTTAATCCGATTGAAAAAAGGGCACTAAATTTGAACAAGAGTTGTGTTATAGCATGAGTCCCGCCTAATGGAAAAAAATTGAAATTGAGAGGAATTAGCATATGCAAATGATTAAAGATTGTAACACTTTTAAATTTTAATTATGATGTAAGAAATAAAATTAACTGTAATTTTACTTTGTTTGTATTGTACAATAATTAAATTATGAATAATAATAATAATAATGTGTAAATAATTAAAACAATATTAATATATAAATTATGTATAATTATTGATAATATTATTAAGTTATAGATTAATAACAATAAATTTAATATATAATATGTAAAAAATTTACAAATGAAAAAAGATTATATTAAAATATAATAATATTATTAAATGAAAAAATATTATATGAAAATAAATATATAATATATACTATATTATTTTATAAGCTCCTAATGGAGCAGCAGAGAAACACCTTTTTCTATGCTTTGCCAAAGTGAAGAGAATAAATAAAATTGAATATTTACTTTTTCACTACGTCTAACATGATTAAGGAGAGGAAAATGATATTCATGTATTTTCATATATCTACCCTCCAGGGTAAAAATTGGCATGTTATGTAGACTAACCAATACTTCAAAGATATTAGTTTCTGCCTTGAGAATTGGTCAAATTACAAACAATCCGATTTATACTATGGTCCAAGCCAATATTTTCTATTAAAAGGAATTTGTGCATTTTAAATTCTATTTTCTGATTGGCTCTGTCCTTTTTTCCCGATAGTCTTTTCATTTTCTCTCCCAGGAAATCGGGCGGTTGGGAGTGGTGGAAGTCTTAGATACATGTATGTTGCCAAGGGTTCCCTGTGGCATTTTGCATAGTAATATACGTGCCACTTGCATGTGAAATTTTCATTGATCTCATGATTTATATTTCCATATCACTATGATTGACGTTGATTTAGCAGGGACGGAGGTAAAGGCATACTTCTAGTTGTTTCGGTAACATGTAGTTTTGTGTGGTTCGTAGGGTTTCTCATTTTCTAGGATAATTTTGATAGAGTATTTCTTTTCTTAATTGAACTTTGGTTTCACAGATTATGCATCCGTCCATCTCTTTTTCCTTCGTCTTTGCGAAAGCTTCGCCCAAGTCTTGGTGTGCTACACACAATAGTTGTCTACACATTCAATTCCTAAAAAAAATAGGTATGCAACTTAATAATCTGATTTCCAATGCTTTTCAGAATTATAATTTTTCTTGGATAAGTGAATTGAGTGTCAGATTTATTGGGGAATTGCTTGTCCATACCCTATTCGCAAAGCTCCCATTGCTGGCACAGACCTGAGGATGCTGGCGTAGATTGTAGAATTTGGTTTTACGCTGTTGTTGCAATTGCTTGACAGTTTCTAAAGCCGGTTCAACAAATCCATTTTGTGCAAATAGGGTATCCTCTGAGACCACATTCTTTGATGCATTTTTCAAATAGATTAAACGCCTTGTCTGTGTGTTCACATGACTGGTCTATGTGTCCCACTTTGCATACATACTTGTGAGGCATTTAAAATGCAAAATCACTATCCTTTGTGCTTTGATGAATGTCCATCCCTACGCCAAAACATCCATATTGGCACACACAGGAAGGATGCAAGCATAGAGGACATTGGCAAAGGCGTTGTTATATTACAAAAATATAAATGTATTAAATAAAATATATTTAATTTTTAATCAGTAATATTTTTGTTTGATTTTATTTTTTGAAATTTTATTATTTTTAAAATTTATTTTTACCTTTGCTCATGTTTAGTTAATTTGTATTTGATATTATAATTTTTTATTTCTTTTTATCTAGTAAAAAATAAATAAAAATTATATACATCTAATTATTTAACATAGATTTAATTTTAGAATAATTTTTAAATAGTGGAAAATAACACTAAATTTAATGATCTATTAGAAGTTAAATTTTATTTTAAAAATCTTATTAAAAAAATTTTGCTTATTAAAATTTTAAATAAGATTAAAATTGATAAAATAAAACTAAAAAGTGAAAGACTATTAAATTATAGTAGTAATATATGTCTACTAAAATCTTCTCTATTTCATTAGTACTATTTCATTAGTAAGAACACTAGTCAAGAAAAATAATTATATAAAATTATATTATAACATATAAAAATATATTATTTATTTTAGTTAATAAAAATTTATTTTATAAATTTGCTAAATTATATAATTTTTTAAAGTAAATATATAATTAATAATAAATATTAACAATTTACCATATGCAATTTACTTATTCAAATCAATTAATATATAATTAAAAAATATTGATAATATTATTAAATTATAGATTAATAACAATAAATTTGATATATAATATGTAAAAAATTTACAAATGAAAAAAAGATTATATTAAAATATAATAATATTATTAAATGAAAAAATATTATATTAAAATAAATATATAATATATAATATATACTATATTATTTTATATTCATTTTATTAACTTAAATTTTTAATTTATTTTTATATAATATTTTTACTATTATATAAAAAATATGTACATTTACAAAATTAATAAGTATGTGCACACTAATGATGTACTATAGTGTTGATAACGTGAGGTATCAACGGTGGGACCCGCCTTTGTTAATTCAAACGTAATTGTCTCCCACCTGTCGGGCTTTCTACTTTCATTGGTAGCATAGAAAATATTATGAATTTTTAATGAAAAAATGTAAAAAACAACCAGCAAAAATATAAACAGCGAATTAGAAAAAAAAAAAAAAATTTGGAAAATAAAAATGACTCTAGAACATTACAAATGTAATTTAATATGTTTGGATTGCACACTGTTCGAGGCAAACTAATAGTAAATAATGCAGTGAAAACATAAGTCCCAGCCTATATAAGCGGGACTAATAAAGCACTATTAAACAGAGAAAAGGAAAAAAAAGCCCAAACGTTAAAGCTAAAAAAGAAAAACAGGTCGTTAAGGAAAAAAAACCAGGCCGTTGAAGGACAAAAAAGCAAAAAGCTTAAAAGCGTTAAAAAGCTTAAAAGCTGTGGAAGGAAAAAAAGTTTAAAAAACCACAGGCTAAGTCATTATAAGTAGGAGAGATTTTCTTCAATTTTATCATTGTAGAGAAAGTGCTTTGCAGCATCAGGGTTTTGATTGCTTTGCAGCATCAGAGTTTTGATTGTAATTGTTTTTATTGAATGTTTGTATTTTTGAGTGACTGTGTTTTGTTTCAGCGTGGCCACGCATCTGAATTTGTCTTGTTTCTTTCTGTTTTAAAATTTGTCTCTAAATTTATGTTTCATTTAGTGGTAAAATTTGGCTCGTTTCTTTCTATGTTAGCTTTTGCGAGCATTTTCTTGTTGATTGTTTATAGCTCTGTGGGGTTTTGTTGGGGCGACTGATGCTGGGCTCTTTTAATTTGTGCATTTATCAGGGCAACAGGGGAAAATGCGTGCCTGGGCTCTTTCAATTTGTGCATTTCTCAAGTTATTGAAGAATGCGCATATCAATGGCGAATGAGGCGTTGGCCTTTCTAGTATTTATAGCGGCCAATCACAATGCTGTAGCGCTTTCACAACTTGCCGGAGACTATCGACTGGAGATTATCATTGTAGAGAAAGTGAGTATCAGGGTTTCGATTGTAATTGTTTTTATTGAATGTTTGTATTTTTGAGTGACTGTGTTTTGTTTCAGCGTGGCCACGCATCTAAAATTGTCTTGTTTCTTTCTGTTTTAAAATTTGTCTCTGAATTTATGTTTCAGTGGTAAAATTTGGCTCGTTTCTTTCAATGTTAGCTTTTGCGGGCATTTTCTTGTTGATTGTTTTTAGATCTGTGGGGTTTTGTTGGGGCGACTGATGCCTGAGCTCTTTCAATTTGTGCATTTCTGAGGGCAATAGGGGAAAATGCGTGCCTGGACTCTTTCAATTTGTGCATTTCTCAAGTTAATGAAGAATGTGCATATCAATGGCGAATGAGGCAAATACTGATACCGTGCACTGATATTCCTCTGCAAAGGCAAATGCAGATGAAATTCGAGAAATAAGCTTCCCCTGTTTTCCAAATGGAGATTCGATGCTTCTTCTGGTTTCTATTTGACGGCGGTGTGCCTATGATCAAAGGGTTAGTAAATTCATTCTGGGCGAATAATACTAAAAGTCTCTTTTCATGGACTCTTTATTAGTCACATATTTTCTTTACCTTTTAATTTAGGCATTTTGGTGTATAATTTACGGGTTTGGATAATTTTTTGTATTGTAATATTGTGCTTGCAGAAATTGAAGTTTGAACCATTGGTGTATTGTAAACAATAGTATTAGAATTTTTGATATGATCTTGAGTTAGTTTTGATATTGTTTTGGTACTAATGATGTTGGAGTATGTATTTGAAAAAGTGTAAATCTCTCCGAAGAAGTAATAACAATTCAGCCGTTGTGAGGCCTGATATGAAATCTTGTTCTTTGCCCTTAATTATCTTTTAAGTTTTTCGTTGTTGCATTTGACGTGATAAAATTTAACTTTGTTGTATTTCATTAGATTTTGTCCTTTGTCCTTAATTATCTCTATGAAATTATTTATTGAAATGGTTTCAAGGTTAGTTTGGTAGGTTATTTATTGAAATGGTTTATAAATCTCACATAATAATATTTTCAGTGTATTTCTTAATGTCATTTGCAATGTAATTTTCTACAATTATTTCTGTTTTTTATTCTGAAGCGGGCGTGCATTATTTTTTTTAAGCAAAAATCAAAATCTATACAGATTGCAGTCCGTGTGAAGCATTGCAATACTGACTTCCATTTTATTTTTGAAATCTGATAATTTATTTTTTAAATACTGAATACATAAAGATTTGCTTCATTGTTTGTAGAGCCATAGATCAATATGGCTAATTGGTCCTGGTATTTATTTACATACTTATTTTGGTGTTTCAATCCTCGATCGTTATGGGGTTTGAGATTGTAAGAGCAAATATTTTGTATTATTAAGTTAAATAATTAGTTTCTGAGTTTTTGTTGCGAGGTTTGACATGGTAGCTGCATAAGAGGCATCAGCAGATGAAAGCTTCCTCTGATTTCCAAGGGAGATTCATGTCTGCTTCTGGTTTCTAAGTGATCAAAAGGTTAGTAAAAAGTTTCTATCTTAGAGTACTCTTATTTATTCCGGGATTCTCTTTACCTTCTTATTTAGGCATATTTTTAAGAGTTTGGAAAATTTCTGTATTGTAATATTGTGTTTGTAGATATTGTAGTTTGAACAATGGGTGTATTCCAATATAAGAGCATTAGAATGGTTGATAAAATCTAAGTTAGTTTTGATAAGCGATTTCTTGAAGATTTATGAATTAATAATCTTATGGCTTGTCGAAACTTAGATCTGTACTTCAATTTGGTTAATGTCTCTTTCTAGCTTCATGTTTCGATATTTTAATGCTCGAGCTTCTGAAACAAGACCTCAACCTTGTGTCTAAAAGTCCTTTTGCAGTATAAACTTTCCTCCCATTCATCTAAGTAGTAATAGGCCATCTTTTCTTTCTTAGGATTTACTAGAGCTATCATGACCGAAGGCATATGCTTAGTTCTAGCAGAGTAGTTTGTAGTTTTTTCCTTGGACAAATCTACTCACCTAGGACGTGGTATTTCGAATTCAGTCAAAATTTGGCATCAATAATATTTCTTTTGCTATATTTCCAGCTTTAGGCAGTCAATTTGTGGTCAGCAGTAGTGATGTTCGTAGGGAAGGTATGTTAACTATTTAAGCTTTTCTAGATGTTTGTGGGCAGAGTATGAATTCCGAGTTTGACAGACTAGAATTTAATCTGAATGGATAGCGAAAGGTTTGATGATTGGCCTAGTGGATTCTCTCGGAACTTACGAGGGAATGATTGTATAACCCCAGAGTTGTCCTTGCTGAAGAGTTATAATAATGTATCACGAGGGGGGTCTGGAGAATGTGTATATATTGGGTCTAGAGAATTTGTGGCTTGCTTAACAGATGTCTTTTAATATTGAGTGTTTGGAAGATTTGTAGTTGGATTCTTACATTTTTGTGATAATGTTTATACATAAATAATGATAAAGATTTGTTTCATACTTTGTAGATCCATAAATCTATCTGACTATAGTTTTCCTCTCTACTTACTTATTGTGGTGAGTAGATATGGTCTCCAATATTTATGAATATCTGTAGTTTTAGCAGAGTAGCTTTGAATTATTTGTTATTTATGAATATCTGTAGTTTTAGTAGAGTAGTTTTGAATTATTTGTTTGGATAAATCTGCTCACCATCCTTGATAAAACGAATTTCTCTTGCACCATATGACTCCAGATTTGTCCCTACAGCAAAATTATTGTAAAGTATCATGACTGGTCTGGAGAATATGCGTATTGTAATATTGGGTCTAGCGAATTTGTGGCTTGCGTAATAGATGTCTTGTAATATTGAGGATCTGGAAGATTCGTGGTTTGATTACTTGCATTTTCATGCTATACATAATTTTTTTTTGGATGTCTATACCTATTCCATAGTTCCCATTTTTACACAGATATGGAGGTTGCTGGTGAACAATTTGGAGTTTTGATTTATGTTTGAGAGTCTTGTATGAAAGCTGATCAAGATTTTCTTTGATGCTACATCATCTTTTTTGAGGCGTGGTAGAAAGTAGAAGTGCAAAACAAAATTTATAATTATCTTTGGGTGAGTTGGTGCAAGTTAATTTGTTATATATCATCGGGACCTTTGAAAGGTTAATGTGGTCTCTGTACTAATTTTACCTACCAATAGGGTCGGTTAATTTTATAAGTGTGTTTTTTTTTTAAATAATCAAAGCTCTTGTTTGTTTAAATAAAGAAATCTATAAAATAGTTTTGACTGATCAGATTTGTTTCAAAATAGGATTTGTTTTTGTGAAGTTTAGAAAAAAACTATAATAAGGCACTTGGTTTAATAGTAGACTTAACAAGTTGAGTCTCATGCATTTGCAATCTCATGGTTTTTAGACCTTCGTAATTTATTACACACTTTTTTGAAGTTGTTTGTGTTAGTACTTTTAAAGAAAAAAAATGGATAAATACATATGATTGTAAGATAAATAGCATGCAATATGCAATGGATTGGTTCTCATGTTATGCTCGACTCTTTGAAGGGTGAATACACATTGAGTTGCCTATTCCAATTTAATGTGGTGATGTTATGTTAGGCCATGCTTACAAGTAATGTCATCTTGGAAAGGCCATAGTGTGCCTTTATATGGAATCATCTTGGTATTGCTCATAAGAAATAGTGTGCAATATGCAATGGATTGGTTCTCGTGTTGTACTTACTCTTTGAAGGGTGATTTACATATTTAGTTTCCTATTCCAATTTGATGTGGTGATGTTATGTTAGGCCATGCTTACAAGTAGGGTGATCTTGGAAAGGCCATAGTGTGCCTTTATATGAAATCATCTTGGCATTGCACATAAGAAACATGCATCCTTGACCTAGAATCTCATTTAAGTTTTTTTATATGTATGTATGGGTTCCAAATCATCATGCATCTGAGTTGAATAGTTGGAAAGTTTTTGATGTAAGGGCATGTTGGTGAAATGACAATCTTATTGTATAACATAAAAATGAACTATTTTTGGAATTAATAAAAAAGTAAATGGGACTATTAATACTCTAAATATAAGAGGGTTGTTGAAGAGGGGAAGATAATGAACTATCAAGAGGATCTCATGATCTATTTCCAAGTCAAAAATCTAGTTATATTAGTAACTCTTGTCTATTTACAATATTTCAATCCTTGATGTTGAGGCTAATTGTTTAATGAAGTGATTGAAGAATAGTCAAGTTTTTTATTGGCAAAAATGGTCATCTTTACAAAATAAATGTCAAAACATATAGATTTATCTCTGTTGGAATCGTTTGTCGTTGCACCAAAAGCTCGAACTATCAATGCCCGATAAAAATGTCAAATTTAACCCGATCCACGGGAGGCGGTTAAGCCATGTCACGAATCTCCAAGGAGGTGCTGACCACCAAGTCAACAATCTCCCCTTCAGCACCGACTGAGCCTTCAACACCCACTGAAGGGAGATTCGAACCCGTGACCCAAGGCTCTGATACCAATTGTTGGAATCATTTGTTGTTGCACCAAAAACTCGAACTATCAATGCCCGATACAAATGTCAGATTTAACCCGATCCACAGGAGGCGGTTAAGCCATGTCACGAATCTCCAAGGAGGTGCTGACCACCAAGTCAACACTCTCTATGGATTTTAGTTGACAAACACTAGCTTTCTAGAATCAATTAAGTATTATATGAAGTTTTTGGTGTTAAAGTGTGTAGATTTTTCAAACATATGGAGAGGGAAGTGATGAATTGAGTTGTAAAAGGAGCACACAAAAGAGGTGGGGGGAAGAAGTGATGTGATGACTAGAAAATGAAGAGTATGCCAAGAGAAGGGGGTAAAGTAGTATGGACTTGGGATGCTTTGATTTGGTTACATGAGGGATGCCTTATTGACTCACATTCTTTTGGTTGGTTTTATTGATCTATCCCCCCTCAATCCTCCTATACACACAATCCATACTAATTTTCAATTGTTTTATGTTCATTTTGAGTTATTTTTATTATGCTTGTCGTGGTTATTCCAAATAAACTTCTTTTTTTATTTGACATGATCTACATTATGAAAATTTACATTATCTACAATAGAATGATATGATTTTTTGTATTGATATTATCCACATACAATACAAGATATCAAATCTTGTACAAATATTCAATGGAGAGAAAATTTAAAATGCTATGAGAAATTTATTTTTAAAAATATAACATATCGTTAAACTAAGCATGCCAATACATCACACATCAATATGGGTGGGTAAAACCTAGTATACATCTCAGTCAAATATGGATAATGATTTTTCCTAGTTGAAAGCATGATACAACTTTTAAAAATTTTAAGAAAGACCCAATTGGTCTATACAACAAATATTTTAAACCTCATGCCCAAATTTGAAGACATACAATATTATGATCCTAGAAGGCTCAATATTAGAATCACAATGAGTTGTAAGGCTTACATATTGTTGGAGTCATTCAAGGAGTTTCCTACATGTTTTAATATAAATTGTTCATTGTAGCACTTTACTATTTGATATATATCATTCTATATGCTTGCACTTATTATAGAAGCATAACCCATTCTACTTTGGAAATTAGCTTTAGTTAATAGTTGGTAGTTAGCTTATCATGATGGGTACCATGTCTTAACCTTAGAAGAATGATTGAAGATTCACACTTTGAACGTGCTTATATTCTTCATAATCAAGGACAAATCCATCCCATTGCAAGCCCTTTAGCAAGATTGTGGTTGTAGTTTTGATTGTGAATTAGTAATATCGTTGCTTCATCTATTTATTGTGTCTTAGGATATTCTTTATGAAGTGGTGTTAAAGCATGATTTTGAATCTTGAGTGAAGGCATCAAGTGGTGTCTAAGTGAGTTTCAATTGTAGGCATTGAATGATATTAGACATCTTTCAATATTGTGTATTGAAAAGAAGGTACATCAATAATATTTTCCTAGTTGCCAAATTTGAGGCACTTTTTAAAAGTAGATTGTAAACTTGAGCTAGTTTACAAGAGAATGAAAGTTCAAGATTCCACTAAAAAGATTGTGTAAAGGCCAAGGTGTTGTTAATATTGTTGCAAGGATACAATAAATGTTAGAGAGAAATTTTCAAATTTGATTGGATAATGAAGATGATAGAAGTGTAAGTAAGCAAGGTATGTAGAGAAAACTTCCTACACTAATATTGAAAGGAATAATGTACAAAAAACTTGCAGGGGAAATAACTTTTAGTGGGAAAAACCCACACTCCTTAGCATGCACAATGTTTTATCAAGCTTAAAAAGGATTACGATACACTTACAATGTGAGTCTTTATAGAAGTATTTCACTAGCAATAAACTTAGAAGAATCTTGGTAGCATTCCAATAACACATACGCCTATAAATTCTCATATGAAAACACTTGTACTCTACAAATTTATACAAAAGTGAACAAATTGGAAACTATAAATGGTTTTCAAAGTCATGTTATGAAACCATGCAAAAGATTGTGGTCAAATTGGGCATAATTTCTAGATACACCCTTGAAGATTCCTTGAAACCTACTGGCTCTTCAACCACAAATGTTTTAGATAAGTCTGGTGTTACAACTAATTCTTGGGCCTTAATCTTTAATAGTGTTGACACAAGTTTTAGCTACACTTATTCTATTGATGGTATTCATTTACCACTTTCCAACCATCCAACCTTTGAAATCGAGCTCAATCCTAAGCTAGGCTACTTCATTTCCATGCGTCCAAACACTTTTGCCATCTCTCTCAACAAATTAACCAATATAGTTGTTAATTTTAGCGAATCTGTTTGTGACCCTTCCCTTCGTATTATTTCTAGTCTTCCTTGTCCCATGGGTCCTTATCTCGCCGCCTCACTTGAAGCCCCTTATCTTGTTGAACATATTTATTTCAACTCTTTAAACACTTATAGGCCTCTTCAATCTAAGAATAGATTTTCAAGTTAAAACAACTTAACTCCATTAAAGATTGGAAGTATAAAATCGTAGATATTCTTTCTAATATTTCTATCAACTTTTTAGCCCTTAATTTTTTTAAACATGGTTTAGGATTTTCTTGTTCTCCTCCTCTTATCCTCAAAATTAATTTTGTTGTCTTCAAATGTGCTTAGTCCCAAAATGTAACGTCCTTAAAGCTGCAAAGGTAATGTTTCTTTCATACTCAACAACACAAGATTATATTACAAAAGGGTTGGACCACCTATTTAACAATGACAACTATAGAACCTTCTCTGGAAACCTTATTTATAATATCATTAGAAAAATTAAACAAAAGAATACAATATACTTGCAGAAGTATCACCATCTAGAGATCAGAGATATCTAAATAGCTATAAGACTCTTACACAAGACCTCCATCTCACACACCTAATATATAGGATATGTGATACATAAAATTGTTAAATGATATTACAAAAGTATGAGCTAAAACTACCTAAAAAGAAGTTCCCAACTTATCTCCAATATGAGATGTCCTACGACGTGTCAAAACATACACCAATGTCTGTAACTCTCTTTCATAGCTCATTTGTGTCCTACATGTTTTTATGTTTCCCATTTAAGGAGATAATTTTTGGATGCTAATTTTTTATTTAGGTGTCCAATTGATGATCTAGTTGAATTGCCAAAAATATCGTGAAGTTTTGTATCATGCTAGAAGTTTCTATATTGGCCATGACCACTTTTGGGACCATCCAAAGCTTCTAAGGCCTTCAAAATTGACTTTGAACCCTTAAAAAGAACTTTTCAAAAAATGGTAGTATTAATATATTGACATCTAAACATGATCTTGTAAATAAAATTTATCAACACGCTTAATTAGACAATTTTTCTCAAATGTAAACTTATTATGAATATTAGCCTAATGTAAATGCAAGATTGAAATAATATTTTCCTAACATTTTTTTAATTTTCGAACAACTTACAAGAGCAAAGGGAGTACTATCTTAACCATGTTTTAATTGTTAGAGGTCACGAGGCTATAGATTCTAAACACCATTTGAACTTCTATGTGCTCACAACCTTAGTTAAAGAATCTACAACATTCATCAAATTATTTACCTTTTTCACCATGGCATTATTTTCTTGAACCTATTCTCTTAAGAAAAATGAATTATTTACAAGCATGAGTAGATTCCATGTAATAAGATTTAGTAGTGGACAAAGAAACCACAACCTATCACTTACTCATCCAACTAATTGCACCCCCAAATAAAGTGAAAGTGCTTATGGATCTTATCATGATAATAAAGAATACTTTTGAGGTACCCTTTGAATATCTGAAGGCTCTTAATTACATTACAATGAAATCTATCAGGATTAGACATATATCTAGAAAAAACTCACTTCTTGAGAAATGTCAAGTAGTACAAACCATAGCATTCATTAAATTTCCAACTACACTCTTCTAAGGTATTATGCTCGTGTCTTCCACTATAGATGGGGACGTAGGACAAACTAAAGTAGATAACTTTTTTCCAATTATAAAAGAACACACAATGGTCTACAATCTTGCTTGTTAAATCTCTATAAAACTAAATTCACAAACTCTAACCTAGCCATATCTTTTTAGAAGCAAGTTGAGTCTTTAGTTCTAAAATCATATATTTATTTTTACCAATGAATTACATATCATCAACATATAATGCAATATATAGTCCTTGTGTGATGAAAATGTGTCACACTTCTATAAACCATTACACTTGAGAGAATCCATGAAGAAGGAAATCTCAACAAGTGGCTTATAGCTTCCTATCTATTGTATGCACCCTAAAATGGTCGCCTAGACTTTGGGCCCCCATTCAGCAATTTATCAAATCCCTGAATCAAGATTTTTAAAAATCAGTATTTTATCAATTATATCAATTTCCTTGATCAAATCCTATTTTTATCATTTTCGATTATTTTCTATGGGCTAACCATTTTATCCTAAGCCTTTATTTATTTAAAAGGAATATTTCTTTCCCTTTTATTAAATAAAAAGCCCCCACTTTTCATCTTATCCTAAGTTGCACAAATAAAGCATTATTCCTATTTTATAAAAAGAAGAAAAATATTTTTTGTCTCATATGGACACAAAAGTCAACTCTTATTTTCTAATTGGAAGATATTTGTGCACATGGATTGCTCTTTTTTTATGCTCCACCCTTGATTAAGACTTTTGCCTCTTAATCTCCATCGTCCGTTGTCTCTCATTTCTTATAAAAGATGAGCTCTCTTCTTCATTTGCATATCAATCTTTTTATGCTAATGTTATGCTGCAAGTTTTCTAGGTCACTTTGGAGCTTTTGAAGATTTGGAGCATTCTTGGCTTTTGCATCTACATGCTATCATAGTTTCATTTCTTGCATTGTCATGGCATTCATAGCTTCATATTTAGCTTAGTTTCATTTATGCTTTAGATTACTTCATCTAGCTTAATTAGGAGGCTTTGTAATACTTGCATATTTCCTTTCATAGCTTAGCTTGCATTTTCATTCATAGTATAGCTTTGCATTGCATTTCATTTTGATTCTTGGAGATATTGACATTCTTGCCCTTGTCTTCATTTGAATCTCTCATTGTGTGGTTGACTCCCTCAAGAACCCCAAGAAGTAGAAGGCGGTCAAGGACTCCTTCAAGATCTCCTAGTCCTAGAGGAAGAAGAATTTCACAACATAGGAGAAGAACACCTCCTAGGAACTCAATACAACCCTCCCAATGAGCTCATCATGGCTCTCAACATGGAGGAAGTAGTACAGTTTTGATGATCAAGATTTTATGAGAATGCAACAAGAACCACTATTCCAACAATATGTGGAAAAATATCTTGATCAAAATAAGGATAAGTTCCTAGAGAATTTGATTAACAAGGGTGCGAGAGTTCCTTATAATTTTGATGTGAATAGGAGAATCAAGAAACGAAGCCCCTCACAAGAAGAATAAATTAAGCAAATCAAGAAAATATGGCTCCCAAGAGTTCCTTCAACCTTGACTCTATTTGTCCTAATCCTTTTGATAGGAGTGTGAGCATGAAGGATTTTCTTAGGAAAATTGAATTTCCCCAATATAACAAATATGACGATAATGGTGACCCACATGATCATGTGCGTCAGTTTTATACCATGAGTTTTGAATTTCACCATGAAGATTCCTATCTGATGAGATTATTCCCAAGGAGTCTAAAAGGTCAAGCTATGGAGTGGTTTACCAACATAACCCCTCCCGTCAAAACTTTTAAAGAATTGGTCCACAGATTTGTGCAACATTTTGCCTACAACTTATCAAGATCAGTCACCATGCTCGATTTGTGTAATTTGAAACAGAATCAAGGGGAATCCTTTGTTACATTTTTACAAAGGTGGAGACGATTGTGCTCTCGGTATTCTAGGACAATTCCTGAACATGAGAGAATTGATATCATTGTGAGCAATTTAGTACCTGAGATGTGGTATGAGGTTCGGAAGATGGTCTTTGATTCATTCGACACCATGGTCAAAACCGCATGTAGAATAGAGGATGTCTTAAAAGAGCAAGGTATTTTGACTAAACAAAATAATAACAACCCACATAAGGACAAAAGCAAGAACTCACACTGGAATAAAAATAAGCAAGTAGTCAATGACGGAGTTGTTGACTCTTCCCAACCAAAGGATCAAGGTGTCCTTCATTTGTCCAGTGCGGTTCAAGCTATGAAGCTTAACACATCCTCTAACCTACAAGAGCATAAACAAAGATATCAAGACAAATCCAAAAAGGAAAAGCGGTAGTTCTCTAAGCTTGGGGACTCTTATGAGGATGTTTTCAAAATGCTTATTGATAACAATCTTGCACAACCGCAAGATCCAACAAAATTTCGCATACCTGACATTAAGCCATATTGGTGGAATGAGAAAGCATACTGCATATTTCATAATGGCATTGGCCATGACATAGAACACTACTGGAAACTTAAACATCTCATTCAAGATCTTATTGAAAATGGAAAACTTGAGATTGATGGATTGAAAACCAATGCAAAGCGTTTAAGGAACCTTTGCCTAAATATGATAAGGGGGAAACCTCTAAACCCAAAGATGGAAAAGTTGCAATCAACTACACCTATACGTTTGCAGAGAATGTGATCAATATGCTTGAGGTTGTTGAGGAGAATGTCAACATGATGTGAAACAAAGCTTCTTATAGTCATGATGTGGACTCTCCTCCTATATTTGATGAAGAACCCATGGTGGTGCTTAGAGGTCCTCACTTTCAAAGGTCATCCCAAGCTCTTAATGTTGTCACCAGAAGCCAAGGTCAAGGTCCTGTGATCATTAGAGGTCCTAATTCCAACCAGTCTAGCAAACCAAAGCAAGTGACATCCAAGAATGTCACCACCAAGTCAGCAGTCAATCCAGAAATGAGCTACAATCTTGTTGACCAGTTACAAAGAACAACAGCTCAAATCTCAATTTTTGAGCTCCTAGAATTGTCTCCAAGACATAAGTGTGTCCTTGAAGATGCCTTGCGTACAGCCAATGTCCCCAACAACATAGATGTTGACCAATTCCAAAACATGGTTAACCACCTTGCCAGCCCACACTACCTCACATTCTCAGAAGAAGATGACAAAGCCTTGAGCCATCCGCATAATCTTGCCCTTCATATTGAAGTCATGATCCACAAGACCTGTGTCAGGCGTGTGTTGATTGATGGGGGTGCTGGGCTCAATATTTGTTCCTTGAGTTTGTTGAAAATACTGGGTTACTCAGAGCAAGTTATTGATACTCGCAAGAAAATAACCATCAAAGCCTATGATGAGACAGAGAGAAGCTCCAAAGGCTTGGTCATCCTTCCTGTCAGGATTGGCCCCATTGAAAAGGACATTTTGTTCCAAATTGTTGATGCTGGTCCTTTAGCCTATAATATTATGCTTGGTAGACCATGGATCCACGACATGAAAGCGGTGTCATCCACCTACCACCAATGTGTCAAGTTCCCCTATAATGGAGTAGAAGTTTGTATACCCGGGGATAGCACATTATCTGTTAATGCAATTTCAGCAGGGACCCATGTTCCTCTTAATCGGGAAGCAGAAAATTTTGATGCAACCTTGGCACAATGTCAGAATAATTTCAAAACCATAGACCTTGGTATGTGGGGTTATCACATTGATTCCTTCACAAAGCTGCCAGTCTCACCTAGATCCTATGGTAAGCCTTCACAAGAGATGCGTCCCTCATCTTCAACAATGACTCTGTTTGATACATTTGTAGAGTCTTCAATACCCATTTAGGATGAAAAAGAGGAAGTAGTTGTTAGAGACTGGATTTACAAAGAGGAAAAATACAAGCACAATGAAAAATTTTCTCCATCTCCTAAGACTTATGGGAGAGGATATACTTTGGTAAAAAATATGGGCTACCCAGGTCATGGTCCTCTCAGTCATAGATTAGATGTTAAGGCTGAACCACTCAATCATGCTCTTTTTGGATGCAGATCTAAGACAATGGTTGGCCTAGGTTTTGAAAGTTAGAACAAGAAAGTTACCCCTATCCTAGCTGCAACGGGTAGTGATGATGAATACATACCCAATTTGCAAAATCAACAAGATAGGGGTGAAGATTGGGTCCCTTCCACCAATCTCCTTTGGGGAGATTTAAATACCATAGTTGACAATCCAACAATTTCAGATCTAGAACAAGAACAATCCACTATTGAAGATCATGTTGAGGATCCTGTTCAATACACAAATGGCATTCAAGAGGGTGTTACCCTTGGTGACATCAACGCTTCTACGTCAAGGCCTAAAAAATATGGTTGGTGTAAGCATCCCAGCCGGGATTCAGATATGGACTCACATGGGTATGAGTGGGAGACTCTTTCTAATTGTTCTACAATTGACATGGACATTGTTGTTGTCCATACATATAGTTCCCAATCCGAGGTAGCTAACGAGTCTAGTGTAGGATTAGAAGATTGGAATCCACGAGTTGCTTTAGTGGACGATGCTTCGCTTGGTAGGGTAAGTCCTGATTTGGGTACCTTAGAGGGATACTTGATGGATCCTAACTCTGCGATCACCAGAGATGATACCATTCACATACACAATATTGAACTAGTCATTGACCTACCCCTTGTCAATCCTCACTTAATTGATTGGTCTCAGCACTATCAAGAGCCTCAGCTCCTAACTTTTCAAAATGACTATGAGATAGCATGCTACTTAAATGCCCTTGAGCCTGTAGTCTCTTCCACCAGCGAACCAACTACGAGTATGATAGAATCAGATATCAAGTACCTTAGTCGCAAAATGAAAAGAAAAGAAAAAAAGTATAAGAGTTCTGATGGCAAAAACCACTATGTGGCGGTGTTAGAACCTAAAAAAGTAAAAACAAAGGACGTATCCGAAGGTGAAAACCTCTGTGAGGCACTTAAGGATGGGATACTTGATCATCTTCCTAGTTATTTTCAAGACAGGTCATCAGTACTTGTTGAGCCTACACAACCAGTTAATCTAAATACACCAGAGGCTCCACAAATTGTGCATTTAGCTCAGCCTCTATCAACACAAGAAAAAGAGGCATATACCAAGTTCCTACAGACCAAGAAGATCAATTTTGCTTGGACTTATTCAGACATGCCAGGATTTGACACTAGTCTCATTATGCATCACTTGTCCATAGCTCCAGGTATCAAACCAGTAAAACAGGAATTGAGGATAAGGCATCCCCACATAGCTCTTCTTGTCAAAGCTGAATTAGAAAAACTCCTCAGTGCAGGATTTATAAGAGCCATTGATTATGCCAAATGGATATCCAATATTGTACCAGTTTCAAAACATGACAAGTCCATTCGTGTTTGCACAGACCGTAGAGATCTTAATAAAGCATGCCCAAAGGATGATTTTCCACTTCCAAACATAGACATGATAGTGGACATGACCACGGGCTATGGGATCTATTCTTTGATGGATGGCTTTTTTAGGTATAATCAAATCAAAATAGCTCCTGAAGACCAAGAGAAAACTGCATTCACTTGTGCATGGGGAACCTATTGCTGGAACGTCATGCCATCTGGATTAAAAAATGCCGGAGCTACATATCAAAGAGCTATGACTACTATTTTCCATGACATGATGCATAAGAATATGGAAGACTATGTGGATGACACCTTGAAAAAATCCAAGAAAGGGGATACACACCTTGCCAATTTGGAAGTAATTCTAGATCGTATGGAATAGTTTCAACTCAGATTAAATCCCAAAAAGTGTGCATTTGGAGTTACCTCTGGCAAAGTCTTAGGATTTATCATCTCAGCTAAAGGAATAGAGGTGGACCCAGAAAAAGTTCAAGCAATAATGGATATGTCGCCTCCCACAAACATCAATCAAATGAGGAGTCTTCAAGGATGCCTTCAGTCTATAAGGAGGTTTATTTCACAACTGGCTGATAGAGCTCAACCCTTTAATAAGACTTTGCATAAAGGGGTTAAATGTGTCTGGAATGAGGAATGTCAGCAAAGCATGGATCAAATCAAATAGTACTTGGCTAATCCTCCAATCTTAATGCATCCTATCCCAGGAAAACCACTTATATTATCTCTCAGCAACAGAATCTTCCCTGGGGGCATTATTGGCTCAACTTGATGATACTAGAAAAGAAAGAGTCATATATTATATCAGCCGTACTCTTGTGTCATATGAGGTCAACTACACTAGTATTGAAAAATCTTGCCTAGCGGTGGTGTTTGCTTCCAAAAGTTGCGACATTACATGCTAGCGCATACAATACACCTCATTGCAAAAATTGATCCTCTAAAATACTTGCTTGGTAAGGCTGATCTCATGGGAAGACTTGCTAAATGGATGATGATTCTTTTAGAATTTGACATAGAATATGTTGAGCATAAGGCTATAAAAGGACAAGCCATTGCAGACCAATTGGTTGATTTTCCAATTAGAGATAAGGCACCAATTCAAGTTGAATTTTTAGATGAGCACATAATATACATGACTGCAAGAACATGGAAGATGTTCTTTGATGGCTCTTTTATGCAAAATGGTTCAGGTGCAGGAATGTTGTTTGTTTCACTTCATGGGTACACAATTCCTAAGTCCTACAAACTATTGTTCCCATGCACAAATAACATTGTTGAGTATGAGGCCTTAACAAATGGACTAAAAATGGCTATAGGATGGGGAATCACAAAGCTGCATATCTATGGGGATTCGCAATTGATTATCAACCAAGTTAATGAAGAATACCAAACCAAAGATGAAAAATTGGTACCCTATAAGAAAATGGTTGATTCATTGCGACGATACTTCACCTTTGTTACATTTCAACAAATCCCTAGAGCAGAGAATAAAACAGTTGATGCTATGGCTACATTAGCTTCACTTCTTTAGCTAGAACAACATGAGTCCAGATTTGAATTCCTGGTGGAAGAGCTACGTTATCCTATCTATGACTTCCAAGAAAGCCAAGTTGTTTGCATCCTTATTGGCCATGAATCATCTCACTATGGTGCCATTTATTCATATATCTGTGATGGTATTATTCTCGAAACCTTCAATCATTCTGAATGAAGAAACCTAATCCGAAATGCCTCTCGCCACACCCTTATCTCTGGTGATCTGTATAGGAGGGGTTTAGATGGGACACTTCTTAGGTGTTTAGAGAAGGATGAGTCCAACCAAGTGTTAGTTGACATTCATGAGGGCATTTGTGGAGGACATTCTAATGGTCTTGCCATGGCTCGATGGTTGCTTAGGGCAAGGTACTATTCACCTACCATGCAGACAGATGCAATAGCTTTTGCCAAATCTTGTGAAAAGTGTCAAAAACATGGAAACCTAATACATGCTCTAGACAGGGAGCTTATTCCTTCTATTTCTCATTGGCCATTTCAGCACTGGGCCTTTGATCTTGTTGGGCAAATTCATCCCAACTCATCAGGTGGACACAAATTCATTATCACTGCTACTGATTACTTTACCAAATGGGTAGAAGCTGTCCCACTTTCTGTTGCCTCAGGCAAGATAGTTTCTTTATTTATTTTGAATCATATCATCTGTCGGTATGGAGTGCCTTCTGAGATAATCACTGACAATGGGGGTCAGTTTAAAAACAAGGACCTTAAACATCTCTGCAAGAAATTCAAGATAAAACAACATTGGTCCTCCATTTACTTCCCGCAAGGAAATGGACAAGCAGAGGCTTCAAATAAGACCATTCTCAAGATTCTTCATAGAATAGTTCACAAGAATGGTAGAGATTGGCACCTATAGATAAATTCGGCCTTGTGGGCCTACAAAATGAGTATTCGTACTCCAACAGGGGCTACACATTTTTCCCTCACCTATGGTGCTGAAGCAGTGTTACCTTTGGAGATAGAGATCCCTTCACTTAGAGTCTCTCTCAAAGGTTTAGTGACAGATGAAGACTACCATGCCATGAGAATGCAGGAACTAGAACTTCTAGATGAAAAGCATAAAGCATCTTTTGATCACATGAGAGTTTACCAAAAGCATATGTCCAAAGCATTCAACAAGAAGGTTCGCCCTAGATAATTTCAAGTGGGGGATCTTGTCCTACAAGAAAACCCTAAGAACCAACAAAATAGAGAACAAAAAGGGAAGTTTGAACCTAATTGGCTTGGACCATACATTATTACTGTTGCTTTTGGTACAGGTGCTTACTTACTATCTGATGAAAAGGGAGAGCAGCTCCCTGATCCTATCAATGTGTTGCACCTAAAGAAGTTCTATCCATGATGCCTATTCTATCTGGGGGCATCCTTTGTACATATTTATTGATCCTGAAAAAATTCCAAAAAAATTCATCTATGATGCTGAAAAAATCCTAAAAAGCATATAAAGTCCTGAAAAAATTAAAAAAATACAAAAGAAAATTCAAAAAAATAGAAAAAGTGCCTTGGTGAAAACTTGGAAACAAGCGCCTTGGTAGCAAAAATACAAAAAAAATTGAAAAATCAAAAAATCTCCAAATGGTGAAAACCTGAAAATAGGTGCTACTTGAGGCCTTTGCACCCTTGTTTCTTAGCACTCGTCCTCGACACTTAGCCTTTCTCCATCATGCTTTGACCTTGTTACCTTGGTTTGGAATTGGTCGTTGTCTTTGTCTAGGGGGCATAACTATGCTAGCTTTGGTCTCTAGGATGCGTTGGTCTTTAGAACATCTTGCAAATGGTGTTTTTCAACACCACCCAAATAGTGTTTTTCAACACTACCCTAGCGTCAAGTGTTTCTCAACACTTATTAGATATCCTACCCTACAGTTTAACATGATATGATATCTCCCACTAGCAGATGTGATACTCAAAGATTGATTCTATGACCTACACACACACACTTAAACACTTGACTTGCTGAGACTTGTTTGACTTTGTTTTCCTTGTGTGTTGTCTATGATGATTTTTTTGATGAATGTTCTCTCCCTATGATAGTTTTTGATGATGCATAGCTAGAAGACTGAGGGCATGAGGACATGTTTTATTGCTTTTTCTACTTGTGGGTATATTTTGTTGGTCCTAATTGTCATTAGCATTTATGCTTGATCCACTTGACACCTAGGATCTACAAGGTATTATCCTTGACTATTTTATGCGAGTGCATGCTTATAGCCATCTTGAACTTCTTATGTCCTGATGCCAGCATAATCTCGCTATACTAAACTTAGGTAATCTCACTGCACTAGTCATCTTGACCTATATGTCTTTGGTACCTAAGTGGGATTCCCACATTCTATCTAATATAGATCATATTCATATACCCATAGTCATACTAGTGTGTATTGTATGATCTTGCAACGCTACCAATAAAGCTCAATGATGATTATCAAATGTCTATTAGCATTGTGACCTTGCAAGTCAACCACTTTTCATAGTAGCTTGTATTTGTAGGTTCATGTTAGATTAGTTATTGCACCTTGCATGTGGAGAGAGCTCTCCTTTTATCTTTCACAGACTTGTCGGTCAACTGTGCTCACCTTTCCTTTTCTTGATCATGTCTTTCGCTCCTTGTCTTTTCATCACATCCTGTTCTTGTCATCACAAGAGGTTAATCTTATCATCATATATAAAATGACCTTTTTGGCCCCTTGCATTTTGACTTTTTGACCAAATTTTAAAACACCTCAGAATTGCATGAAAATTACACCCCTAGCTAATTTCAACATCCTGGATCCATTTTTAGACTCAAAATCAAAATCCGAATTCATCTTGATAGTCAAAATCACATTTCAAAAAATTTTCCTTCTTCTGTGTAGTTGGCTAACCATTTGAGGCCTGATCCTTCGATCTTTGTTGGGGCATCTTCATTTCTTCATCCCCATCTCTTCCAAACTCCTAGTCTATCATTCATTTTCACTGGCTTCATCTTTCTGCTGTTTGACTTAGTCAAACTAGGGCATATCTTCATTGCTTGATGGTTATTCTATCATCTTTCATCTTTGATCATGATTTCTAGTGACTTGATCAAGTTTATCAATTTGTTGTTTCTCCTCTACCTGATTTTGATTTCGATTCTGAGGGGGCAATACCTATCAACTTTAATATTTGTATCAGCTCTATCATTCAGTTCAAGTTGAGATTCTTATTTTGAGACTTGATTATCACTTAATAGCAATGGTGTTGATCTTGTCTTTTTTATTCTTATCTCTTATTTTGAGACTTGACTATCACTTAACAACAACGGTGTTGGTCTTGTTTTTTAGCCAGTTTATTTTTGTCCTGGCGTGTTCCCAGAATGATCACATGTCTAGATTGTTTTGTGATCCCAAATCGATCTCACATTTCAATTCTTCTTTGACCACATGTGTTCCTAGAATGATCACACATTAGTCAAAGAGGGGCAAATATATGCACCCTAAAATGGTCACCTAGACTTTGGGCCCCCATTCAGCAATTTATCAAATCCCTAAATCAAGATTTTCAAAAATCAGCATTTTATCAATTATATCAATTTCCTTGATCAAATCTTATTTTTATCATTTTCGATTATTTTCTATGGGCTAACCATTTTATCCTAAACCTTTATTTATTTAAAAAAAATATTTCCTCCCCTTTTATTAAATAAAAAGCCCCCACTTTTCATCTTATCCTAAGTTCCACAAATAAAGCATTATTCTTATTTTATAAAAAGAAGAAAAACACTTTTTGTCTCATATAGACACAAAAGTCAACTCTTATTTTTTCATTGCAAGATATTTGTGCACATGGATTGCTCCTCTTTTATGCTCCACCCTTGATTAAGACTTTTGCCTCTTAATCTCCATCGTCCGTTGTCTCTCATTTCTTATAAAAGTTGAGCTTTCTTCTTCATTTGCATATCAATCTTTTTATGCTAATGTTATGCTGCAAGTTTTCTAAGTCACTTTGGAGCTTTTGAAGATTTGGAGCATTCTTGGCTTTTGCATCTACATGCTATCATAGTTTCATTTCTTGCATTGTCATGGCATTCATAGCTTCATATTTAGCTTAGTTTCCTTTATGCTTTAGATTACTTCATCTAGCTTAATTAGGAGACTTTGTAATACTTGCATATTTCCTTTCATAGCTTAGCTTGCATAGCTTGCATTTTCATTCATAGTATAGCTTTGCATTGAATTTCATTTTGATTCTTGGAGATATTGGCATTCTTTCCCTTGTCTTCATTTGAATCTCTCATTGTGTGGTTGACTAGCAAGGTCATAAGCTTAATAGCTCTAGCTGAGAGCAATCAAATAATCTTGCAACTCCATACATAAAGAGCTCTAAGTCACTTTCTAAGGTATCTCATTCATGGATTCCCTTGGATATAATGACTTAGAGAAGTGCACTATGTGAGGTGTACATCTATGACGTGCACAAATCTAAAATAGTATGAATAGTGACTCTCAAATGAACCTTAAATAGAGACCCTTGCAAGGTGCACCATAGAATGAAAGACTCAAATGATAATACAAATGAAATTAATCTAAGATGAGATACAAGAACTAAGCTATGATGAAAATGCAATAACAAGAAAAGTATAATTAATCTAGCAAGGTTACAATACCTCCTAATTAAGCTATGTGATCCAAGCTAAATGCAATAAGGAAATACTAATCTAAGATGCAAGTAAACTAGTATGCAAGATGCAAGTGAGTGCTCCAAGTGTTCCAAGAGTGCAAGTAGACAAAATGATAGCATAACAATAACATGAGTGAAAAGATATGAAAAAGTGAGGAGAGAACCTCCTTTAAAGAGCAATAGATGGTGAGAGATTAAGAGGCAAAATCTGAGCGTGGAGAATAATCTTCATTTTGACTTTGGTGCACAAGATTCTGAAGGTGCAAAATCAATGGACATGGTTAAGAGGCAAAAAGATGTGTGGAAGAGATTAAGAGACAAAAGGAGATTCCACTAATCTTGGAAAGTGTTCATTTAATGTGTTGACAAAAAGTCTTTTTTTAAAAAAAAATTAGAAAAAATTTTTTTCATGTGCACACATAGGATAAAGTGGATTTTATTTAATTAAAAGAGGACATGTTCTTTTAGTTAAATAAAGCTTAGGATAAAGTGGCCAAACTATAGGATATCATTGAATAAAAGATAAAATGATGATTTGATCAATAAATAAGAGATTAAATAGATGTGCAAACTTGATTAAGCACAAGATGTAGTCTAGTATTTAAATTTAATGTTTAGAGAGGGGGCTTATAGTTTACTAGACCATTTTTGGGTGATTACATTTTCCCCGCTTTGACTAATGCGTGAGCGATCTAGGAACACATTGAGTAAAAGAATGATGATGTCAAGGTAACTGATAGAGATCTGACTCCAAACTTGATCGAACAAAGCACAAAGAGACAACTAATCCCAAACTTGATTGAACGAGTATTAGCAAAGATAACAAGATTCCAATGCACAATTGAAGCAAAATTGAACACTGAAACATAGATTGAAAGACAAGACAATATCAGAACTGATATGATGCGATGAGAATTGATATGTCCAGAGAGTGAATAGATAAGATAGCAGAATCAATTCACAACTTTGAAAGTTTGGTTATTCCTACCCCCTCGGGATTGAAATCGAAATGAGGTAGAGGAGATGCAGAAATGAGATAGATTTGATCAAATTAGGATAAGATAAGGTTCAAGATGATTGATAAGTGCACAAGACCAAGTTTGACGACCAAGTGATGAAAATTTTCCCTAGTTTGAATAAGGTTAACCAGAAAGGTATAACATTAGCATTAGGTCAAAGCAAGAAGAAAGGTGATGAAATGACAATGCAGATGAGGAAATGGTGATTTCCTCAAAAGATTCAAGAGATTAGCCTCAAAGGGTCAGCAAAATGAACTTAGATTTTGATTTCGAGCCCAAAAATGAATTGATGACACTAAAAAAGGATGACCAAAGTTGTTTGATAATGATGATAGTGATGAGAGGAAGACTCTCTGCTAAATCGCATGCAAACTAGAATGAAACCTAAAATGCAAACTACTATGAAGATGCAAAGTGCAACTTGCAAGGGTCAATTAGATAGGTCCTTATTTTATCATCGAGCCTTATTAAGGGACATCACAAGATTATACAACCATCACTAGTGCAAGCGCAACTATGAAGATATGAATATGATCTATATTCGATAGAATATAGGAAACAAATGTAAGCATTGAGGCATAAGAGCCAAGATGACCTAAACATGGTTTCTAAGTTAATGTTGCAAGATTATACTAGCATTGAAGCATAAGCGCCAAGATAACCATAACTAGTACATTTTGCACCATTTTTATACCAAAATTTTAGACCATGAAATAAAAAGGTTTTGGTTGGTCGGATTATAGAAGGAAAACTTTCATTTTTTTTAATCCATGCCCATGTTAGTCAAAATTTTGACCACTACCATGTATGTCAAAATTTAGACGAACACGGGCATAACTTTAAAAAAAAAGAGTTCATTTCTAATTTCATTATCACCACAGTGAATTGTTTGAAGGGGCAGCATGGGAAACCTCATTGGCCAGGGCAGATTTGGCACTGTGTATAGGGGTTGGGGTTGTAGTAGAATTCATTTCTCATTTGATCATTATCACCACGATGAATTTTTTCAAGGGGCAACACGCGAAACCTCATTGGCCAAGGTAGATTCGGCACTGTGTATAGGGTTTGTAGTTTTTATCTAGACTTGGGCCTTTGATCTTCGAGCTTGGTTTTGGAAACTTGGCTTTTCCTCTCCTTATCAAATGGAAGCTCATTGAGGTAGGGATTGTTTTGTTATCTCCTCTACATTTTGATAGAATACATTGCATTTGATCATTTGATTGAATACCATCATGTATTTTGAAGGCACATCTTACTGTGATATGCATTACTCCATGTTTTGTTGTATCCATGGCATTGAGTTCATTTCTTTGGATGATTTGATTATGGCATTTTCTATGTTAGTGAACTAGGGCATCATGTTAATGTGTGTTCATTAGATTCTCTAGTTACCCACGAGCTAGGGCATCCATTTATTCAAGCTAGGGTATCATTGATTATTTCCTATCAATTATATGGTGCTAGTAAGTCTTTCCCAGCCCACACAATGGTTATTAATACCAATATGAATAGACATGGTTGGAATCATTTCATTATCATACACAGTGATACAAATAACCACTAATTAGTGGTTATCGTAACACATTAACAATGTGTTACGATAACTATTAATTACTGGTTATCGTGTGATCAAGCAATCGACTAGGTCGGTCTTAATAGTGACTGCATAATATATATAATGTGACTACATAATATATTAACAGTGACTGGTTAATTACCTTGTTCCAAAGCTCCCATTTTCGCACAGGCAGGGAGGATGCTAGCAAAGGTTTTGGAATTTAGCTTTCCACCTGCCATTTGCATTTGCTTGAAATTTTCTAAAGCCTTTTCAAAAAATCCATTTTGTACATAGCCCGTAATCATGGCATTCTATGATACCACATGTCTTTGATGCATTTTGTCAAAGAGTTCATGTGCCTTGTCTATAGTTCCACATTTTGCATACATGTCTACCAGGCCAGTTGCAACTACAACATCTGACAAAATTTCTTTATCTTTTATGCTTTGATAAAAAGGTTTGAGATTTTTGCTCCTCCATGTTACAATGATGTTTATTTATTTGGTTACAGTAAAGGGAGCAAAACTCTTGGCTCCCTCCTCCATCAAGCATGTGGCTTGTCACTCTATGTTATTTCCTTTTAAATTTTATTACTGTCACTATGTGAAGAGTACAAATATGTATTTGGTAACATTGAAGGATGAGAAAAATGGATTTAAGCAGAGTGTGGTTGCTGAATGCCATATGGATACTAAACCTTATCCCGCTGAAAGCCTGGCGCTGCTTGGCCTCAATCTAAAACCAGGAGAGGGTGAATTTTGTCACTAGGTATCTAGCGATACACTTCTTTTTATCGAGAAGGTATGAATATCAAGTGATAATACTATCCAATTTGAATAAAGTAGCTTAGGAAATCCTTGATATAAGATCACAAGAGCAAGGAAGAACTAGCTTCAACTTATGTGTCTATAATGTCTATTATTCTCAAATAGGAGCTTTGAAATCCTGTGATATAAGATCACAAGAGAAAGGATGAGATTGGCTTCTGCTTATTTCAATAATATCTATTGTTTTCAAATAGGAGCTTGGAAATCCTTCTTATAATCAAAGGATGAGTTGGCTTCAACCTATGTTAATAATATCTATTATTTGCTACTCATTATTTTCTTCATTGGTGTTTCATTTTTGCAATTAAATGAAAATTGACCTATTACTATGCTTAATGCTTAAGAATTGATGATTTTATAAGATTAAATACATGAAAATACCAAGGACGTATCAACAACCTGATACCTTGAGTACTTATAATCAGTATGCCCGACAAACAAAGACTTAGTAGTAAAAGCATAAGGTAGATATTTGTTGCTGATTTCATGTATATCTGTTATGTATGCTATTTACTACAGAAAAATAGAATCATTCATGAATTTAGAAAGAAAGAAGAAGATTTGCTAACTAATTTTGAGGATTAATATAAAATAGATTTCTATAACAAGGCTTCAGAATAATATAGACTAATGTAAAACAGATTTCCATAAAAAGACTTTATAATAATAAATTTTATATCAGATGTGGATGTGGATGTTAAGTCATCTTCATCTTTATTATTTTTTGTAGAAAATACATCTGAAGCACCAGCAGAAGCACCATCAGGTCTATCTGGAAATCAAAATTTAGAACCAAAGCCTCAAGATTGATGTAGTGTTTGTGAAAAGGCTTGATACTTCCGAATATCAACATCACTGACACTTCTTTGGGCATATTTCATCGACTCCTCAAAATGAGCAGCCTTTATTTCAGCTACCTCATCACTATCATCCTCATCCATTGCCTCGGGGTTCTCACTTCTTTTTCTTTCACGTTCAATATCCTGTAAAAGTGTAGAGGAAAGAGAACATGACAAATTATCTTTAGATGATGTTTGAGTTCCTACACCACCACTTTGATGTTGATAGTCATTGTGTTTCTTTGTATTAGAGATTACTTATTGTGATCCTTTGTTCTTGTTTTCATGTATTCATGATGAAAATATAAACCTTGTTAACTTTCAAAATATGAAAACATCAAACCTAATCTTTGAGGGCTCAATGTCAAAGATGCCTTTTATGTTGTGTTTAATAACAATTCTTGTCATTTGTTGTTTTTGTTTGCCTTTTTTTGAAACATTGCATTTGTTTACTTCATGATATTGTAAAATACTATTTTGATCATTGCAGCTATGTATTGAAGCACCTTGCTATCCTATACTTTGGAATGCTTTAATACATTGATGACTATTTGGAAAGTATTTGGTGGCACTCAAATACAAATCATTTGTGTCACTGTTTCTTTTCTCTATGATTGATTATAAATATCATGGTGTTTTATGGCAGTTTCATTAATTGTATCATGGTCGTGCTCTACTATTGTACTTAACCTTTAACCTATCTCCAATGATTACAATGACTTGCACATGCTTGTACCTTATGGTTGTTCCATCTTCTTATTGTGATTGGTTCTGATATAAGGCATGATATTTTAATGTCTTCTTATTGTATTTATTCTATTAGGACTTCAAACTGAGTGACATTTTCTTTTCACATGAGCATAGAATTCAAAATTGCCTCTATAGAAGAAATTGTTCATTAATAGTAGATAGATGTGTTTTTCCCTATGATCTCATGATAATGGCCATATTCAATAACTCTATAACATGATGGTTGTTCCTATTAAGAGAGATGGTTGTTCCATTGTTCTAAAAACTACACTTTGTTGTCCTTTTGACACGATAGCATTATATGTCAGAAACTTTGAGGTTCTCTTACCTTTTGTATGTCATGGCTTCACCTCTATGAAGCTAAATCTCACTCTGAAAATGATCTTCTTTTAGGAAACAATGAAAATCCTCTATGGGTTCATACTTATTGTGATTTCCCATGGCACACTATCATTGCTTGCACACTGTATTTTTCCAATACTTTTAAATTGTCATTATCTTTGAAAATTAATGTCATATGTTGCTTACATTTGATTCAATTTTCATATTAATTACTCTCTTCAGTTGTATTAGGAACTTTTTCCTTAAGCATGTGTGATGCAAACCTAGATATAGATGGGCATTAATGCATTAATGCTCAATTGAATGCCTTAATGCAGCTCCCAAAGAAAGGCCATCTGGAAGCTTTAGAGGAAATAATTTGTGCTAGGTATGGAATCACCTCCACTACAATGCCAAATTCTGATGTGTTATTATATTCAATTGCAAGTTTCTTTTGCAAAAATATATTGTATATCTTTACAGAGTAGACAATGTGAATGTACAACTCCAAAATATATTCTCTATAATCTCTAATTCAGTAGTCTAGTGAGGAGATTTGTGTAACTCCCAAAATACTTATCCTTTTCAATATTTTGTGGTCTAGTGAAAATGATTTGTGTGTTGTAATACCCCAAAAATGGGCTATAAGTTCATTAATCTCCTACATCGACAATTCGAACGAAATCGACATCAAAGTCCTAACCTAAGGCACATCTAACATCATCGAATCATAATTGATTATCTTAAATTCTGCATCGGGGAATATTCCTAGTAATATTCCTAATCATCTTAATTATCTTTAATTTAATGATTATTTGGCAATAAATCACATTTATCCTAAGTTTGATTAATTGAATATTTTCATATTTAATTAATTAGATTTAATATTTGCCACTTAATTGTTTAATTAAATTTAATTCTATCTATTATTAATTGTATTATTTAATTTTGACAATAAATTAAAATTCCTGTCTTTAATTGATTAAATTCTTATTTAATTAATTAAAACATGTTGTCATTATTTAATAATATAATTTTTAATAAAAGTTTGGTAAAATAGTTAATTAACCCATAAATTAATTATTTTATTTTAAAAATCAGTTGAGTTGAGGATAAATCACTTTATTTATTTATTTAATTCTTAATTATTATGCATATTCAAAAGAAACAGTTAAACTCCAAATCAGAAAATCAATGCAAGTTATTGACTTTTTGGAACTCAACATCCTTTTGGGAGTTCAAAAAGCTGATCTAAACTCTAATTTGAGTTAAAAAGCTATTTTTGCATGTTTTTGCATGATTTTGAGAATTAACTATCTTTCATGATCAGATAACTCAAAAATCAAGATGAGTTAATTTGAGTGATTTATGGCTTTTATCCCTGCACCTCCAAAGCCCTAGATTTCTATAAATTAAGGCTTTAGCTCTTCACAAATCATCTCATATTTTGCACAATCACGCTGGAGAATTGGAATTGAAGAATCAAAGCTCTTGCGAATCGACATCTTTGTGAGATCAATCTTATTTTTGCATTCATATTTCATATCATTATTAGATTAGCATAGCATATCAGTTTTCAATAGCATTCATATCATATCAATTCATCATTCTTATTGCATAGAAAATATCAAAAAAATAGCTTAATTGCATTTATTTCATATCCATCTTTTGCATTCAAATCCTTCATTTAGGTGTCATCTAGGTCACTGATCTCGATTACAATCTGAGAACATTAATCTCGCACCTATTAGAAGGCAGTAAATCGCTTGGTTAGATAGCTTTCAATTTTGCACGATTTTGATTATAGCTAACCTCTAATGTTTTACTGAGTGTTGTGTCTACAGATCAGGTACAATTTTCACACACACATTTCTGGCGCCCACCATGGGGCCCTGAAATGGGTTTCCAATTCAATTTTTTCAATTTCTATCTTTTTATCCTCGGGATCTGTGCAAAACTGTGATTTTTAATTTTGTCCGTACATCTATCGTACGAGTTTCTGACAAATGTCGTATGGGAGCATACCCACTATCGTATGATACTCTACCCACTGTCGTATGACAGTCTATCGGATTGCGACTCGTTTCATTTCATACCCACTACCATTTGAGAGATAATCTATCGTATGGTAGCATACCCAGTATCGTACGAGTTTCTGGACTGTCGTCTGAGAGAATACCCACTGTCGTACGAGTTTCCATACCAATTTTTGACTGTCGTCTCATTTTTCAGAGCAGAGTATCAGATTTGATTTTTATATTTCGGCTAACTACTAATTTTGACAATTGAAATTCTCTATTTTGATTGCTCTCTGTTGGTTTTGATTGGGAAAAGTGCAAGAATTGCTAAAAATTAGGTAAAATCTACTAAGCGCGTTGCGAGGATCACCAGGTATTCTCCTTCATCTAATAACATTTTGATTTGGACTTAAAATAAATCTCTTATATGTCTAGCTTGTGTGCGTCTTCTCATGCTTTTATTCTACACACTTGCATAATTTGATACTAGGTTGTGATCCCTTAAGGATTCATTAAGTAGTCTTAAGATACTTGTGATTGATCTTGATTGCTATCTTGGGTTATTGGACTCGCTAATCCACCGGCCCCTCATTTTCGCCCCGTGGTTGCAATCTCAGCGCCATAAAGGGGAGGGGTCAACAGGACAGAAGCGTTAAATGTTCCACTTGGCAACCCTTTTGTGCTTTTAAGAACTCACTTGTTTTCTAAATTGGGGACTCATTTTTAGCTTGTGTGAGGTGTTAAGTGTTCCACCTTGTGGACTCATCTCATATTTTCTTTAAGCGTTAAGTGTTCCTCTTTCTACTTTTTGAATGCTTTTGGTAGATTTACTTTCGGAACATATATCTGTGCTCACATAGTAATTAGGCCCTATGAACACTATTCGTGATTCTTGAGAGATTGGATTCCTAGCGAAACCTTTCTTGATGACGGAATCCTTGTAGGTAGGGAGGATACTTAGTGCGTTTCACATTTAACTTGGTTAGTGAGTCTTCTCTTATTGATCGACACATTCTCTCTCTGGAGAGGTTGATAGATCACGTGGGGTTGATATCACGAGCTTTGGTGAATCAAAATTGGTTAGTGCGTCTTCTCTTATTGATTGATACATTCTCTCTCCAGAGAGGTTGATAGATCACGTGGAGTTGATATCACAGACCTTGGTGGAACAAAACTTTGTCTTAGCGTGTCGGATTAATCTGCTTGCTTTGTTTGGGTTAAAAGTGAAGAGGTGTCAAAACCTTGAATCTGGAGCCAAGTCCCCTTGTGGTATACTATTGTGAGTCATCTTTAGAGAGGGTTAACCGTAGCGGACAATCCCTTCACAGGGAAAACTGCGTTGACGGAACCTCAAGCGGTCATAGCCATTTTCGCCGTGGTAGTGACAGCCGCTATATAAATGTCCTTGTGGAAGAAATCTCCACGGGTATGGTTCATTGTTGGGTTGTCAGATCTCCCTAGCAGCTCTTGAAGATTAAGTTCTCGGACTGTGTCAAAACCCTGGTGCGCCGGGATTGGAGTTCACCCCTTTGAATCATAAAAGTTGCAGAGTCAAACCATTACTAAAAACCCTAGAGAGGCCAATTTTTCACTTTCAGGTATATGTGCATTATTGCAAAACTTTTCAGAACATACACAATTAGTACTCTCAGGGATTAGCACAATTTGGTCACTTGATTGTTCATGTGCAAGGTTGCTTTTGCCCTTGTTCATTGTTTTCAGACGTGCTTGGAATCACTTGCTTGCTGTTCTGCGTGCTTGTTTATCTACTTAGCTATTAAAAATGATCAAATCTGGTATAACCTTCAAAATTTGGACAGTACAATTTGCAAACAATCCAAAATTGAAAACCTTAAATTTTGCAAAAATTGACGTAAAGTTCTTTCTGGAGTCAAAAGTCATTTCAAGAGGTCAAAAGTCGTATGACTTTTTGTCAAATGTCATTTCAGTAAAGCCCATATGTCGTATGATTAAGAACCCAGTGTCGTACGAGTTTTCAAACCAGCAAAATTTAAGAAGCCAAAAATTGTTAGCAACTATCGTACGAGTTTTGTCAACTGTCATTTCATATCTACCCAACTGTCGTACGAGTTTCTCAACTGTCGTTTCATTTATACCCAACTGTCGTACGAGTCTGCAGAGTGTCGTTTGGAAAAATTTGAGAAAGTTGTCAGAAATTGTCAAATTGCAAGATATCCAATGTTTCCAGCCTAGATCCAGAATCTGTCAAAAATATCATTGTGTCAGCAACAGAGCAGTAGCTATTGAGCATTCTACCATTTTCCGAGTTTGATCTTTTGAATCCGATCTAGTCTTCTGTTTGATCAATTTGAGTCATTTTTATCTCGTGTCAAAACCTTGTCATAACTATCAATCTTCAATCAATCTTCAAAAACAGACTAAGTGTTGAGAACTCGTGTCCGCTATCTTTTGGGCGATCTATCTCATACATCCAGGGCACAGTTTCCTTCACCCACATCTCATTAGATCTTCAAAACTATCATAATCTTGACAAGGTTGCGTCATCCAATTTTTTTTTTGAATCAAATTGTTCTTCAGTTGTCTTCGTCCTTTTCTTCTATTTCATTCAAAGTTAATGGTGGAGACCAGAGCTTCTTCACACAAGAAATTAGAAGAAACATCTCAGCACTTACTTTTGACCAATACCCCGGGTCTAACTCTTGAACAACTCATCAAGTCAGGTATCTACGAAGAGGACAGTCTCGGTAACTTTCGATTAAAAACTGGTTACATACCTCCTCTATCAACTCACAGAGGTAATCAACAAACTCCTCCTCAATCTATTCTAGGGAGCCCAAAGACTCCTACCATGTCTCAAGCAGGGACAAACCATGATTCTCTAGGAGGAGGATCCCAGGTACACCATTCTCAACATAATGCTGACCAAGAACCTACCCCCTCTGAAATCCATCGATGTCAGAATGACAATGAATTCAAGAGAATGATGAGCCATTTCTTGAAAGTGGATAGAGAGGCATACTTTTTACAATTAGCCCAGGAAGGGGCTAAGCTTCCTCCCAACTTTAACGTTGATGATATAATCACACATGAGGAAGAAACTCCACTCACAGCTATGACAAAACAGATGCATGCTATACAAGTTGAATTTAACAATCTTAAGAAGGAGAAGGAACCCAAGGAGTTCTCCATGGAGGCCCTATGTCCTTTCCCGTTCGACAAAAACTTGTATATGCCACCATTCCCAAAAAGAGTGGAGATACGAAAGTATGACAAATATGACAGACACTCTGATCCTCAAGATCATGTCAGAGAGTTCTGTATGCAATCCATGGAATTCATGCATGAACCGACTTATCTCATGCATCTTTTTCCTAGATCTTTGGGAGGAGCATCCATTCAGTGGTTTTAAAGATTACCTTCTACGATCAAAACTTTTGAGGAATTGATTAAATTGTTTTATCAACAATATTCCTACAATATTCAACATCTGATTACCATGATCGATATCTGTAACCTCAAGCAATATCCAGGGGAATCATTCCTAACTTTTCTCAAGAGGTGGTGAAAGAAGTTTTCTTTATATGCTAGACCAATTCCTGAAATGGAGAAACTTGAAATCTTTATCAATAACCTTGTTCCAGAGCTCAACTATCCATTACAAATGCAAGATCATGTATCTTTTGATAAAATGGTGGATAATGCAATCAAGATTGAGAAAGTACTTGTCAAGAAAGGAGAAATCACACTTCAAAAGGACAAGTCTGAAGCAGGATCTAGCTCAAAAGATAAAAACAAGAGCTGGAATAGAAACAAAGGTATCATCTCTGACGGTGTTGTTGACACTATCCACACCCCATCAAAGGCACCGGCCTACATTCTCACCCTTGCCACCAAAGCCATTGAAGCTTTAGAGCAAAAATCTACTGAACCATCTCCAAAGAAGCCATTCAAACGATGGGATAATAAATGAAAGTTTACTCTTTTGGGAGAATCTTTGGAATCTGCTCTGAGGACCCTGATATCTGATAACATGATCTCTTTACCACCAATCCGAAAACCTGATCCGGATCCAAAACCATATTGGTGGAAAGATAATGAATTCTGTGCTTTCCATCGGACTAAAGGCCACAGAACTAACGGATGCTTCCATTTGAAGCATACCATTCAAGACTTGATAGATCAAGGGGACATCACAATTGATAATCCTACCAGCAATAATGATCACACAGCATTTACAGAACCTTTTCCACAACATGGCAAGGGAGTTTCCACTTCTCAGCCTAACATGGGGGCAAAAGTCAACTATGCCTACCCTGGAAACGATGCTGTCATCAATATGGTGGAACCATGCCTCTCTGAGAGATGTAATGTCATCACGATTGTATGAAGAGATAGAAATCATTCCTCAGCTAATGCAGTTACCAGATCACAAGCTCAGACGCATCTGAAAGGACAAACACCAAATTCATCTGATGTCCCTAAGATACCTTTCAATCTCACATCTGCTTCTAAAAAGAAGGTTGCCTCAAAATCTTCCAATCCAAAGGATACCAGACCTACATCTTACAGCATCGTACAACAACTCCAGCATACCAATGCCAACATCTCTATGTTTGAGTTACTTCGAATATCTCCAGCTCACAGAGATATCCTAGACAAAGCTTTGCTCGGCTCTAATGTTCCTGATGATCTAGATCTAGACAGGTTCCAGACTATGGTTGGTCATCTAACATCTCCACAATATATCTCCTTTTCAGAAGAGGATGACAACTCCTTAAGTCACCCACATAATCAGCCCTTGCACATAGAAGTCTTGATCCAGAACCGTCGAGTCAAACGTGTGTTGATAGATGGGGGCGCAGGCCTCAATATTTGTTCTTACAACTTAATCACACAATTGGGATTCTCAGAGATGGCTATTGATCCTCGAAAGAAGATCACCATAAAAGCCTATGATGAACAAGAAAGAGCTTCTAAAGGCACCATTGTCTTGCCCATCCGGGTGGGTCCAGTCATCAAAGATACCACATGTCAGGTGCTCGATCTACCATTGGCTTACAATATCCTTCTAGGGAGACCCTGGATACATGAAATGCAAGCTATTCCTTCGACATACCATCAATGCTTGAAATTTCCCTATGAAGGAGTGGAGGTTACTATCCCAGCTGATCTGAGTACAACTTGCAATACATTGAAGGAAAGTGCCGATAAACTTGTTCCCAATAACAGAGAATCTTCCATCAAGCAACAAAATGTGGCTTCCACATCTAAGATGGACGACATTGCTAAAGAGATCAATATCAAAGAAAATGGGATGGGAGAATACACTATAGAGCCAGTCTTGTCTCTGACATCTCTCCCAATCTCACCTAAGTCGTATGGCCAATCCTTGAAGCAGTCTAAATCAGAACCTAAGGAACCTATGGAAGCATACAAAAGACATTTTGTGGTGGAGCAAGTATCTAAACAATAATTTGAAGAGGATAAAGCTGTGCTGGCATGGCTATATAAAGAGGATTCTGAATCTAAAATTGTTCAACCTAGTGAATCTATAGCACCTACAGTCCCTTCTAATTCATATGGTCCAGGAAACAAATTGATAGCCAAGATGGGATATTCCGGTCAAGGACCTCTAGGAATTAGGGGAAAGGGTCTCGTGACCCCCATTTCACACATTGGTCGAGCCAAAAAAGATACTGGTGGCATAGGGTTTAAGAAGAAACCCTATCATCTCAAAGGTGGTTGTTCTCATGTAATAGAACAAATTGCACCAGGAGAACCCCTTCTTAAGAAAGAAGAAACAGAACCCTCGGATGATGATTCAGATAGCTCTGAGCTTATCCCCTATGAAAAATTGCCTAAAGAGATCAAAGATCTTCTTGATGATACAGATGATCCTATCAGAAGAATTAATGTAGTAGAAACACAAAAACCTACTGTAGTGCGAGAGATGGTTGTACCACAAGAACCAGCCAATCTCGAAGGCAATCAAACTGATCAAGAAGCAGGGGGTAGTTATTCTGACACTGATTCCCATGAATATGAATTCAAGTCAGAGACTGAGGGTAATCCTTCTTGGGGTATTCATCCTGATTTCACGCATTTTCTAAGATTTCCTGGAGATTCTGAATCAGAAGATGAGTCAAATGATTATGAATGGGGTGCCATTCCAGAAGAAGATGAGCTTATAACAGAGAAATCTATTGATGTTATTCACCAATATGTCTCTCAACCCAACGTAAGTCTAGAGCGAAACAATGAACTTAACGTGTCTAATCCACCTATGGCTGAAGAGGTCTCCCATGATGACGTTGAGCCTATTCACGAATTGAACATTTTGAGCTGTAATATCACCTTTGAACTTGAGCGTCAGGTTAGGACCAATGATGACATATCCACATCCGTGAACACCATATCCCAAGCCTTTCCCGCTTTGACTATCCAACGCCATGATCTTATCGACCAAACTTCCACAAACCCAAACCATGGTATGTATACCTTCCCAAATGACTATGCCCTTGCCTGCTACCTCAATGCAGTTGAGCCTATGAGTACTTCCATCAGTGAACCGAGCGTCAGCATGACTGAGTCGGACATCAAATATCTTAGTCAAAAAAACAAGAGTAAAAAGAAAAAGAAAAAGAGTTCTGAGGGTGAAAACCACTTTGTGGCAGTCTCCAAACTGACAAAAGTAAAAAGAAAAGACATATCTGAAGGTGAAAACCTCTCTGAGGCACCTAAGGATGAGATATTTGATGTCCTTCCGAGTCATTTACAGGATAGATCTCTAGTTCTGATTGAGCCAACTCAATCCATCAATTTGGGTACAACAGAGGAACCACAATTGGTACATGTAGCACAATCTCTATTAGACGAAGAGAAACAAAACTTCACTACCTTCTTATCAGAGAAAAAGATCAACTTTGCATGGAAATATTCAGATATGCCAGGATTGGATCCCAATCTCATTATGCACCATCTATCTATTGCTCCCGGAGTAAAACCAATCAAACAAAAATTGAGAAAGATGCATCCTCATGTTGCACTCTTAGTCAAAGCAGAACTAGAAAAACTCCTAAAAGCTGGATTCATCCATGTCATAGACTATGCTGAGTGGATTTCCAACATTGTACCTGTTTCAAAACCAGATGGTTCAATCAGAGTGTGCACGGACTTTAGAGATGTGAACAAAGCATGCCCTAAGGATGACTTTCCACTACCTAACATTGATATGATAGTGGACATGACTGCGGGCTATGAAATGTATTCCTTAATGGATGGCTTTTCTGGATACAACCAAATCAAAATTGCTCCAGAAGATCAAGAGAAAACAGCTTTCACATGTGCGTGGGGAACTTTCTGTTGGAATGTTATGCCATTCGGACTCAAAAATGCTGGAGCTACATATCAAAGAGCAATGACATCTATTTTTCATGATATGATGCATAGAACAATGGAGGATTACGTAGATGATACCTTGGGAAAATCCATGATTAGAACTGAACATCTAACAGACTTGAGCATGATCCTCGACAGAATGGAAAAATTTAGTCTTAGACTAAATCCTAAAAAGTGTGCTTTTGGCATCACTTCTGGAAAGCTCCTAGGATACATCGTCTCCAAGAAAGGCATTGAAGTTGATCTAGCTAAGGTCAAGGCTATAATAGAGATGCAACCTCCCACAAATATCAGTCAAATGAGGACGTTGCAAGGCAGAGTTCAATCTATCAGAAGATTCATATCACAGCTAGCGGACATCTCACAGCCTTTTACAAAAACATTGCATAAAGGTGTGACCTTTGCATGGAATGAAGAATGCGAGAACAACTTTAAACATATCAAGAAGTATCTATCAAATCCGCCTATATTGATGCCTCCTATTCATGGGAAGCCATTAATATTATATGTCTCTGCAACAGATACATCACTGGGGGCATTATTAGCACAGCATGATGAGAACAAGAAAGAAAGAGCCATCTACTATATCAGCCCAACTTTAGTGGCCTATGAGAAGAACTACTCAATGATCGAGAAGGCATGTCTAGCTGTGATCTTTGCATCATAGAAATTGAGACACTACATGTTAGCTCATACCACTCATTTGGTAGCTAAAATTGATCTACTGAAATATCTCCTAAGCAAAGCTGCCCTCACAGGTAGACTAGATAAATGGGTCATGCTCTTGAGCGAATTTGACATTGAATATGTTGAAAGAAAAGCTATCAAAGGACAGGTCATCGCTGATCAATTAGCTGAAGCACCACTATTTGATGATACACCCATGCAAATGAATTTTCCTGATTCCTCTATCATGCACCTCTCTTCTAGAGCATGGCAATTATTCTTTGATGGCTCCTACACACAGAATGGATCCGGAGCAGGCATATTGTTCATTACTCCTCAAGGATACTCGATACCCAAAGCATTCAGATTAAAGTTTCCTTGCACAAACAATATTGCTGAATATGAGGCACTTCTCAATGGTATGAAAATGGCAATACAGTGGAGAGTTACAGAGATGCACATTCATGGAGACTCACAACTGGTCATCCACCAGGTCAATGATGTGTACCAAACCAAAGATGAAAAGCTCATTCCTTACAAGAGAATGGTCGATGATTTAAAGAAATACTTCATCTCTATCACATTTGAGCAAATACCCAGAACAGAGAATAAGGCTGATGATGCAATGGCAACATTATCTACTCTTTTAAAACAGCCTGAACATGAACTACGCTACGAGTTCCTGGTGGAAGCCCTATCCTACCCTGCATATGACTCCCCTGAAACCCGCATGATCTGCACTGTTGTAGGTTATGACTCATCTCACTACAAAAATTTGTTCTCCTATCTCCACGACCAAATCATCCCTGACTCCTTTAACCGTTTTGAGAAACAAAACCTTATCCGATCCACATCCCGATATGTCATCATTGGTAATGATCTGTACAAACGAGGTCTAGATGGTACACTGCTTAGATGTTTAGAACGGGAAGAGTCTCAACGTGCATTAGAGGCAGTCCATGAGGGTATATGTGGGTCACACTCGAATGGGTTAACGTTAGCTCGAAAACTTATTAGGGCTGGGTATTATTGGCCTGAAATGGAAAAAGAAGCTATTAAAAACTGTCAACAGTGTCAAGTACATGGCAACTTGATTCATGCTCCAGGGAGGGATCTGATTCCCTTTACTACACAATGGCCTTTTCAACAATGGGCATTCGATCTCATAGGTGCTATCCATCCGCACTCTTCTAATGGACATACCCATATAATCACAGCTACAGATTATTTTACAAAATGGGTAGAAGCAGTTCCTCTAACATAAACAACGGGGAAACAGATCTCTATGTTCATCCTGAACTACATCATTTGCAGATATGGGATCCCTCACTCTATAATCACAGATAACGGGGGACAATTCAAAAACAAGGACCTAGATGACTTATGTGCCAAGTTCAAAATTACTCAACATTGGTCATCTATCTACTATCCTCAAGGGAACGGACAAGCTGAGGCTTCAAACAAAAATCTCCTGAAGATCTTGCACAGAACAGTGAATAAAATAGGAAGAGACTGGCATCTGATGATCAATCCAGCTCTCTGGGCATACAGAACTAGTATCAGAACGCCTACAGGGGCTACACCTTTCGCTTTAGTTTATGGGTCTGAAGCGGTACTGCCTATTGAGGTTGAAATCCCATCACTCATAATCAAAATGCATGGACTTGTCACTGATGAAGACTACAAAGTGTCTAGGTTACAAGAACTTGAACTACTAGATGAGCGCAGACAAGCAGCGTATGATCATCTCAGAGTATATCAAAAGAGAATGTCTAGAGGCTACAACAAGAAAGTCAGACATAGAGAATTTCAGGTTGGCGATCTAGTGCTGAGAGAAAATCCTAAAAATCAATCACATCAAGAACGCAAGGGTAAGTTTGAACCCAACTGGCTAGGTCCCTTTGTAATCACTGCTACTTTTGGCTCTGGTGCCTATCAACTCTCAACGACTGAAGGAGAACAGCTCTGAGAACCAATCAGCGTTCTCCATCTGAAGAAATTCTACGCCTAAGGCATTCAGTGCTTGGTAAATGTCCTGAAAAAAATCTTAAAAATCAAAAAAAGTCCTGAAAAAATGAACATCTTGGTGAAAACCTAGCAATAGGCACCTTGATGATTCACAAAAAAATTGAAAAAATGAAAAATACAAAAAAAATGAAAAAGAAGAAAAAGTGCCTTGGTGAAAACCTGGAAACAGGCGCCTTGGTAGCAAAAATAGAATCTCTACCAAGATGGTGAAAACCTGGCAAACAGGCACCACTTGTTCCAAAATGCTCCATCTATCAGCACAATCTTGGTCTTTCCCAGCTTTCAGTCTTGCTTTAGTTTGTACATGTCTCCCGGTTTATTTCTGCATTTCCAGTTTTCAATAAGTCAGTCTGTACACCAATCAGCTCAAGCGTCTGTATCCTATCAATGTTCAAACTTGGGGGCAATCAATGTCATATCCTATGGCCTCCAATGTATCTTAGACGTGTCATATCCACTCAGAGTCCTTTGAAGCTTCAAGTTGAGTCTGTCTGTCTGTCTCGTCTCCAGAAAGGATTTTTGCATCAACAACAATCAAACATCAAAACTCAACTGAAAACAATCTGTGCTTTTCATGCTTTTATCTCCTTGTATGCTTACTGATTCGCATTGAGATTTTTTGCATATTGTGTCCCTTCGAGCTCTTCGATGATGTCATTTATAGGATTTAGAGAGTGATGACTGGGGGCATAATCTTTTCTTTGTCTTTTTCTTGTATGTGAAAATCTAACATCTTTGGACCTTCTGGATTGAAATGGTGTCCAACTGTAAGAGCCTCTATCTCGAATTGGATGGCCATGCATACCTCGACCATTGATACCCAGACAATTCAAGGAAGTTTGATCTAACTATTATCTTTTTGAGTAAGTTCTTTCTCCTACTGTGGAACACAATCTTGCCTAAGGATGTGAACGATAAAGGGTCACTACGGGTAATTCACATTGGATTTAGAATGATTTCTTGACTGTTTGTATGTTTGTAATGCAAGGCGTACTCAGGTCATCACAACGTTTATGTTTTGATGCTTGTACAAATTGCTATATCAAAATGGACATGATATTCAGGTCATCCTAGCATTTGTGCCTTGGTGCTTATATCTAATCCAACATTCCGAAAACAAATCAATATTCATATGTCCATGGTTGTATAACCAGTGGGTGTTGTATTGATTCTTGCGCATACAAATCAATATTCATATGTCTATGGTTTCATGGCTAGTGGGCATTGTATTGATTTATCCAGTTACCTAAAAGTTCAATGATGATAACAAATTGACATATGATCAGTGACTAGGTCCTCGGTCTTAGGTTGCATTTCATTTTGCATGTCTCTTTGCATTTTGCATGTTTGCATGATCTCACAATGACTAAACGAACTTCAAAGCTTAAACAATTCTTCATATCAATTCTTCAAATCTAACAAGAGTTGAATCTCACACGAAGGTTCCTCCAACGAAGCAGCAAGTAGAATCCTTTTTCGGGATCAAAATCAAAATCTGAGATCATTCATATTATTAACTACTTGCATAATCAACCTTCAATTATCATAGAAATCCAAAATTTAACTTAACTGATTAGCTTTCATCAAACTATCAAAATTTCAACTTGGTCAACCATGGTCAACTCATGGTCAAACCTAGTCAAACTTGGTCTTTTGGGACCTTCCAACGATGTAGAATGCGTTCTCGGACGTAAATAACCACTTCTCAAATCAATTGACATGCTTCTAAACTATAACGCTGACTTTTCTTGTCAGATTTCAATTTTAATCCCGAAGGGGGCATGGTATTGCACATCATTCAAAGTCTGTAAATCAAATTCTATCGATCAAATCTATCAATATCTTTCATCAGTGATCAAAACAACAATCACGTCTAGTCGCTAATTCATCAAAAGTCCTCATCGCTCGGGGCAAATCTATCATCACTTGGGGCATATCAGATTCATCGATCCATATCAATCTAGTATTCTCCTAATCTTGTAAACTGTATCAGTTTTTGCAACCATCAGATCATAGTGTTCTTTCCTTGGTTCTTCGACAACTAAAGGGTTTGGATGTGATACTTGCTAGTTCTGCTAAGACAATCGAGTCTAGAACGGGTCACTCACTTCTTATCAATCCTAAGGTTCAGAATCAGGTGTTTTGACACTTTTTCACAATCATAGGTTTATTTTCTGCTACAGTGAACATTATTCTGGTCATTCAGGACCTCCTATCTCAATATCTCTCAATCGGTTTCTATCTTGAGATCGGTTTATCTTTTGAATCAGTTTCATATCTTTATCAAACACAGACTATCTTTGAACCACTGCGCTTCGCACAGTAATTCAAAGAGGGGCAAAATGTAATACCCCAAAAATGAGCTATAAGTTCATTAATCTCCTACATCGACAATTCGAACGAAATCGACATCAAAGTCCTAACCTAAGGCACATCTAACATCATCGAATCATAATTGATTATCTTAAATTCTGCATCGGGGAATATTCCTAGTAATATTCCTAATCATCTTAATTATCTTTAATTTAATGATTATTTGGCAATAAATCACATTTATCCTAAGTTTGATTAATTGAATATTTTCATATTTAATTAATTAGATTTAATATTTGCCACTTAATTGTTTAATTAAATTTAATTCTATCTATTATTAATTGTATTATTTAATTTTGACAATAAATTAAAATTCCTGTCTTTAATTGATTAAATTCTTATTTAATTAATTAAAACATGTTGTCATTATTTAATAATATAATTTTTAATAAAAGTTTGGTAAAATAGTTAATTAACCCATAAATTAATTATTTTATTTCAAAAATCAGTTGAGTTGAGGATAAATCACTTTATTTATTTATTTAATTCTTAATTATTATGCATATTCAAAAGAAACAGTTAAACTCCAAATCAGAAAATCAATGCAAGTTATTGACTTTTTGGAACTCAACATCCTTTTGGGAGTTCAAAAAGCTGATCTAAACTCTAATTTGAGTTAAAAAGCTATTTTTGCATGTTTTTGCATGATTTTGAGAATTAACTATCTTTCATGATCAGATAACTCAAAAATCAAGATGAGTTAATTTGAGTGATTTATGGCTTTTATCCATGCACCTCCAAAGCCCTAGATTTCTATAAATTAAGGCTTTAGCTCTTCACAAATCATCTCATATTTTGCACAATCACGCTGGAGAATTGGAATTGAAGAATCAAAGCTCTTGCGAATCGACATCTTTGTGAGATCAATCTTATTTTTGCATTCATATTTCATATCATTATTAGATTAGCATAGCATATCAGTTTTCAATAGCATTCATATCATATCAATTCATCATTCTTATTGCATAGAAAATATCAAAAAAATAGCTTAATTGCATTTATTTCATATCCATCTTTTGCATTCAAATCCTTCATTTAGGTGTCGTCTAGGTCACTGATCTCGATTACATTCTGAGAACATTAATCTCGCACCTATTAGAAGGCAGTAAATCGCTTGGTTAGATAGCTTTCAATTTTGCACGATTTTGATTATAGCTAACCTCTAATATTTTACTGAGTGTTGTGTCTACAGATCAGGTACAATTTTCACACACACATGTGTGTATTTGTAAATCTTGTAAAATCTTATTATATTTTTATTATTATTATTATATACAAGATACTACTAATGTTTGTATGTTTACATTTTGTATATTTATAGCTTGTGAAGAAAGTCCACACCTGGCAATATGAACCCAGAACAAAATAACAAGACACTTGCTAGATTGTGGTCTCAGTTCCAAAGAAAAGATGTTGAAAAATGTTATTGTCCTTGCAAAAAGTGTAAGGGCTTAAAGAATTGAAGAATTCTAATCAAGAACACTACCTCAATACGAGGTAGTGTTCTTGAGCATTCTAATTGAGAAGGCATACGAGCCCCTATACCAAGGCTCCCAAACAACTCTTCTCTCCGCTATAGTGTTGTTGGTGAACTTCAAGGTTATGAATGGTTTATCCAATGTAGTGATGTCACGTATGCTAAGGTATGCCATTTTTGGTCATCTTCAATGTTAGCATACCATTACGATTCATTATATTAACAATTCATATTTGTTGTTGTAGGTTGATAGGTGAGTTTTTCTTACCACCATCAAACATTTTTCCTCGTTCGTATCGAGAATTATCTACCATTATGAATCAAATTGGAATGCAGTATCAGAGAATACATGCATGTCCCAATTATCACATTCTATATCATAAACAACATGAATTTGCAACAGAATGCCCTATTTGTCATACTAGTAGATATGACTTGCTTTACTTTTTATGTAATTTATTGTATATTTTTATCTAAAATCTTGTTTATATGTTCTTGCGAGTTGAATCTCTTTCAGGTGGTTATCATCTAAAGAAATTGATAAAAAAGATATAAAATATTGGAAGAGAAAAATTCTCCAGCTTATGTGTGAAATGCAAAAGTATCTACCTATAACTTTTTTCAATGCTCAAGAACACTACCTCATACATCTAGTTGAGGAGATTGAATTGTGTGGACCTGTACAAACTAGGTTAATTTTCTATTGGAAATAAATTACGTAATTATTCATATAATTTAACATCTTTAATTGCAATTGACCATGTAACCTTTTTTTGAATATTTTAGAGCATGTTAAGCATGTTGAGGTGGCGGAAGATCAAAATGTTATTGTACATGATGATGTGGCATTTTCAGGTAAAAAAAATGCATGTTATGTTCTACTGGTTAATGAAATACATGTAACAGTAAAAAAAAGTATGTGAATTTAACCCATTTACTTGTTATTGCAGCAGACCCCCCTTTAGTGCAACAGCGTCGTCCTCCTCGAGACATGAGGAAGCATCATAATTTGAGATCACAACCACAAGAGGAGGAAGATAATATTGATGGTCCTATCAGCCTTTACCTAAATAAGAAATCTAAGAAAAACTTAAAAAAGAAATGATTTCTTAAATATGCTCTTTGATAAAACTTGTTTGATTAACTTTGTTGGATAATGAAAGAACATTTTTTATTAAGGAAAATAGGTTTTGAAGGGGCCCCAAAACCCTGTACATATTGGTCGAAAAATATTTTCAAAACAACACACAGAAAAGGATCAGATCATGACCACAGCAAGGGTTTTGCAACAGGCTCCCACAACCTGAAGAAAAGATGGTACCAGACAAAGGAAACAACGTTGTTTTAAGTAATTATCTATGAATGTTGTGTATTAATATTGAATTATATGTCATGTTAATGAATATTGTTATGTGTTAATGAATTCTTGATTAGTGTTGCATATTAATGAATGTTATAAAATATTAATGAATGTTATGTGATTGTATTGATTAAATGTTATAGTTCATAAATGGATGAATGAAGTGTGCAATTAGATGTTAATGGGGAATTTAGATTGATGTTAGGGGGAGGGGGGGTGAGGTCAGATGAGCTTCCACCTTCACGTGGTTGGCCTTGTTAAGTAGAGAATATTAAAGTATTCTTGAAACCAAGTGAATCTCAAACTAACACACCTTCATTATTTAATCAATTTAATTCATTCTAGGTCTTTGCTCATAAGTGCATTTTTAATGTGTCATTGTCAGGCAACTATCAAATAAAAAACTAGAAGGGCCAATAGTCAACTTCTCATTGTCATTGTCTAGCATGATTCAGCTTCATTTTGTGTAAGTATTCTCGTATTGAATGCGTCAACCTCTCTTGGCCTAATGTGGATTATTTCATTAGTTTGTGTTTTTGAGTAGGTGAAGTGTTAAATTAGATATCAGTTAGATCTATAAGTAGCATAGATATTCTATAGCTAATAGCCTAATACACCCACGTGAATAAATTTACTTGATGTCTCCTTAGGATTTACTTAAGCAAACAGTCCTTATGTGCTCAAAAATTAGTTGTTTTAGTGTTGCAATTGTAGATGATTGTATGCATGAATTCAATGACAAGAACTAAACATTTAGGCTCTATGATAATGCTTGTCATCCTTATATGGCAAGCAAATCAATCCAAGAAGGAAGCTTTCAGGAAATATTTGGAGTCAAGCAACGTGCTTGATACCCTCACAAAAGGTCTGCGGCAGTTCTTCTTATATGATGAAATGTTGAATCTAGAAAATTAATTTGTGAATTTGCATCTATTTGTGAGATAATATATTAACATTGGCAGTTCCTCTTATATGATGAAATGTTGATTTTAGAAAATTAGTTTGTGAATTTGCATCCATTATTTTTGGATGCCTAAATGTTATGTTTGCCTTGTGAGGATTCAAATTAATTTGATTGATATGATCTTCGAAATGGTGTAGTAGTCTTTTAGATTAATGTGATTTGTATTATCATATAATATCTCTACTCTTATAAACTACCTTGTTTCCATGTATGATTTATAGTTATTCGTTCCAATGTTCCAAAGATGAATCAGGATGATATCTTTGAGCAAAAGAACGAGGTTGCTAAAGTTGTTGAAGAACTTGAAAAGGTTGATATATTCATATCAGTTTCATTTATTTATTGATGTGTATTGTCAATTGGTTACTGTAAAATATCTCTTAAATATCAAACAAGATGAAATTTGAATGCAGTATGATTCAATCGTTCATTTCTATGCTTACAAGCTATGTCAAACTACGTATATGAGATAGTTCAAACACTTATTGTGGATATAGAGGCTGATGTACATGTCAAGAAAGCAATGAATGAAATAAATGCAGGTAAGACTTTTACATCCAATACTAAATGTCCTTTTTACCATGATATTGTTGGAGATTGCTAGCATATACTTTTGCATTTTGTAAATGGGTTGATGGTATTCATTTATTTAAGAAAAACCCAACTCATTATCCTCAACTTTGTTCATATTTTTGTTCTATATCTGTTTAGTTTATTTACCCAAAATTTCTCTCAATTTCACCATCATTCATTTCATTATTTTATATCAGTTGCAAGAATGAGGGTGGCAACACAAGAAAAAGCAGAGGCAAAGAAAATTTTACAAATCAAGAGAGCAGAAGCTTTTTTTATTTTATTTGTCAATATGCATCAACACTTCCTTTTATGTTTTATATGTATATTTTATAGATTTGTATATTTATAATTTTAAAAGTTGTATGTAATATATATCGAGTATGTTTGTAGCACCAATAATGAAAACTATTTTCTTGGTTGTCATACCATCCATCTCCGTCAACAACTGGTTAAGGACTCTGTTTGCGACACCACCAACATCCCCAACACTGCTTCCACGCTGCAAACATGCAAACCAGTTATGCATCACCAGTCAGAGAGCCTATCTCAAATAGTTCAAACAAAATTCCTACTCAAATATATTCACCGTCCTCAACTTGAACTTCACTCATAAAAAATCAACACACATGTGTAGCAATAGAATCAAGCTCGTAAAAAAATAGGACGCAAGGAGCTAATCCTCTAGCTTTATTAAAAATTTCCCTCACATTAGCCTCGCTCTCTCCAAACCACATTGTTAACAATTCAGGGCCCTTCACACTGATGAAATTGGCCTGACATTTGTTAGCAATGGCTCTAGCAGATGGATTGCTAGCTGAGCCCAAAGCAGTCTGGAAGTGCTCATTACTAATGGCCATGGAGGTTAGAATCTCAGCATCTATTGTCTCATCTTCTATGTCTATAACATCCATATTTTCCCTAATGCACTGAAGTGCAGCCTCAGTACACAAAGCAGCAAGATTTGCTCCAACATATCCATGGGTATCCTTAGCAATCTTTTCAAGATCAACCTGTAAAAAGAAAACTAAAGATAAATAGATACTACATCAAGAAACATAAAGATTAATAAATGCTTTCAAAATACAAGAACTATTTAACATTAGATATAGAAGTACAAAAAGTAAGGCCCCAATATATGTACATCATCAAAGAGCTTCATATTCTTTGTATGGATGCGAAGAACTTCCAACCTGCCCACTTCATCCGGAACCCCAATATCAATCTCCCTATCGAACCTTCCAAACCTTCTGAGTGCTGGATCAATACTATTTGGTCGGTTAGTTGCTCCCATAACAATAACATGGGCATGCGATTTAAGTCCATCCATAAGCGTAAGAAGTTGAGAAACAATTCTCCTCTCAAATTCACTGTGGGTTTTTTCCCTCTTGGGAGCTATAGAATCAATTTCATCAATAAATATAATGGACGGGGCATTCTTCTCAGCCTCCTCAAAATCCTTCCAGATATTGCTTTCACCTTCTCCAACCAACTTTGACATGATCTCAGGTCCATTGATACAGAAAAAGAAGGCACCAGTTTCATTTGCCACTGCCCTAGCAATTAAGGTTTTCCTAGAACCAAGAGGCCCATAGAGAAGAATACCCTTTGGGGGCTTCACACCAATATATTTGAAGAGTTGTGGGCGTCTAAGAGGAAGCTCTACCAATTCACGGATCACCAGTCAGAGCCTATCTCTCAAATAGTTCAAACAAAATGAAAAAACCAACAGTTTCACGTAGAGCAAAGCAAATGGATTGCTAGAGCCCAAAGCAGTCTGGAAAACAGAACGAGCAAGGACCTACTAGCAATAAACAACAGAATGAGTGTGGACACCTGAAGATAAATATCTAGAATAATCACCGATTAGGATGCCGTTGGTGATTAGTCTGGATATTTATCTTCAATTTTTTTTAAACACTTCGTGTTGCATCAAAATTTTGACCCACCTGCGTCAAAATTTTGGCCTAAAATCAACCATTCTGTGTCAAAATGTGGCATTGCAGGTTTTGCATCCTGGTCAGAGCCACTAAATATTTCAACCAAATTTGGTCGAAATATGACCGTCGTGAGTTTGGCATCCTGGTCGGAGCGACCAAAGTTTTCGACCCATAGTGGTCGAAAGATCTACCAATACACAAACACTTACCAATGTTATCTTCAACCTAGGTTGCCCTCATTTTTGACCAATAGAGGAGTCGATCATTCGATGAGTTCAGTAATTGGTTGATATTTTGATGCCAATAATAGCGATGAACCCGTGGGTCAACCATTCGACCAAGTTGGGTAGAAAATTTGACCAATAGTGCATCAAAAAATGGTGCAAAATGTACTAGTGCATGAGTATAGTCTTGCATAAGAAAACACAATATAACAATCAAGGATATAGCTCTAAATCTCCCAGTGTCTAAGGGGTCAAAGCAAGAGACACCTAGGATCATCAAAGCAATACCCATATGCAAAAATCAAAGAAAACATGCCCCATGCCCCTAGTTCTCTAGTCAAGTGACATCTTAGAGAGATTAAGGAAGGAACACTCAATGAAAATCATTAATTAATTAACATTCAAAGAAAATAATTCATGACATGTCTCATTCATTTTAGTTTAAGCATGATGTGAAAAATAAAAAATATAATCACTGACTCGCTAGGACTCATGCATGTAGGTGAGAAATATCGCACAATCCTAGACTGCAGACAAAGCATTGAATCAAGGTAGCATATCTGATAAGTGTTAAGCAACACTCGATGTCAAATGAAGTTTTGAGAAATATTGTTGTGTCTTAGAGATAGCGATGACATAGAATTTCCCCATAGTGAGACTTAGACAGAGACCGATTCCAGACCATAAAGACACGTGTTGCGAAAGTCAACTGGTTTAGATTTTTTTTTAAGACATTTTATATTTTTTAGGATTTTTTTGGGACCATATATCAATTTTTTTGAATTTTTTTAGGATCACTTTTCACTTTTTAATTTTTAAGAGATTACCAATTCTCAAGTACGATCACATTGGTTTTCCCCCATTGTCTAGCAAGGTATAGGATAGGATGGACGAATTAGCAAGATGATGGATGAAGCAAAAAGATAATGAGCGATGAAGTGTGTGAATGCAACCCTCAAGGATAGTCTCTTTAAGATTACCCAAGCTAGGGAAAGGCAAAATATAGAAATGTAAGCTCATGAAGCGGTGTTGGATAGAATGTGGTCCAAAAGAGTGGACATGTCAAGAGATTTTTGTTAACAAATTATGCATTTTTATCATTTGTCATTTTGATCAAGACCAAGGGGTCGATAGTGATAGGATAACACAATTAGGATAAAGGGTGATGGAGACTATGAGTTAATGGTTTGGGATTAGAGAAAGAATGCTTAGGAATAATGATGGTAAATTTTGGATAAGAAAGATCATGATATGGTAGCATGGATGGAAGCAAGTGAGTAAGCTTATGGAAAGGATAGAAACTGGTAAGATATGTGATGCTTGTGGATAGTTCAACCTTGTCAAGCTCAAAGGTGAAAGAGGGAGTATGGGTGCGCATGAAATAGCTAGTGTGGATGGATCTTGCCCCAAGTGTAGAGTGAAAGATGGAAGAAGTACACATGACATCTGTTTGCTAGGTTTTCATTATGGTACTTTTCCAAGGTGCCACAAGGAGTGGTTTTCACCATAGGACAAATTTATTTCTCTTTACCTTTTCTACCAAAGCACCTGTTTCTAGGTTTCCACCAAGGCACATTTTTTATTTTTATTTTTAATTCTCTTTTTTTTTAATAATTTTTATTTTTTTTATTTTTAGGAGTTCAAACTTGTTTCTCTTTGGATAATACTCATTTGAGAGGATATGTTGTGATGGACCAAGACCACTTAGAGGTATGCTTAAAGATGTTGATAAGAATAATGGTAGGGGAAATATATGGAGGATAAGGTAGATGATAGCTAAGGATTTATGCGTAAGAGAGGATACATGGAATGGAAGGATATGAGATGGAAGGATAGTAATTAGGTGTTTGAAAGGATTGTGTAGGGGTAGATCAAAAGCATGACAAGATCAACATCGATACACACCTTGAAGGGTTGTGGACCGCTAGAGGGGGAATGAATTGGCTAGCTTGAGGTTTTGATGTAGGAGGCTATGTGGATCTTGGGACACAAGGAACTAAAATGGATGAAGGAGAGGATGTAAGATGTTTGGAAGGATGCGGAGTGGAAGTATTTGGAAGTTTGAATGTCAAATTTGATTTTTCTTTTATTTTCAAAGTCCTTTAAAAGAGACTTGGGAATCTACATAGCTTTTGGTTTTTCTTTACTTTTAGATGCTTTTGATCATAATTATTTTATGATGGATTTAGGAATCCATATTTTCTTCTTTTCTTTGAGAAATTTTGTGGTCTCTTGAATATTGCCTTTTCCTTTGTAGCCACATGTCGATTAGATAGGACATGGTGATCTTCATATGTAAGTGGATTCAGGTATTTCTAATTTTTATGTTGTACATCCAAATTGCTTCCAAAAGACTTGGGAATTATGGATGAATGAGGCTGATATGACTGGTTTAGATGGATGGATGGATGGAAATTTATCAAGGATGTGTGTCTTTGTTGATCTTGAGGTATGATGGGGGAAGTGAATGAAAAGCTAGGAGTGAGAGGTATAGTGGATGGAGGAACATAGGGACCTAATATGGATGGAAGGTTTGAAGGTTTCATCTTTGGGTTGTAAGGACCAAGGATGGATTTGGATGATGAAAATGGATAATGGGTAGGGATATCAACATCCATAGAGTGAGAAACATGGTCAAGGTTCTGATATCTAAGGTCCATATTTATACCAATAGGCTTATGAGTAGCTTTGATAGGAGCAAGTTTGACATGTGCAATTGGAGCTTGGGGGGATTTATTCTTATGCAAAGGAGTAGGAAAATTGGGAGATTTTTTGAGATGGATGTGGATGATTGTGACAAGGAGTTGTTGAGATATTCTGATCTTGGCAAGGATATTTGGATAATGTAGGAAGAGTAATTTTCTCTCAATTTTCAATAAGCTCATTAGAGATGATGGAAGGAGTATCTTGATCTTTCTTGGGAGGTGGATAAGTTATAGGAGGTGGAGGGATACCTTCTTGGAAGAAATGAAAGGGGATGAAGGGATCATCATGAGACTCTGGGGATATGGGACTTTGGTCAATCGTTGAATAAGGATGGATGGTCTCTCGATCTTGATCTTTATTGATATTTATTTCTTCTCATTGCAGATTGTCCTCTTAACATGGAACTACTTCCCGAGATGAAGTAGGATTTTAGATACGTGTGAGAGGTTCTTGAAGGGTTGATGAAAGGACATTTAAGATAGGTATGATAGGCATTGAAGCACCAAGAATCTTGGGATCAATGACCTTTGAAGTATGGAAGATACTTGTAGAAAGATGTATATTAGCTGGATCTCCTTTAGAGGTAGCGCTTGAGGATATGCATATATAGTTATCAGGAAAAGCATTAAGTTCTTTGTTCACTGAAGGAATTTTGGATGGTTCTACTCTTTTAGGATATTAATGCATGATGGAAGAGGTAGAAGCAACATGAGAATCATTACTAGACATAGGTTCATGATTTTGATCAAGCTTGAGAGTAATATCTTCATTAGATGAGTCATTAGGATTCTCAATTTCAATTATGTCATCATCAATGAGATCTTGTATTTTGTGTTTCAATTTTGTGCAATGTGAAGTTTTATGCTTATTATTTTGATGATACACACAATAGGTACTTAGGAATTAATATCCCCTTGAAGTGGTTGTAGGTAATATGATGAGATTGTTTTGTAGGATTTTTTCCAACGTTGATTTATAAGATTCTCCCAAAGGAGTAAAGACTCACTCTAAGCGATGATTAGGTTTTTCTCAAGATGTTCTTGCAAATAGAGAAGACTCTCAAGTGAATATGATATATCAATTTCTTCATTTTCTTGATCAAAATAGGTAGGTCATGAAGATGTTCTTGATTAGAGATTGGATTTTTAGGAATTTGATTAGAATTGATGTGAAATTGTGAAGTGTCCTTTCTTGAAGAATATGAAGACATAGATTGATCATTATCAAAGAGAAAAGGACATATTTCTCTCAAAGAGTGTTCATTAGAGGATGTATCCTTTTCTTTCTTCAAGTCTTGAATGTCAAATTTCAAAGATTAGATTTGCTCTAATAAGGCTACAATAAGAATCTTTTCTTCCTTCTCATTATAGTTACAAGATCTAGTCCACTTTTTTGCAACCATGATGTGATCGCTTTGATTCTAACTGGCATGGAAGATGAGATGGAAAAGCTAATAATAACAAGGTAACTTAAGATTGTACTAGGAGATCAAGGTAATGATAGTGTTGTCTCAAGAATAAGTAGTTGATAGTAAAGTGGTTGGAACAAGGTGTGAGATATCAAGATTGAGGCCTGAATGCCTATTGAGTGGCACTTACGACCAAGTTGATAGAGCTAAGAGAACTAAGTACAAGGTACCAAGAATGAGGCATGAATGTCTATTGGGTGGCACTTGTGACAAAGTTTGAGCAAAGTGTAATATTTAAAAGGATGCTTGACACAACACTAGAGAAATTCCAAGATCTTAAAGAAAAAGAAAAAGGATACCATATCACTAGCCAATTAAGATGACCCAAGACAACTTGATGTCCACCCTAGAGAAGCAAAGTGTTCACTTGTCAAAAAGAAAAAGAGAGTAAAAAGAGACCAAGATGACTTATCACAAAGTGACCAAGCTATGGGTAAGTTCCCTATGTATGACACTTATGACTCGAGTCAAGAGATAAAGTCAAAGTAAAGATAAAGATAACCAAAAGAGATAGACAATTGAACAACTTTACTAATCAAGAATGTAACCAAGGTATCTAGGTAATCCTTTTCAGCTAAAAATAATCTATAACCTGCTAGTTTCAGACCAAGAGACCAAAAATAGTCAAGTATAAGCTTCCTAAACTAGCTAAGAGAAAATTTGAGGCCAAACCAACTTAGATCAGTAACTAGATGACAAACCTCAATAAGCCAAATAACAGTTAGATGGGGAGGATAAGTCATACGATACAACACATGAAACCCAGATGATACTACCCAGTACTGACATGTGATATTTCCCTGAATGGAAGATGATCTTCTAAACTATCATACAATATTTCTCACCACAAAAAATGATATTATGATAGAAAACATAAAAAGACCAACTTTTGACTCAAAAACCTTGTTTCGATTGACCTTTTTGACTGGTTTAGCCATGTAGATCGTTGTGACAGTGTGTAATTTTAGTTTTGACAGAAAGTTTGAAGTTCAAAGTCAAGTTTTTAAAGAAAATGTGACGAATAGAGTAGTCTTCAAACAATCAAGCAAGGGAAAAAGAAACCTTGCATGATAGAAATGCTTGAGAGGTATCAAAGAAAAACCCTATGAATACTACTATCATGTGTATGTTCCAATGATTTTCATGGGTCTAGTAAAAAATGAAGACACACCAAGAAAACTCTACCTAAGGTCAAAAGGGAAGTGTTTCAACCTTTGCCCACAACTTGATGCTCTTGGCCCCACAATTAAGTGCTTTAATGGAATTTCCTAGGACTATGCAAGTTATGGATCAATTGGAAGAGAACAATTCTCACAGTGCATGTCATTCTATATTGCCACATTCAAGCTTTAGCATCCAAGGGAGCACATATGGTGAGTATCTTGGGGTGATTCAGGTAAGTCCACTTGGATCAATCCCTGCACAAAGGAAGTCACATGGCTAAAATAGTTGGCCTCTAAATCTGAAAGTTTTTAGTAAGGGTCTTCATTCATTACTACCCCTTGTAGTTTTGCAAGCAAAATTGAGGCCTATAGCCCTACAAGCACCCAAAATACATAGTCCCACAAGCAAGATTGAGACCTCTCGGCCCTGGACAAGTTGAATGTACTCCTCTTGTAGGCTTATATGATACTCCTAGAAGAGTTATTTTGTTGTCATTAGTTTTGTTAAAGTCATTGATTGTCAAATTCATTCGGTAAAGAAAATAAGTTAGTCGGTAAAGGAAAAGACAATTTTGATAAAGGGAAATAAGGAATAGGCACCAAGAAGGCAATGTGAGCACCGAGAAGCTACCGAGTTACAACAACTATCGAGCTGAGAGTATACATATTATCAAGTAATAACAAAATGTGTTACCGAGTAACACATGCCAACATAGAAAATATGTTGAATCTGGACACTGAGCATAAAACATTTTACAAATCTTGAGGAGATTGTTTGGTAATGCAATGGAGATTTAAACATGAAGATTGTGAATGATTGCAAGGTAAGATCTGCCAATGAAAATCAAGTGTAATATATGCATTAGAGATGTAGCCATTGGTAGCACTATTTAAGGAGAAGATTCTAGAATATTTCCACTACTTCTAGATCAAGTATAAAAAGATCAGTATATGAAGATCAAAGTGTAAGAGAGAGTAGAGAAATTACAAAGAGAAGGTGATGATCACTCATAATTAAACTTCTAAGGAATGAATTGAAATCCAAAAAGGATACAAATGAACTTTTGAGAAGGAATGAAGAAACATTAAGAGTATTGGATGAACAAATTAGAGGTCCTAGACAAGTGAGAGATACAACTGGACTTGGGTTTACTGAAAACAACACTATTGATGAGGGAGAATCCTCAAAAAAAAATCCAACCAAGATACTGCTACCCCATCAAAGACAAAAAGACCTACTTGTTATCATTGTGAGAAACTAGGTCATACAACTAATGTTTGTAGGAGAAAAAGAGGTAAACTACCAAGTATTCTTAAATTTGATGGTTATTGTTACAATTGCAACAAGTATGGTCATAAAGCATTTGAGTGTAGATCAAGGATTACTAACAATACAAGGAAGCCAAACTTCAAGGATTACTATAATAATTGCAATAGATATGGTCACAAGTCTGAAAATTACAGGTCACAAAGGAAGAATGTCAAATGGGTACCTAACTGACAAAATACTGCAAATAAATGACAAGGTTCAACAATACCATGGGACTACAATACAAGAATTTCATGTACAACATGTTGGAGATTTGGACACATAGCAGAAAATTGCATTTTGATGAATGGAAGGAACAATAGAAGGTCATGGAGAAATCTTGGAATGGCATGTTTTTACTATCACAAGGTCAGTCACTTGGCCAAAGACTGTGAGTACCAAGGAAAAGCTCCAACCGAGGAACAACCAAGTGAAACTATTCAAGTAAATGTTGAAGAAATAAGAGATCAGATGAATAGAACATGGAGAGGGAAGTATCTAGATGATGGAACTGCACTTGGAACAATTGATGGCACCTCATCCTCTAGATCAAGTGTAGCTATCTTCACCTAACCAGTGAAAGGTAAGTGTAGGAACTATGAACTAAAATTTTGACGCAAGGGTAGAGTCAAGAGGGGCCAAAAAATGGCACACCCTAATGATCCAACCTTCTCAACAACACACGGAAGCAACAACACACAACAATGAGAGAGAGAATGCAGGATCTTTCATTAATTTTCATCAAATATAATCATACATGTTGGGCTGTAAGGCCTTCCCGGTTAGGGCCAGATATTACAATGAATTACAAAAATCCTATGACTCTACCCTAACCAATGATTCCAATAACCAATGCTTTATACTCTTCTATATTGTTGGTGCATGGAAATAGACATTTGTATGACTTAGGGATAGTGGAGCCTTTAGGCGTGATGAGAAGTATGCCTGCTCCCGATCCATGGTGAGTGTAGGAACCATCAAAATAAAGTTGCCATGTTTTTGCTTCCACCTTCACAATCTTTGAATCTGGGAATTCAACTTGTATAGGATGATCATAATGAAGTGGTGCTTCTACTAATTAGTCTACAATTACTTTCCCTTTGATTGATTTTCTATCAACATATTCTATGTCAAATTCACTAAGTACCATTACCCACTTTTCTAGTCAACAATGAGAGAGAGAATGCAGGATCTTTCATTAATTTTCATCAAATATAATCATACATGTTGGGCTGTAAGGCCTTCCCGGTTAGGGCCAGATATTACAATGAATTACAAAAATCCTCAAACATGCGAGGATTTTCCAACAATCTCCAATCTATTATCTTCCTATCTCTTTCTCTCAAAACTGCCTCCTAAACTATAACCAAACAACTACATTTATACAAGAGTCTACTGAACTGAGTCAGCCTTCAGATCCACAATCAATAGAAGGAATGATCAGATCTAGGACCACATGCTTCCCAATGATTGATTCCAACATTAAATCCATGACCCAACATAAATGCACAAGTCGACCCAACATGAACTCGAAAAAAACTACTCGGTAAGCAAGGATGACCGAGCAACAGACAAGCATCACCGAGCGCTAGTGAAATAATTGACCGCCCAGGAGATAACCGACCACACTCGGTAACCAAAGGAAACTGACCAACTACTGACCAACTTGGTCAAAGAAGAAACCGAGCAACATAGACAAACTCCAAAATGTTTTTGGTGACACAGGATTGCCAAGGACCCAAGATGCTCATGCATCAGACACCTAGGGTTATTTTCAAATGATTCTCTGAATCATTTGGTAGGTATGATCCGAGCTGCATCCAATCAGACTGTGAAATCCATTAACTATCTTTCATTGGTCTATTCTTCCATTTTACCAGATTATTCCATATATTATTTTCCTCTTGTACTTTTGCCAACTCTTTGCTCCAAAATCTATTCAACTTCCTCTTTTTGCTTCTTAGGATATTCCATCAGTACTGCCAAGTCTTCATCAGGTTCATGATACTCATACAAATCAACAATGTTGAAAATAGGTGATATGTCCATGTCATCGGGTAACTCAATTTCATATGCATTTCCACTGTCAAATTTCTTCAAAATCTTGCAAGGTCCAAACTTTTTCATCTTCAGCTTCCCATATGTTCCAACAAGAAATCGACCTTTCTTCAAATGAACCATCACTTCATCACCAACATCAAAAGTCTTATGTCTCCTTGATCTATCAGCTCTGTCTTTGTATTTCCGATTACTCTCTTCCAGCTTCAGCTTCACATCTTCATGCAATGTCTTCATGTACTAAGCAAATTTTACTCCTTCAGCACTTCTCTTACTTTCATCAGTAATGTCTCTGAAATCAGATATACCTCTTGGTTGTGTGTCATTCACAATCGCAAATGGTGTCTTTCCAGTACTCCTATTCACTGAATTATTGTATGCAAACTCTGCTTGTGCCAACACAGAATCCCAATTACTTGGTGTGTCTCCAACTAAACATCTCAAAAGATTTCTCAAACTTTTGTTCACAACTTTAGTCTGTCCATCGGTTTGTGGGTGAAATGTAGAACTATATTTCAACTCAGTGCCAAATTTCTTCCAAAGGGTTTTCCAAAAGTATCCAACAAACTTACAATCTCAGACAGAGATAATACTCCTCGATAATCCATGGAATCTGACAATTTCCTTAAAGAAAAGATTTGCTACATGTACTACATTTGATGTCTTTCTACAAGTTATAAAATGTGCCATCTTTGAAAATCTATCTACCACAACAAATATAGAACCATTCCCTCTTATTATCTTCGGTAAGCCAAGAACAAAATCCATACTGATGTCAATCCAAGGTTTCTCAAGTACAACAATTGGTACATACAATCAAGTATTCTGACTTACTCCTTTTGCAGCTTGACAAATTCCATAACTTTTCACAAATTTCTAAATATTTTTATACAACTGCGACCAAAAGTACTTCTCCTTAAGGAAATTCCATGTTTTATCAATACCAAAATGTCCAGCCAAACCACTACTATGTTTCTCCTTTATCAAATTAGTTCCCATTACTCCTCTCAGTATACACAACTGAATACTTTTAAACAACATACCTTCTTGAATAAAATATTCATCCCATTTAGTGTCTTGTTGATCTTGAATAGGTGCTCTGCACTTTCTCCATGGCTCAAAATAATCAGGATCAAACTCATAAGAAACTCTCATCTCATCAAAAGCAAGAACTTCAATTTTCATCTCGGTCATCAAAGATCTTCTTCTACTTAATGCATCAACAACTCAATTAGTGACTCCACTCTTATGCTTTATCACAAATGTGTAACTCTGCAAATACTCACCCATTTCATATGTCTCTGATTCAATTTATTCTGACTACCCAAATATTGTAAAGCCTTATGATCAATATACAACACAAATTCACTCGGTATCAAATAATAACTCCATTTATTCAGTGCTTGAACAATAGCATAGAATTCTTGATCATACACAGAATATTTCCTTCTAGCATCATTCAACTTTTCACTAAAGAAAGAAACATGTTTACCTTCTTGACTCAACACAGCTCCAATTGCACTTCCACTTGCATCACATTCCACTTGGAATACCTTACTGAAATCAGGTAATGCCAAAATAGGTAATTCAGCAACCTTCTGCTTCAGAGTCTCAAAACTTTTGTCAGCTCCATGTGTCCACTTGAATTCCCTTTTATCTCCTCTCATAGTCTCAGTCATAGCATTACAAATAGAACTGAAATTCTTTATGAACTTTCTGTAAAAACTTTCCAAACCATGAAATGATCTTACCTCACTAGCATTCATTGGTGTAGGCCAATTCAAAATAGCTTCAACCTTTTCAGGATCCATCTTCAAACCATCAACTAAGATCACAAATCCCAAATACACAATCTCCTCTTTCATGAATGAACACTTTTTTAGATTTATCAGCAATTTTTCTTCTTTTAGTCTTTACAAAACTTGTCTAACATGCAGCAAATGTTCTTCTCTCATCTTACTGAATATAATAATATCATCAAGATATACAATCACAAACTTACCCAAGAATTTCTTTAAAACTTCATTCATCGGCCTCATAAAAGTACTCAGTGCATTAGTTAAACCAAAAGGCATAACCAACCACTCATACAAACCTTCTTTTGTCTTGAAAGCAGTCTTCCATTCATCACCTTCTCTAATTTTGATCTAATGATACCCACTTTTCAAATCAATTTTGGTGAAATACTTTGCTCCAGTCAAACTGTCCATTATGTCATCCATTCTTGGTATAGGAAACCTATACTTCATTGTTATCTTATTGATTTCTCTGGAATCAGTACACATTCTCCATTCTCCATTCTTTTTTGGTGCCAATACAGTAGGTACTATACAAGGCCTCAAACTTTCTCTGATCAAACCTTTATCCAGCAACTCTTGAATCTGTCGGTTCAATTCCTGATTCTCGGTAGGTGTCAACCGATGAGGTGCCTTGTTTGGTAAACTAGCTCCATGGATTAGATCCATGCAATGATCAATGCTTCTCTTCGGTGGAAAACCATCAAGTACATTATCAGAAATGATATCATTGTACTCGGTGAGTAACTTGTCAATCTCCTCAGGGACATTATCCGCTATTTTCTTACTCAGTTTGTTAGGAATCACAGCAAAAGATGCATCATTCTTCTTCAAAGAGTTAAAAAACTTTCACAGGTGTTCAAACATTACTAATAGGTTCTTCCATTAATGGTAACAAGATTTGTTTCTTTCCATCACCCACAATAGTATACTTATGCAATCTCCCATCATATATAGCATGTCTATCATATTGCCAAGGTCTACCCAACAAAATATGACAACAATCCATAGGCATGATATCACATAACATCTTATCATAGTATTTTCCAATCTTCAAATTCACATAACATTGTTCACTTACCAGGAGTGTATGCTCATCTTTGATCCATGAAATCTGATAGGGCTTCGGATGTGCCAACCTTTCCAACTGTAAATTTGTGACCATTTCCTCAGATGCCAGATTCTCTGAGCTACCACTGTCAATAATTACCTTCCAAACTTTATCAAAAACTCTACATCTGGTCTTGAACAAACTTTTCCTTACCGGATCTTCCTTTTTGCTTTCATTCCACAGTGCTCTCCTTACCATCAAGTTATTTTCTTTCTCAAGTTCATTCGGTGACTCTTCTTGCACCAAAACATTTCTACTGCTACTAGCCTTCTTACTAGCATGTGTACATTCAAAAGATCTATGTCCTTCTTCTCCACAATTGTAACTATTAGCTTGTGGTGACTGATCAAGAAAGTACTATCCAGGAAAGTATTGTACACTTTTCATTTGTCGTGGGGTTTGGGGCATTGCCCCAAAAAAAATTTGGGGGTTAACTCGTCAAGCGTTTTTGAGTTGACACGTCAAACATTTCCCTAGGTTGACTCGTCAAGCCTTTTCTTAGGTTGGCTTGTCAAGTATTTTAGGGTTAACTTGTTAACCGACATAAGCCTTGTTATATTGGCTTAGGGTTAGGAATTTCATTATGATGTATGATTTTAGTACTTGTAGCGGAATTGAGTTTTAAGGGATTACGGATTATAATCAGGTTGTAATCACTAGATAATAAAAGATTGGACTCACTGTTGGTGGACGTAGCCCAGGGATTGGGTGAACCATGTTAAATCTTTGTGTCTTGTGTTCTCTTTTGTGTGGTTTATTATTTTTTGATATTAGTTATATTTGCATGTAATTATTATTTCTACCTTGTTAATCCTAACAAGTGGTATCAGAGCGAGGTTATTTCATTTGTTCTTTCATCTATTCTCTGAAGCAGGTCTCACGAGTTAGTGGGAGAGTCTCTCAGTTAAGTGGGAGAAATGGTAGATGAGGGTAGGCTGAAGGTTGATAAGTTTAATGGGCAGAACTTCTAGTTATGGAAGATGCAAATGTAGGACTATCTTTATCAGAAGGATCTATGGTGACCATTAGAGGGAATAGCCAAGAAAGAGGTAACAATGTCTCAGGAAGAATGGGATATTTTGGATAGGAAGGCATTGGGGAGTATTCATCTATGCCTGGCACAATTGGTGGCATTCAATATTACTGGAGCAATGACAGCTCAAACTCTGATGGAAACCCTAGCGAAGTTGTATGAAAAGCCTTCAACTTCAAACAAGGTATTTCTTATGAAGCATTTATTTAATATGAAAATGGTAGAAGGTGGATCAGTCGCTGATCATTTGAATGAGTTTAATATAGTTACAAGTCAGTTAGCCTCAGTTAAAATTACTTTTGATGAAGAGGTTAGGGCTCTTTTAATTTTGTGTTCTTTGCCAGAAAGCTGGAATGGCTTGGTAATGGATGTTAGTAATTATGTTTCTGGTTCTAATACCCTAAAGTTGGATGATGTTATTGGTGTTATATTGAGTGAGGAAATTCGTAGGAAAAGCTTAGGGGCATCCATATCGGGTAGTGTATTGAACACAGTGTTAGCTTGTGGTGACTAATCAGGAAAGTACTATCTAGGAAAGTACGGTACACTTTTCCTCCCGACCTCACCGGGGTTTGGGGCCGGGCCCTGAGCGGGGGTTTGGGGGTGGCAGCCCCCAAAAGCAGGGGTTCAGGGGCGCAGCCCCCGAGGAAAAAAAAATTTAAGGCCGACTACTTTTTCGGTTATTTGGGCCGACTACTTATAACTCATTCTAACCCTAAAGCGGAAAAATATTGTATAATATGGCTTAGGGTTAGGGATTTTCATTATGTATGATTTTAGTACTTGCGACAGAATTAGGCTGTAAGGGATTACGGATTGTAATCAGATTGTAATCACTAGATAATAATAATATTAGACTCGCTGTTGGTGGACGTAGCCTAGGGATTGGGTGAACCACGTTAAATCTGTGTGTCTTGTGTTCTATTCTGTGTAGTTTATTATTTTCTGATATTAGTTATATTTGCACATAATTGTTATTTCTGCCTTGTTAATCCTAACAAGTGGTATCAGAGCAAAGGTTATTTCATTTGTTCTTTCATCTATTCTCTGAAGCAGGTCTCACGAGTTAGTGGGAGAGTCTCTCGGTTAAGTGGGAGAAATGGCAGACGAGGGTAGGCTGAAGGTTGATAAGTTTAATGGGCAGAACTTCCAGTTATGGAAGATGCAAATGGAGGATTATCTCTATCAGAAGGATCTATGGCGGCCATTAGAGGGAGTAGCCAAGAAAGAGCAATCAATGTCTCAGGAGGATTGGGATATTTTGGATAGGAAGGCACTGGGGAGTATTCATCTATGCCTGGCACAATCGGTGGCATTCAATATTACTGAAGCAAAGACAGCTAAAGATCTGATGGAAACCCTAGCGAAGTTGTATGAAAAGCCTTCAGCTTCAAACAAGGTATTTCTTATGAAGCATTTATTTAATATGAAAATGGTAGAAGGTGGATCAGTTACTGATCATTTGAATGAGTTTAATACAGTTACAATTCAATTAACCTCAGTTAAAATTACTTTTGATGAAGAGGTTAGGGCTCTCTTGATTTTGTGTTATTTGCTAGAAAGCTGGAATGGCTTGGTAATGGTTGTTAGTAATTCTATTTCTGGTTCTAATACCCTAAAGTATGATGATGTTATTGGTGTTATATTGAGTGAGTAAATTCGTAGGAAAAGCTCAGGGGCATCCACATCGGGTAGTGTATTGAACACAGAAAGCAGAGGTGGAACAAGAGATAGAGGAAACAACTCTGGAAATTGTGGGAAATAAAGAGGAAAATCAAAGGGAAAGAGGTCCGAATCTAAAGGGCCAAATGATTGCTGGTACTGTGGAAAACCAGGTCATAAGAAGAAAGATTGTTGGTCTCGGAAGAAAGATCAAGGAGACAAAAATGATGGAAACAAGGAGGCAAATGTGGTAAGTAACAAATCCGAGCAGGATGCTTTGCTCTTGTCCTTAGAAAGTATTGATGATTCATAGGTTTTAGATTCTGGGGCTTCATTTCATGCTACACCCCATAGAAGTTATTTTGTTGATTATGTCCAAGGGGATTTTGGGCTAGTTTATTTGGGAGATAATGAACCCTGTCAGATTGTTGGAAAGGGAAAAATTAAGATTAAGTTGCAGAATGGGAATCATTGGCTACTACAAGAGGTAAGACATGTTCCAAGGCTGAGTAGGAATTTAATTTCAGCAGGGCAACTGGGTGATGAGGGTTGCACAGTTACTTTTAATGATAAAAATTGGAAGGTTTCAAAAGGTTCCTTAGTAGTAGCAAAAGGTGTGAAAGTAGGCACCTTATATCTTTGTACAGGTCATACTGTTCCTTCTACTTTAATTGTTTCAGAAGATAATGAATGTTCAGGAATAGTGGCTGCAGTTGAGCAGGAAGAACATCAAACTGTTGCTATAGATTCTGACACAGCACTATAGCACAACAGACTCGGGCACATGAGTGAAAAAGGTATGAAATTACTTCATTCAAAGAAAGTTTTACCTGGTCTGAAATGTGTCAATATGGATTTCTGTGAAAGTTGTGTTTATGGAAAACAAAAGAGAGTTAGTTTTGTGAAGAGTGGGAAGGAAAAGAAAAATGAGAGATTAGAGCTTGTGCATACAGATGTATGGGGAACAGCTCAGGTATCTTCCCTTGGTGGCTCTCTGTATTATGTTACATTTATAGATGATGCAACAAGAAAAGTATGGATTTATTTCCTTAGACAGAAATCTGATGTATTTCAAACTTTTAAGAAATGGAAATGCTTGGTTGAGAATGAGACTGGTAAAAAGTTAAAATGTCTCAGATCTGATAATGGTGGTGAGTATTGCAGCATAGAATTTGAAGCATATTGTTCCTCTAATGGTATTCGTAGGCAGAAAACTGTACCAAGGACTCCACAAGAAAATGGAGTGGCTGAACGCATGAACAGGACAATAATGGAGCGTGCAAGGAGTATGAGGTTGCATGCTAGGCTGCCCAAAAATATGTGGGCAGAGGCAGTGAACACTACTATTTATTTAATCAATAGAGGCCCCTCTACTCCTTTGGACTGTGGTATTCCACAGGAAGTATGGAGTGGTAAGAAGGTGAGTTATTCTTTTCTCAAAACCTTTGGTTGTGAAGCTTTTGCACTTATAGATTCTAAAAATAGAACCAAGCTGGAAGCTAAGTCAAAGAAATATGTATTTGTTGGGTATGGCATTGATGAATTTGGTTATAGGCTTTGGGATTTTGAAAATCATAAAATTGTAAGAAGCAGGGATGTCATATTCAATGAGAACGTATTGTACAAAGATCTATTGCTGCAGCATGAGAAGAAAGAAAATGACTATGTAGTACTGGATGATACTCCACCAGTTCATGTTCCAGTAGTTCCTTATGCTCCGCAACAACAGCAACAACAAATACCACACACCCTAGTGAGTGTTAGACGGTCAACAAGGCTAAGTAGACCTCCAGAAAGATTTTCTCCATCTTTGTATTCTATTCTGTTAACAGATGCTGGTGAACCTGAATGTTATAATGAAGCTGTGCAGGTGGATACAAAGCTTCAGTGGGAGTCTGCAATGACAGATGAAATGGACTCTTTGCTGAAAAATCAGACATGGGATTTATGTAAGTTACCTACAGGTAAAAGGGCTTTACAGAATAAATGGGTTTACAGGATAAAAGAAGAGGATGGAGGTACGAAAAGATTTAAAGCCAGATTAGTCATAAAAGGATTTGCACAGAAACATGGTATTGATTTTGATGAGATATTTTCTCCAGTTGTTAAAATGACTTCTATTCGTACTGTTTTAAGTATTGTGGCTACTGAAGATTTGCATTTAGAGTAGCTTGATGTTAAAACAGCCTTTCTTCATGGTGATTTGGATGAAGAAATATATATGGTTCAGCCACAAGGATTTGAGGTCAAGGGTAAGGAGAATTTAGTGTGCAGATTGCAGAAAAGTTTATATGGCTTGAAGCAAGCACCTCGGCAATGGTATATTAAATTTGACACTTTTATGAATGGGCATGGATATAGTCGGTGTCATTCTGACCATTGTGTTTATTTTAAGAGGTTGGATGATGACAGCTACATTATTTTATGTTTATATGTTGATGATATGCTTGTAGCTGGGTCTAACATGGATCACATTAAGGGGTTGAAACAACAGTTAGCAAAATCTTTTGCTATGAAGGATTTGGGGGCAGCAAAACAAATCCTTGGTATGAAAATTTGTAGAGATAGGAAAAATAAGAAATTGTCTTTATCTCAGGCTGATTATATTGAGAAGGTGTTGCAACGTTTCTCTATGGAAAATGCCAAAGCTGTCAGCACACCTTTGCCTGGTCATTTGAAATTGACTAAGGATATGTGTCCCAAGACACTAGAAGAAGAGACTAAAATGTCTAAGGTACCTTATGCTTCAGCTGTAGGGAGCTTAATGTATGTTATGGTATGTACTAGGCCAAATATTGCACACGCAGTGGGAGTCGTTAGCCGTTATATGAGTAACCCTGGTCTTGAGCATTGGAATGCAGTCAAATGGATTCTCAGATATTTGAGAGGCACATCCAGTAAGTGTTTACACTTTGGGGGTTCTACTACTACTGTACAAGGCTATGTTGACTCAGATTTGGCAGGAGATATAGATAGCAGGTGGAGTACTATAGGTTATATATTTACTGTTGGTGGGACAGCAGTGAGTTGGATTTCTCGACTACAAAAGGTGGTTGCTTTATCCACTACAGAGGCAGAGTATGTTGCTGCTACAGAGGCAGCCAAGGAGATGATATGGCTTCAATTCTTCATGGAAGAATTGGGACATCCACAAAAGGATAATTTTCTACATACAGATAGCCAAAGTGCCATTCATCTTGCAAAGAATTCTGCTTTGCACTCAAAGACAAAACACATACAGTTGCGGTACCATTTCATTCGATCAGTTTTGGATGATGGACAGTTAAGGCTGGAAAAGATTCATACTGATGATAATCCAGCAGATATGTTTACAAAGGTAGTAACAAGGGAGAAGTTGAACTCATGTTCAGCTTCAGTTGGTCTTCTAGAATGAACAAAATAAAGGAACAACTGAGTCCAAGGTGGTTCAATCCAGTGGGAGCCTCATGTGGGTAGCGGTATTGCTACAGGATCAGTCTCCAAGTGGGAGGTTTTTTAGTATAGTGTGGATACTGATCAGTCACCAAGTGGGAGATTGTTAGCTTGTGGTGACTAATCAAGAAAGTACTATCCAGGAAAGTACTGTACACTTTTCCTCCCGACCTCGTCGGGATTCAGGGCCGGGCCGAGCCCCGAGCGGGGGTTTGGGGGCGGCAGACCCCTGAGGAAATTTTTTTTTGAGGCCGACTACTTTTTCGGTTATTTGGGCTGACTACTTATAACTCATTCTAACCCTAAAGCGGAAAAATATTGTATAATATGGCTTAGGGTTAGGGATTTTCATTATGTATGATTTTAGTACTTGCGGCAGAATTGGGCTGTAAGGGATTACGGATTGTAATCAGGTTGTAATCACTGGATAATAATAATATTGGACTCGCTGTTGGTGGACGTAGCCCAGGGATTGGGTGAACCACGTTAAATCTGTGTGTCTTGTGTTCTATTCTGTGTAGTTTATTATTTTCTGATATTAGTTATATTTGCACATAATTGTTATTTCTGCCTTGTTAATCCTAACACACAAAAAGCAGAGGCAGAACAAGAGATAGAGGAAACAACTCTGAAAATGATGGGAAATCAAGAGGAAAATCAAAGGGAAAGAGGTCTGAATCCAAAGGGCCAAATGATTGCTGGTACTGTGGAAAACCAGGACATAAGAAGAAATATTGCTAGTCTGAGAAGAAAGATCAAGGAGACAAACATGATGGAAACAAGGAGGCAAATGTGGTAAGTAACAAATCTGAAGAGGATGCTTCGCTCTTGTCTTTAGAAAATGTTGATGATTCGTGGGTGTTAGATTTGGGGGCTTCATTTCATGCTACACCCCATAGAGGTTATTTTGTTGATTATGTCCAAGAGGATTTTGGGCTAGTTTATCTAGGAGATAATGAACCTTGTCAAATTGTTGGAAAAGGGAAAATCAAGATTAAGTTGCACAATGGAAATCATTGGCTACTACAAGAGGTAAGACATGTTCCAAGGCTGAGTAGAAATTTAATTTCAGCAGGGCAACTCGCTGATGAGGGTTGCACAGTTACTTTTAATGATAAAAATTGGAAGGTTTCAAAAGGTTCCTTAGTAGTAGAAAAAGGTGTGAAAGTAGGCACCTTATATCTTTGTACAGGTCATATTGTTCTTTCTACTTTAATTGTTTCAGAAGATAATGAATGTTCAGGAACAATGGCTGCAGTTGAGCAGGAAGAACATCAAATCATTGTTGTAGATTCTGACACATCACTGTGGCACAAAAGACTCAGGCACATGAGTGAGAAAGGTATGGAATTACTTCATTCAAAAAAAAATTTACCTGGTCTAAAATGTGTCAATATGGATTTCTGTGAAAGTTGTGTGTATGGAAAGCAAAAGAGAGTTAGTTTTGTAAAGAGTGGGAAGGAAAATAAAGATGAAAAATTAGAGCTTGTGCATACAGATGTATGGGGTCCAGCTCAGGTATCTTCCCTTGGTGGCTCTCAGTATTATGTTACATTCATTGATGATGCAACTAGGAAAGTATGGATATATTTCATTAAACAGAAATCTGATGTATTTGAAACTTTTAAGAAATGGAAAAGCTTGGTTGAAAATGAGACTAGAAAAAGATTAAAATGTCTTAGTTCTGATAATGGTGGTGAGTATTGCAACAAAGAATTTGAAGATTATTGTGCCTCTACTAGTATTCATAGATAGAAAATAGTTCCAAGGACTCCACGGGAAAATGGAGTGGCTAAACGCATGAACATGACAATAATGGAATGTGCTAGGAGCATGGGGTTGCATGCTGGGCTCCCCCTAAACATTTGGGTAGAGGTTGTAAATACTATTGTATATTTGATAAATAGAGGCCCCTCTACTCCCTTGGGTTGTGGTATTCCAGAGGAAGCATGGGCAGGTAAGAAGGTGAGTTATTCTTTTCTCAGAACCTTCGGTTGTGAAGCGTTTGCACATATAGATTCTAAAAATAGAACCAAGCTGGAAGCTAAATCTAAGAAATGTATATTTGTTGGATATGGCATTGATGAATTTGGTTATATGCTTTGGGATTTTGAAAATCATAAAATTGTAAGAAGCGGGGATGTCATATTCAATGAGAAAGTATTGTACAAAGATCTATTGCAGCAGCATGAGAAGAAAAAAAATGACTGTAGTATTGGATGATACTCCAAAAGTTGATGTTCCAGTAGTTCCTTATGCTCCGCAACAACAGCAACAACAAATACCACACACCTGAGTGAATGTTAGACGGTCAACAAGGCTAAGTAGACCTCCAGATAGATTTTCCCCTTCTTTGTATTCTATCTTATTAACTGATGCTGGTGAACCTAAATGTTATAATGAAGCTATGAAGGTGGATACAAAGCTTTAGTGGGAGTCTGCAATGATAGATGAAATGGACTCCTTGTTGAAAAATCAGACTTGGGATTTATGTAAGTTACCTGCAAGTAAATGAGCTTTGCAAAATAAATGGGTTTACAGGTTGAAAGAAGAAGATGGAGGTAAGAAAAGATTTAAAGCTAGGTTAGTTGTAAAAGGATTTGAACAGAAAAAAGGTATTGATTTTGATGAGATATTTTCTCCGGTTGTTAAAATGACTTCTATTCGTACTGTTTTAAGTATTGTGGCTACTGAAGATTTGCATTTAGAGCAGCTTGATGTTAAAATAGCCTTTCTTCATAGTGATTTGAATGAATAAATATATATGGTTCAGCCACAGGGAATTGAGGTCAAGGGTAAGGAGAGTTTAGTGTGCAAATTGTAAAAAAGTTTATATGGCTTGAAGCAAGCACCTCGGAAATGGTATATTAAATTTGACACTTTTATGAATGAGCATGGATATAGTCGGTGTCATTCTAACTATTGTGTTTATTTTAAGAGGTTGGATGATGACAACTACATTATTTTATGTTTATATGTTGATGATATGTTTGTAGCTGGGTCTAACATGGATCACATTAAGGGGTTGAAACAACAGTTAGCACATTCATTTGCTATGAAGATTTGGGGGCAGCAAAACAAATCCTTGGTATGAAAATTTGTAGAGATAGGAAAAATAGGAAATTGTCTCTATCTCAGGCTGATTATATTGAGAAGGTGTTGTAACATTTCTCTATGGAGAATGCCAAAGTTGTCAGCACACCTTTGCCTGGTCATTTGAAATTGACTAAGGATGTGTGTTCCAAGACACCAGAAGAAGAGACTAAAATGTCTAAGGTACCTTATGCTTCAGCTATAGGGAGCTTAATGTATGCTATGGTATGTACTAGGCCAGATATTGTACACGTAGTGGGAGTCGTTAGCCGATATATGAGTAACCCTGGTATTGAGCATTGGAATGTAGTCAAATGGATTCTCAAATATTTGAGAGGTACATCCAGTAAGTGTTTACACTTTGGGGGTTCTACTACTATTGTACAAGGCTATGTTGACTTAGATTTGGTAGGAGATATAGATAGCAAGAGGAGTACTATAGGTTATGTATTTATTGTTGGTGGGACAACAATGAGTTGGATTTCTCTACTACAAAAGGTGGTTTCTTTATCCACTACACAGGCAGAGTATGTTGCTGCTACAGAGGCAGCCAAGGAGATGATATGGCTTCAATTCTTCATGGAAGAATTGGGACATCCTCAGATGGGTAATTTTCTGCATACAGATAGCCAAAGTGTCATTCATCTTGTGAAGAATTCTACTTTGCACTCAAAGACAAAACACATACAATTGTGGTACCATTTCATTCGGTCAGTTTTGGATGATGGGCAGTTAAAGCTAGAAAAGATACATACAAATGATAATCCAGCAAATATGTTTACAAAGGTAGTAACAAGGGAGAAGTTGAATTCCTGTTCAACTTCGGTTGGTCTACTAGACTAAACAAAATAAAGGGACAGTTGAGTCTAGGGTGGTTGAATCTAGTGGGAGCCTCACAGGGTAGCAGTTTAGCTACATAATCAGTCTCCAAGTGGGAGATTGTTGTTTGGTGTGGATTCTGATCAGTCCCCAAGTGGGAGATTGTTAGCTTGTGGTGACTAATCAGGAAAGTACTATCCAGGAAAGTATTGTACACTTTTCAAGCGTTAACTCGTCAAGCATTTTTGAGTTGAAACGTCAAACATTTCCCTAGGTTGACTCATCAAGCCTTTTGTTAGGTTGACTCATCAAGTATTTTAGGGTTAACTTGTTAACCGACATAAGCCTTGTTATATTAGCTTAGGGTTAGGGATTTCATTATGATGTATGATTTTAGTACTTGCAGTGAAATTGAGTTGTAAGGGATTACAGATTGTAATCAGGTTGTAATCACTAGATAATAAAAGATTGGACTCACTGTTGGTGGATGTAGCCCAGGGATTGGGTGAACCATGTTAAATCTTTGTGTCTTGTGTTCTCTTCTGTGTGGTTTATTATTTTTTGATATTAGTTATATTTGCATGTAATTGTTATTTCTGCCTTGTTAATCCTAACAGTAACAAGTTCCTCAGAAACTTCCTCTATTATAACCACCTCGGTAGTTACTGCCTCTGCCTCTAGATGAACTTTCACCTTTCCACTCAGTCTTGGCTTTATCCAAATTTGTCTTTTCAGGTTCAGATCTACCATTTTCACCATTAGATCTACCTCTTACTCTAGGGAATCTACAACCTCTACCTCTTTTCCTCTGCTCATGTCTCTTATTCAATTTCTCCTCGGCTTTCAATACAAATTGATAAGCCTCTTCAATGTTCTCCAACTTGACCAAACTAATTTCCTCTTGGATGGAAACTCTCAAACCATTCAGGTATCTAGCGATTATTTCCACATCATCTTCATCGTGTCCAAATCTAATATCTAATCTATAGAATTCCTCAGTATATTTCTTTATCGAGCTATCTTTCTATCTTAAACTTTGCATTCACCTAACTAGGTTAATCTGATAATCACAAGGTAAGAACTTTCCTTTCAACTTATTCACCATTTTATTCCATACCTTGATTTTTTCTTTGCCTTTCCTCTTCTGATCCAATTGTAGATGTTCCCACCATAAGGATGCATGACTTTTCAACTTTGTGCTTGCAATCTTCACTTTCTTGTCTTCAGGAATGTTTTCATACTCAAAATACTTTTCCATCTCGGTGATCTAGTCCACCAATTCATCAGAATCCAATTTTCCACCATACTCAGGAGGATTGAAATGTGGTGTAGACTTCAGACTTGTCAAAGCCTTTAAAAATCTTTCTTCACCTTGATCCATAATAGGTGTAGGTTCTACATTCACCTATTCTTCCTCAACTTCATCATCACTAACATCTTCAAGATGTCCGCCTCTTCTTTGGGTTGTTTCAACAGCTTCTAATCTAGCAGCAATCTACCTTAGCATATCTGCCAATCCTGGATCTACATCTCACCTCCCATGAACCATCTTGACAACCCTCTACAATTGCAGGTCAAATTGCAATCTTCTACCCCACAACAATCAACTAGGGCTTCTCAAGAGGAACCTATAAACCTAGATATGCAGACCTAGATCAAGATCTCACCTCACTTTGATACCACCTAACACAAGGGCAGAGTTAAGAGGGGCCAAACAATGGCATACCCTAATCATCTAGCCTGCTCAACAACACGCGTTAGCAACAACACACAATAGTGAGAGAGAGAATGCAGGATCTTTCATTAATTTTCTTCAAATATAATCATACATGCCGGGCTGTAAGGCCTTCCCGGTTAGGGCCAGATATTATAATGAATTACAGAAATCCTCAAACATGCGAGGATCTGCCAACAACCTCCAATATATTATCTTCCTATCTCTTTCTCTCAAAACTACCTCCTAAACTACAACCAAACAACTACATTTATACAAGAGTCTACTGAACTAAGTCGGCCTTCAGATCCACAATCAACGGAAGGAACGGTCAGATCTAGGACCACATGCTTCCCAATGATTTATTCCAGCATTAAATCTATGACCCAACATAAATGCACAAGTTGGCCCAACAAGGACTCGAAAGAAACTACTCGGTAAGCAAGGATGACCGAGAAATAGACAAGCATTGCCGAGCGCCAGTGAAATAACCAACCGCCTAGGAGATAACCGACCACACTCAGTAACCAAAGGAAACTGACCAATTACCGACCAACTAGGTCAAAGAAGAAATCGAGCAACACAGGCAAACTCCAAAATGTTTTTGGTGACACATGATTTCCAAGGACCTAAGATGCTCCTACATCAAATTCAATCTTAAATCGATTCCTAACATTTGTGCAAAGGTCTATATAAGCATACTAAGGTGCATTTAGATATATGTTGTGAAGTTAAAATTTCATGTTTTGATCAGTGAGAGACTATGTTATTTTGTTTCATTCGATAAAAGGAAGTGTAATTGGTAATCAATGAATATGGGAGTTAGTGACAACATTAAATCCTAAAATTATAGCCATTAGAAACCCTAATCGAGGAAAAGGTATAAATAGACCCTTTGTTATTTCATTTTTACTTTATGTTTTCAAGAGAATTTAAGCACTTTGCATAAACGAGTCCTCCAAGAGTATTTGAGTGTTTGATTAATGAGATCCAAGCATAAGCAAGCATAATCAAGTGATTTTTGGTATTTTCCCGAGTTGTGGAAGCATGACTGAGTTAATATTAAAATAAAACCCTATCTCGATCAAGCATTTATATATGTGAAGCAATGACACCTAAAGTTTAAAACCCTATTGTCATGGAGAAGATAGATCTAGTCAATCTGAAGTATAAGCTACCACCAGCTAAATCCATCGAACTTGATAAGATGGGAGCCCTATCTTCGATCCCTCTGAGAGTAATTTTGATCAAAGACATTCGTGCCTTCATCCACTGCAAAATCAAAGAATTTTGTCAAGTCGACATTGATACATCCTAGCAGAATCTATGTGTGAATGGTAAACTAAAGGACAAGCATATCCATTTGTAGACCAAGGGTTTGATGCATGCACTGCATATACCGAGTGTGTTCAAGATTGAATGGATGAGAATTGTGTTAAGCTGAGTTCACAACCAATTCATGTGGCTTGATGCACCAGTCAATATTACAAAGGATGTGTTACATATTGTGACTGGTTATCCAATCGGTGATAGACCGAAGGCCAATAAGAAAACTGACAAGAACAAACTGTGTGATCTAACACAAGCAAAATGGGATGGAAGAGGTCTCAAATTGTCTACTGTTGATGATCGTGAATTGAGATTCACATGCAATGTCATCTCCTATCGAATCTTTCAATCATCCCGGGTAGATAGTGTACCATGTCAAGTTGTGAACATAGCCTACAAGATAGTCAAGAATGATATGAAGATTGATCTATGTGAGATCCTACTGAACCAGTTTGATGATAATATGAACACCATCAGGAAAGAAAAGACCTTCACTTTGAAGTTCAGTTCATTGTTGGTATGTATATTTTTCTACTTTCAGAACTTTTTCTCATCAAATAGTAATGTAGAATGGAGTGTGGATAAACCGATCATATATCAGATAAATGAGTTCATTCAAAGTTTAGGAGAGAACTTTGATATGATAATGAATGATTACTTTTCTAAGTTCAAGCCAGAATGCACAAGAAATTTAGAATTCCACCTCAACTAGTGGAAAAGTACCAAGGTACTATTTGTTTTGAAGTGGATACCAACACTTTCATAGTGAAGGCTATGGAGCCAAGGACCATCTAGCTACAACCAATGGGATATGAGATGGACATTGACACTACATCACAACATATTGAAGCTTTATTAGCTAAACTAGTTGATAAGAGAGAAAATCGGTATGGGACTTATGAAGAAGTGAAGGACAAGATAAATTAGGTATATTGATACCTAAGGCACAGAGGAAAACTAGTAGAATGATCAATAGTTTGTCAGAGAATCTAGGAGTTTCCGTTGAAGAAGATGAAGCTAGTCCTTCTGAGATCAAGGGCAATAAAATAAGAATGAAAAAGGAAACACCAAGTCCTATAAGTACAAGACCATTGACAAGGTCTTTATCCACATCGAGAGAGGAGAAGAAACCAGAGTTAGAGAAATAAAAGCCTAAAACATATATGAGAGAAATGAAGACATCTGGTAGACCAAGAATAAAGTTGAAACTTCAAGAAGACAGTGAAACTGAATCAAAAGATTTGAGAAAATTTAAAGTTGTGCAAAACCAACCCTCAAAACATAAGAATTTAGATGAGTTTATTGAAAATCTAAAGAATTGTGGAGGTTTTGTAGGTTCAAATAAGTAAACATGAAACAAAGAGTGATGAAGATAAAGAAATGACTGAGGAGGCAGTTGTGTTTACACTACACAAATTTAGAACAATTCTGGTTGAACTCGCCAACCATCTACCAGATGAACTTTACAAGAAGATAGATACAAGATGGAAATATGCAATGACTTCTGAGAAGAAAAAGAGAGAAAGATCCCTAGCTATTACTGTACTTGAATTGTTAATACAAGAAACCAATGAAGCAATGAAGGAGTACTCAAAGAGATTTCTTGTCAAGAGAAGATCACTGAGGATCGTGATTGGTGAACTTGAACAAGTACAAAAGGAAACCGATGATTTATGGAAGAAGATTTTCTTTCCTATCCAGCCGAATGAGATCAAGGAGCAACAAGGGAAGTCAGATCCTATTGATTTGACAATAGATAAAAATGAAGTCATCATTGAAGATATAAATGACAAAGACCCAACATAAGAGATTACAAATGATGAAGATGTGATGATTACCAAGGATAAGGATATCGAAAAAATGAACATCGATGATATAGCTAAGGCTAATTTAATGGATGATGAACCCGTACTTGAGAAAGTAGTAAATGTTCTTAAGATTAATGATGTTATCTCAAAAGTTACTAAAGAGATTCCTACTGATGTAGAGGAGTCCACTAAACAAGAAAAGGAGACAGAACAAAAGGACATTGAGGACACCAAAGAGACCGAGACCACAACATATCAGAATACTGAGCCGGTCCTCTCTACCGAGACAACAAGATTGCAACAAGATGAGAACAAACAAGTACAAGAGAAGGAGAAGCCGAAGCCGAAGGAAATTGATAAAGAAGAAGAGAAGAAAGAAGTAGTTTATGAAGAGAAAAAGGAAGAAAAGAAACAAGAAAAGAAGAAGGAAGAAAAAGAAGAGAGAACAAAAGATACAACTACAACTACATCTGATGCAAAGAAGGCATCTTGTTCCCCAAATTTATCTATTCGAGAAAGTATGCAAGCATAAATGAAAAAGTCAAAGAAGAGAAAACATGAAAAGGAAAAAGTTGACTTAAGTAAATCAATTGTGATTCCAAAGGTAGAAATCTTCACCCTAAGCCTTAAAGAGCTATTAGAATTTGGAGATCTACTTAAGAAGAAAGTGGCACGGGATAAATTGCTAGCAAAGAAACAAAAGACTAATGTGCTAGAAAATGTTAAGGAATTAGTGCACGACATTGTCCCTGGTGCTAATATAAACGAGAAGGGCAGTATATAAAGCCAATTAGAAGAAATAGTAAAATAGATCAATCAACCTGGTATAAAGACCACCGAGTATATGCTACAAGTGCACAAAAGAAAATGGAGAACAAGATTATTAAAGAATTATTGCAATCAGTTGTCTTGGATAAGGTAACACTTTCTGAATTGATTGCAAAATTGGAAAAGAAGCTAAAAGATATTCTTTTATTATTTCAGAAGATTTTTTTAATTTCAAATTTTGCTAAGGATATAAAGGAGAAAGATGAATCTATTGAGAAAATGCTAATTGAGCAGCTGGCAAAGGTAATAACCGAGTCTAGTACATTTCAAGTTTAGTATCAAAGGCTTAAACATTTAATGGGAGTGCAACATGAGTTGAGAAAAGAGGAGACAAAAATAAGAATGAAACTAATGGAGTTACAAACAATTTTGATACCCCAGATTGAGTCACTGCAGAAACATATGCATAAGGTAAAAGAGCTAGTGAATACCCCTATATCAGTGCTATGGATAGCATGACAAGTCTTGCAACTAAAATAGGTAAACAAATTGTGGTGTTATAGACACTAAAATAATCATGGGAGGCAACATTGAAATATTCACAACATAGGTATAAATACATTTTTTATAAGATTCCTCCACTAGATCCCAATAAGTAATTTTGTTTTTGGCATTTTTGTCAAAAAAGGGGGATAGATATATATGTATATATGTATAAGGGGGATAAATATGTGTATAAGAGGGTGATATAATAATAAGGAGATATGTATATAGGATGAATTTTCATAGCGGGAGTAATGGATAATGGAGAGTTATGAAGCTATGGAGTGATACCAAGAACTTCATACATGGTCAAATTTTGATTAAGGACACAAAATTTTGATGACTTTGAAGTTTTTAACAAAGATGTCAAACTAATGTCAAAGGAGGAGATTGATACTCTTAAAAGAGTTATTTTGTTGTCATTAGTTTTGTTAAAGTCATATTGATTGTCAAAGTCATTCGGTAAAGCAAATAAGTTAGTCGGTAAAGGAAAAGATGATTTCAGTAAAGGGAAATAAGGAATAGGCACCAAGCAAAACAAGGAGAGCACCAAGTAGTTACCGAGTTACAACAGTTACTGAGCTGAGAGTATACATGTTACTGAGTAAGAATAAAATGTGTTACCAAGTAGCAGATGCCGACATAATAGATACATTGAATCTGGACACCAAGCATAAAACATTTTATCGGACTTGAGGAGATTGTTTGGTAATGCATTGGAGATTTAGACATGAAGATTGTGAATGATTACAAGGTAAGATCCTCCAATGAAAATCAAGTGTAATATATGCATTGGAGATGTAACCATAGGTAGCACCATTTAAGGAGAAAATTATAGAACATTTCCACCGCTTCTAGATCGAGTATAAAAACATCAGTATATGAAGATCATAGTGTAAGAGAGAGTGGAGAAATTACAAAGAGAAGGTGATGAGAAGAGAAGCTACTGAATAATAGTGTAGTTAGAGAAAAGTTGTGTGTGTGATTCAGAGTTGAAGCTACCGAGTACAAAAGTTGAATTGTGAGTGGAATACAAAATGAGGTAAATTGATATTGAGCATATTGAGTCTGATAAGCATATGTTGATGAGCATTATAGACAGTTTATGTACTGATTTATTGTGTAATTAGAATTGCAAAAGATCTTAACGGAGTAGGCCCTAATAGGTCTTAATATGTAAATCTTTTAACATGGTACATCTCTTAGATTATAGTTGTAAAATCTTTTAGCAAAATAGACTAAATAAGTCTTTATACTCTTAGCGGGGTAAATACTCTTAACGAGGTAAGCTATTAGAAATAGCTAATTTTGTAGCTCTAAACAAGCAAAAATTTTACTATAGTAGTGAAGTATTGTGGGTGTCATCCCCACCATAGTTTTTTCCTCTGACCAAAGATTTATGCGAGACCAAAAATCATGGTGTTATGAGTTGTGTTTCATGATTTTGATTTATATGTTTTATGATGATGTATGCAAAGTTTTCTATTTGGTGAATGGTTAGAAGAGTAGATAAAAAAATTTGGAGTACTGATTCACCCCTCCCCTCTTAGTACTTAACTTTCCATAAATAATCCAACATTGTAAACAAGATTGAGACCATGAAGATCCTACAAGCACCTAGTCAAGTGTAGTCTTGCTTACCAAGATTGAGACAACTAGGCCCTACACATGAAGAAGCATTAGAAGTGGACAATAGTCAAGTCTTCCCTCTCTTTAGATTGAAGGGATCTTTTGATTATAGTGGGATGGAGTTAGCTGGGTTCCCTTGTTTCCCACGTGGGTCGTTCTTAAAAGATTGCTCTCTTGGCAAGCCCTCTAAAGGTAAATGCAAGAAAAGTAAATGGATAGCTAATGGGGGTCAAAATTTCTAATTTTTCATAAGGAAAAGAGCATACTCTCCTACTCCATAGTTTCTCCCAAACACATCAAACACATGTTCATTTACCAAAAGACAACTAATTAAGCTATGTGCCTAGAAAACCAAACTTATGAAAACACAATGTTGATTTGTATCTCAAAGACAACCTATAAAACCATAATATTAGTAATCTTAGCAATGAAATTTCTTTGGCAAGAAAATCCTACAAAACCACAAGTTAGGGCACAAAAGTATGCAAATGAAACCAATAACCCTGCAAAACCACTTGTTAGGTGTTGTTAGGAAACCAGAAAACTTGAAATGCAAGCAAATTAGGCTAAATGAATCAGGCTAATGAACTACAACTGATTTAGAACCTAATTGAAGATCTGTGATTAGAGATCACCGAGTTGTTGATTAGATATGTAATATGATTAAATCAGTAATATGTTGTCATTGATGTCAACTAGTTTGACAACTCTTATCTTGTAAGTTACAATACCCAAACATATGTAGAAAAGGAGTAAGAGAGATGAAGAATAGAAATATCTACATGAAGAAGATGTATATGACAGATGAGGATAAGGAATACATTGGGTTAACTTGCTGATAAGTCTATGACCTTATGTTATTGACTTGATTATGTTTCATTCATCTATGATGAGGAAAAGAGTTGAAAGACACAAGGCAGTGTGGTCGGTTGATGAAGCATCACAGTATACACCAACCAGTGTAGTGTATACCGAGCACAGTATAAACGGAGCTTGTGTTCATCGACACATTTCTTTGTTAACCGAGCAGGAGAAAGGAACTAAATGATTAGTTTAGCCGATAAGATTGATGAGCTGTAAAGTACATCATGATAGGAGATGTTGATAAAGTTTGTTATGAAGATCGACGGCTAGCATAATTCAAGGAAGATCTAAAAGATGAAATCAAAACGTGTTATTGACATATCAACTGAGAAAGGTTTAAGTGGAAAAATGGACGAAGGAGAATAAGAAGAAAAATCTAATGGAGGAGAAGAAAATGGTTTACTTGTCTATTTAAGAGACTAGAGTTTCGTTATGAAACTTATGCCGGAAGAAGGAGACTGCAAAATTATCGCATGAACAAGTTTCATGTATGCCTAATCAAACTAGTTAAGGAGAACCGAATTGCAGAGTTTACCGAGCATCAGAAAGCTATTACCAAGTGATAGTAAGTCATTGATTATTGTTGATAAAGAATTGATATATTGATCAGAGGATTTAAATGAGCATAATATAGATTTGAACATCTGCAATTGAAGTTGTATTGTAATCAAATAACCTACTGTTATAGTTTAACCATTGTATACAAACAAATCTCTTAACCGAGTGGACTAGGAAAGTATTATATGTATCATTTATAGAATGAACATTGATATCCTGTCAACCCCATAGTGAATGTTGGTTGGATGATAACGGTTGGTCTAAAATCCTCTAACAAGGTCACACCTCACAGTGTGTTTGTAACCTTTAGCAGGATTGGGTCTTCACTGACCTCACTTTAGAAGAGTGAACAATTTTTGGGTTGCCGGTCCCAGGTGGTTTTTCCCTTCACAGGGTTTCCACGTTAAATCTTTTGTGTTATGTGTTGATTATGGTGATTGTTTGTTATCATACTTTACATATTACATGTTGGATTTGATCGTTAATCATTATATGTTATTGACTGGTAATCGATAAAAGCACAGACAGTATAGTATTTTATGTTACCGAGCTACAGAAGTTTAAGTAAATTATTTTGGATTATACATTTTTGGGACTGTGGATAATTGATTCACCCCCCTCTCAGTTATTCTAACAATTGGTATCAGAGTTGTGGTTTCTTGGAATAGAGTTTTAAGGACTTCAGCACAAAGGTCTCAAAATGTTTAAGAGGGAAGTGCCAAAGCTAAACAAGGATAACTTCACAATATGGCAAAGTTGAATGGAGCTGCATATATCTGAGATTGGGAATTCTGCCCTAGATCTAATGGAGAATGGATACCTTGTACCACCCACTGGTCCCTTGACCCTTGATCAACTAAGAGACAGGCATGAACATAATGTTACTATGATGGAGATTGTTGCTACCTGTTCAGATGCCAAATTTGAAGACATCAAGGACTGTACTACTGCTAAGCAGATGTGGGATAAACTTGCTCAAATTTATAGTGGTGATGTGAATGTCAAGAGAGCAAGAGCAGAAAGCTTAAAAAGAAGATTCGATGACATGAAGATGAAAGAAGGTGAAAACATTGTGCAGTACACAAACATAATAAAGGAGGTATTTCATGCTATTAGATGATCAGATGGAGTTATTGATGAAGACACCGTGGTAAGCAAAATTATAAGGACCTTATTGCCTATCTATGCCATTAGAATATCTGCAATTCATGAAAATAGGTCAGCACCTAACAACACACTCACTCTTGATAATTTGATTGGAAAGCTTACAACACTTGAACTAAATAATTATGATAATAGTGTTGTACTGAATGTTGAATCTAATTTTATGTCTTCTCTGAAGATTGCTAAGTCTAGTAGCAGAAATAATAAGGATGATAGTGATAGCAATACTGATGATGAGCTAGATGAACTTGAAGCTCTTATGGCCAAAAGGTTACCTAAAGGAAAAGGAAGGTACATAGGCAAATTACCTTTAGCATGCTTTAACTATAAAGGAGTTGACCACATTGCTGCTAGATGTCCACACAAGAAAGATGATGATAGAATCAAAGACCGGTCTAAAGGAAGCTATGGGAGAAGATACAACAAAGGCTATCGACACTACAACAAAGACAACCGAGACAATAATGATAAAGGCAAGAAGGTATGCTACATTTCTGAGGAAGAAGATATCATCGATACCGACACTAATGATGATGTGGAGGTAGTACTTGTAGCAATGAAGGATGATTCAAAAGAAGATGAAAAGTATGTAGAGACTTCAGTTATCTCTAAGGTTAATAAAAATGATACATGGATCATAGATAGTGGCTGCACACATCACATGACTGGTGATGAAGAAAAAATTGATTATCTTGAAGAATACAATGGAGGATCTATAAGAATGGGTAATGATGCACCATGTATGGTAAGAGGTAAAGGATCCCTGATGATAAATGATAGATTAAAATGTGAAAATGCTTATTGGGTAAAAGGATTAAACTATAATTTGCTAAGTGTGGCACAACTAAACAATTCAGGCCACCGAGTTGCTTTTGAGAGCAAAAAGGTGAAGATATTTGATGATGGAGGAAGACTTGTTGGAACTAGTACACAATCCAGAGGTAATATGTTTTATCTTGATAATGATCAGTCTTCTTGTTTAATGATGAAAGATGAAGATGCATGGTTGTGGCATAAAAGGTTATGTCATGTGAATTTTGATAACATGATTAAGATCAGTAAAAAGAAAAGAGTTAGAGGTCTACCTAACTTGTCAAAACTGATCATGTTATGTGTCATGAATGTCAGAAAGGTAAAATGACTAAATCTAGTTTCAAAAGAAAAGATTATTCAACAAAGAAGATACTTGAGTTGGTTCCTACCAACCTATGTGGTCCTATGAGAACTCAAAGTTATTATGGAGACAAATATTTTATTCTTTTTGTTGATGATTATACTAGGTTGATAACTATCATATTTTTAAAAGAAAAGTCAGAGGAATTCAAGATGTTCAAGTGGTATAAAGAAAAAGTAGAAAAAGAGACTAGTAAAGAATTGAAATGCTTAACATCTGATAGAGGAGGTGAATTTATCTCTAATGAATTTACTAATTTTTGTAATAAGCATGGTATTAATAGACAGGTCTCTGCACCGAGGACACCCCAGCAGAATGACATTTCTAAAAGGAGGAATAGGTCAATTGTTGACTGTGCAAGGACATTAATGATAGAAAAGAATGTTGCTCAAACATATTGGAGAGAAGTTGTTAGCACTGGTGTTTATGTGCTAAACCGAGTACAACTAAAGAAGGACACTAATAAGACACCCTATGAGTTATGGTTTGGACACAAACCCACTGTAAGTTATTTTAGCATTTTTGGAAGCAAATGTTTTATTTTGAAAGATGAAAGAAATGGAAAGTTTGACTCAAAAGGTGATGAAGGGATATTTCTAAGATATTCCAGTAAAAGTAAAGCATACAAGTGTCTAAACAGAGTTACTAATAAAATGATTGAAAGTACTAATGTTCGAGTTGATGAGTTTGATGATAAGAATACAGAGGAAAGTAGAAAGGAACCAGAAGACTAAGGTAGATTCACTTACATTGAACAGCTAGTGTATCTATCGAAGCCGTAGACTATGACAACTAGTTAGCAGGAAAACAATACCGAACAGGAAAGAGAAACCGACGAGTAGGAAGGACCTACCGAGCAAGAAAATGAACCTGCACAGGATGAACAAGAAAGAAGAAATTAGATACTGGCAAGTTTTGTATGAAGACATCATCCTGAGACACAAATCATTGGAGATAGACAAGCTGGCATGCAAACAAGGAGTAAGACAAGACAAGGTACATGTCTAGTTTGTGAATATAAACCGAAGAATGTAAAAGTTGCATTAGAAAATGATGAATGGGTTAATGCAATGAAAGAGAAAATAAAAAAGATAGAGAAGAACAAAACCTGGACCTTAGTACCTAGACCTAAAAATAAGAATGTTATTGGTACTAAGTGGATATTCAAAAACAAGAAAAATGAGAATGGAGAGGTAACAAGAAATAAAGCTAGATTGGTATGCAAGGGATATGCACAGGAGGAAGGAATTGATTATGGTGAAACATTTGTACATGTTGCTAGATTAGAAGGAGTCAAAATGTTACTTGCATATGTTGCACACAAAAACTTCAAAGTTTACCAAATGGATGTCAAGTCAACATTTTTTAATGGAATACTTGAAAAAGAAGTCTACATAGAACAACCAGAAGGGTTCATTGATCTAGATAAGAAAGATATGGTATGTAGATTACATAAAGCTTTATATGGTTTGAAGCAAGAACCGAGAGCCTAGTATGAGAGGCTGCATACTTATTTGTTAAGTATTGGATTTGTTAGAACAAGTGAGAATAACAATTTGTATATGAAAGGAGATACTAATGATACTATTCTTATTGCTGAAATATTTGTGGATGACATTATATTTGGAGGACAATATCAAATCTCTAAGTCATTTGCTAATGAAATGAGAAGTGAATTTGAAATGTTATGTTCGAAGAGATTAAGTTCTTTCTAGGACTACAAGTGATTTAGTAGAATGATGGGATATTCATCACACAATCCAAATATATCAAGGAAGTATTGAAGACATTTGGCATGGAAGATGCTAAACCTGTGGGAACACCGATGGCTATTGGATGTAAACTGACTAAGGAAGATGAAACTATAGAGGTGAACTAGACACTGTATTGATCTATGATTAGTAAGTTAATGTATGTAGTGCATAGTAGACCAGACATAGCACATGTTGTGGGAATTGTTGCAAGATTTTCTACAAATCCTAAGGAGTCACATATGGTTGCTACAAAGAGAATCTTAAGATACCTGAAGAAAATAAAAAATTATGAATTATGGTATCCTAAGGAAGGCAAATTTGAACTCAAAGTCTATATCGACGCTGATTGGGCTGGAAATGTAGATGACAAAAAAAGTACCACCGGAGGAGCATTTTTCTTTGGTGAAAGACTTGTTACATGGACAAGTAAGAAGCAAGCTTGCATTTCTCAGTCTATAGCCAAAGCAAAATATGTTGCTGCTGCTACAAACTATTCAAATATTGCATATATTAAGCAAGTGTTAGAAGGAATGAATGAGGTAATCACTGAGCCAGTGATTATATATTGTGACAACACCAGTGCAATAAACATTTCAAAGAATCCAGTGATGCATTCTAAAACAAAGCATATATCTATTAAGTATCACTACTTAAGAGAACAAGTACAGGAGAAGCAAGTTAAGCTAGAATTTGTTACATCTAAGGAACAACTTGCAGACATATTTACAAAGCCTCTACCGAAGGACACATTTGAATACTTGAGGACTAGACTTGGAGTCCGTCCCCTGTCTACCGGTCACTAATGTGATCTGGATGTTGCATCAGCCTAATCTTATCAGAAGATCATTCATGTTGATGCAGCATAGTTCACACTTTGGATCATGTCTAAGGTTGTGAAACATTTGGAGAACTAGAACAAATTGGCATATCAGTATACAAAGATACAAAGTATGCACCGAACAACAGAGAGTTACATGGCTACTACAGAGTTGTATGTTTATTTTTTTCTTTGGCACTGTTGTCAAAGGGAGAGATAAACAATATGAAACATTATGCACCGATGAGAACACTGAAACATCTATCTAAGGGAGAGACAAACTGAAAGAAAGGGAGAGCACTGAAGATCAATTACTGAGAACAGAAGAAGGAATCTGAGAGCTAAAAAGATCATATCTACAGAATGTCAAAGCTGTTAGAATAACTGAGAGGTGGGTGAATCAGTTATCTAGTGTCCCAATACAAAATGTATAATCCAAAACAAATTCTTCAACTTCTACTACTCGGTAAACATAAAATATTTTCACTGTCTGTGTTTTTACCGATTGTTAGTCTAAAACTTATAGTATTTACCGATCAAATCTAACATGTAATATGCAAAGTATGATAACAAAAAAAAAATCACAATCAACACATAACACAAGAGATTTGAGGTGGAAACCCTGTGAAGGGAAAAACCACCTGGGACCAGCAACCCAAAAATGTTCACTCTTCTAAAATGAGGTCAGTGAAGACTCAACCATGTTAAAGGTTTACAAACACACTGTTTGGTGTGACCTTGTTAGAGAATTTTAGACCAGAAGTTATCATCCAACCAGCAGTCACTCTGGGGTTGACAAGATAACAATGTTCACTCTATGAATGAAACATCAAAAGAATTTCTTAGTCCACTTGGTTAAGAGATTTGACTGTGTACAATGGTTAAATATGTAACATTAGATGATTTGCCTTGAAACAAATTTAATTGCAGTTTATAGATCAAAGTTCAGCTCATTCAAATCTTTTTTATCAATATACCACTTCAGATTCAATACTATATCAACTTACTGTCCGTCAATAATTACTCTTTGTAGCTCGGTAATTGTTCTGCAGCTCAGTTCTCATTAACCAGTATGATCATAATGCAGGAAAACTTGTCCATGTGATAATTCTGCAGTATCTTCTTCTTCCAGCGTCTTTCAACAATGAAACCAATGTCTCTTATATAGACGAGTAAATCATTTTCTTTTCCTCCATTAGATTTTGCCACTTAATCTTATTCATTGATTTTTCCACTTTAATCTTCTTCAGCTGATGTCTCAGTAACACATTTCAATTTGCTCCATTAGATCCTTCTTGAATTATGTTAGTCGTCGATCTTCATAACAAACCTTATCTGTTACCTTGAATTCATACGCTTTACATCTCATCACTTTATCGGCTAAATTGATCATTTAATTCCTTTTTGTTTTGCTTGGTTAACAAAAAAATGCGTCGGTGAACACAAGCTCGGTTAACACTACGCTCGGTATACACTACACTCCGTTGATGTATACTGGAATGCTTTATTTACCGACAACACTACTTTGTGTCTTTCAGCTCTATTCTTCATCATAGATGAATGCAACATAATAAATTCAATTTCATCAAGTCATAGACTCGTCAACAAGTTACTCAGTGTATTCCTTATCCTCATCTGATATATACATCTTCGTCATGTAGATATTTTTGTTCTTCATCTCTTTCACCTTTCTTCAGATGTGTCGGTATAGTAACTTACAAGATAAGTATTGTCAAGCTAGTTGACATCAATGACAACATAATACTGATTTAATCATCTTGCATATCTAATCAGCAACTCCTCAGTGATCTTTCAATCACAGATTCTTCATTCAGTGTTCTAAATCAGTTGTAGTTCATCAATCTCTCCCTTTGGAATTGATGGCAACTCAAGTAATATGAAATGTACCATACACATACCAAACATGTATTCTACAACTCTGTGATCAAATGTTGTGTAGTGTAAGCTCTCCCTAGCTTAATATGTTTAATCACTACGTTACTAAACATTATTATAACATACAGCTTTGTCATTCTCTCCCTTAGGTAGTTCTCATCGGTGCATATCTCTCCCTTTCCTTTTCATATTATTTATCTCTCCCTTTGGCAACAATGCCAAAGAAACAAATAAATAATCAGCTCTTATAGTAGCTAAGTAACTCTCTGTTGTCCACTACCAAACTTTATATCTATGTACACTGATATCTCAATCTGTTTCAATTCGTCAAACTTAATCACAACCTTGAACAATATCCAAAGTGTGAACTATGTTGCATCAACATGTGTGATCATCTGATACGTGTAAGTTGATGCAACATCCAGATCACATTAGTGACCAATAGACAGTGGACAGACCCCAAGCCTAGTCCTCAAGTATTCAAATGTGTCCTTCGGTAGAGGCTTTGTAAAGATATCTGCAAGTTGTTCTTTAGATGTAACAAATTCTAACTTCATTTGCTTCTCTTGCACTTGTTCTCTTAAGTAGTGATACTTAATTGATATATGCTTTGTCTTAGAGTGCATCATTGAATTTTTTGAAATATTGATAGCACTTGTATTGTCATAGTATATAATCACCGGGTCAGTGATTACCTCATTCATTCCTTCCAACAATTGCTTGATATATACAATGTTTGAGCAATTAGTAGCAGCAACAACATACTCTACTTCAGCTGTAGACTGAGAAATACAAGCCTGCTTTTTACTTGTCCAGGTTACAAGTCTTTCACTAAAGAAGAATGTTCCTCCGGTGGTGCTTTTTCTATCATCCACATTTCCAGCCCAATCAGCATCGGTATAGATCATCAGTTCAAATTTACCTTCCTTAGGATACCATACACCATAATCCTCTATCTTTTTCAGGTATCTTAAGATCCTTTTAGTAGCAATCATGTGTGATTCTCTAGGATTAGCAAAAAATCTAGCAACAATTCCCACAACATGTGCTATATTTGGTCTACTGTGAACTACATACATTAGCTTACCAATCATGGATCAGAAAAGTATCTGATTTACCTCTGTAGTTTCATCTTCATTAGTCAATTTACATCCAGTAGCCATCGGTGTTCCCATAGGTTTAGCATCTTCCATGCCAAATGTCTTCAAGACTTCCTTTATGTACTTGGACTGTGTGATAAATATCCCATCACTCTATTGAATCACTTGTAATCTGAGAAAAAATTTAATCTCTCTGAACATAGACATTTCAAACTCATTCCTCATGTCATCAGCAAAAGATTTACATACATGATCTTGACCTCCAAAAATAATATCATCAACAAAAATTTCAGCAATAAGAATAGTGTCATCAGTATCACCTTTCATGTACAAATTGTTGTTTTCACTGGTTCTTACAAATCCAATCCTTAACAAGTAAGTATGCAGCCTTTCATACCATGCTCTCGGTGCTTGCTTCAAACCATATAAAGCTTTGTGTAATCTACATACCATGTTTCTGTTGTCTGGATCAACAAATCCTTCAAGTTGTTCTATGTAGACCTCTTCTTCAAGTATACCATTCAGAAATTTTGACTTCACATCCATTTGATAAACCTTAAATTTTTTGTGTGCAACATATGCAAGTAGCATTCTAACTCCTTCCAATCTTGCAACAGGTGCAAATGTCTCACCATAGTCAATGTCTTCTTCTTGTGCATATCCCTTGCATACCAATCTCGCTTTATTTCTTGTCACTTCACTATTTTCATTCAATTTGTTTCTGAATATCCATTTAGTACCGATAACATTTTTATCTTTAGGTCGGGGTACTAAGGACCAAGTTTTGTTCTTCTCTATTTGTTCTCTTTCCTCTTTCATTGCATTAACCCACTCTTCATTCTCTAATGCAACTTTCACATTCTTTGGTTCAAATTCACAAACTAGACATGTACTTTGTCTTGTTTTGCTTCTTGTCTGCATGCCAACTTGTCTGTCTCCAATAATTTGTGTCTCAAGATGATGTCTTCTAAGAAAACTAGCTAGTACTCGATTTCTCCTTTCTTGTTCATCCTGTTCAGGTTCATGTGCTTGCTCGGTAGCTCCATCTTGTTCATTGGTTTCCCTTTCCTGTTCCTCGGGGATATTTTCCTGTTGACCGGTTATCACAGGTTGCGACTTCGATAGTGTTAGTAAACAGATTTGTCCTTTCTTATTTCTTATGATAATAACTCTTAATGCCCAAACTATGAACAATATTTGAATACGACAGTTGAAAAGCCGATGTATGATTGTTGGCTTTTCTCTGAATTGGAAGGTACAGCTCCCTTATGGAATGATATGTAATGAATTATGTTTTGGTCCTAAAACTAACACAGGGTATGCTCTTAACCCGAGAGTAGAAGAGGCAAACCGAATTAATCCTAAACAGAACTTAATCCAGGCAAGGAGATCTTTCTAATCTATGAACCAAGTTGTAGAACTCACACATACTATGAATCCATACACTCAGTGTTTAACCAATCTACAGCAATGTAACCGCAATGATTAAGAACTTCCAATTAGTCTTCCCCTGAATCTCCCAAAGCACATCCTACTCTGGTTAATTCATATCCTCATAACAAAAAGAATGAAACATCCTTCCTTTCTTCCTGCAATTCAAATTTAAAAGAAAGAAACATAGAAACCACTGCTAACTAACTAATGGAATAGAAAATTATTGATATAAAACACTCTTTACTGGCTCCGCAATATCAAGTATGATACATCAACAATTTTGTCGACCTCTATATTTACTTTTTCATCAGTTTATATAGAGATTACATCATATGGCCTTCATGAGAATATGAAGTGTTTCAAATTCTAAAATTTGGAAAGACTAGAGATAGCTACTTTTGACATTACAACAAAGGAAGCCAGACGATTTTGTCTCTTCATCTAATTTGCCTTTGAGAAGGTGAAATGAATAGACTTCTACAACATACACTTGAAGATGCTACACAAACAGTTGCATGACTGGATCCATGGAAATATTCAATAAGACACTGTGCTTGACATATCTGAACTGTTACTTTTCCCTTGATCGTGACTGAGAAACCTGATCCACTGTTGAAAAATCCATCTCGTGATACCGCAAATGACAGATTGTATCACTTTCAAACGTACTTTGTGGAAATCACAAATGTGGAACCTGTAGCAGTGGAGTAGCAAGTCTCCCATTTTCCTCCCGTCAAATTTGAGTACACGAGTAACTTCGAGCAACTTCGAGCACATGTTAAATAAAAGTTGAAACAATAATATTTTAGTCATTCTCCATTTGATGTGCACTGGACTGTAGCTGACAACACGTGGCACAATCTCGCATGATCGCAAGGGATTATTTTATTTCTTGCAATCATGCAACCACTCCTCTTTCTTTTATGCCAAGCTCGGGTGTCAATCCACGTGGTGAAATCCCGCTTTGCCTCGAAGCATATTCCTTCCACTTTCGCACACCTACCGGCATTAACTATTTACCTTTTCGCATGATCACAAGACATTTTTTTATTCCTTGCGATCATGCGACCGCTTTACTATTGGCACACATGGATTCCAGCAGAGCACCATCCATTTAGTCTTTCCTGTCATTGACTTTTCTTACATGCCCGGGCTTCCATTTCGCCTTGTCGCATTTGCTTATTCTCGTCGCCAATTTATGTTGTCGCATGATCGCATGGTATTATTTTAATTCATGCGATCATGCGACTGCTCTATAATTGGTGCCCGTGGGTCCGCTGAGACAGGTGGCACCTTGTTGCTATTTTTCGAGCATCTTTCTATTGCGCAATTCCGACCATCGTTGGATTGAAACCTTGGAATGTTTTGAACTATCGATGTGATGTCATAACTCATGTCCCGCTGAGAAACATGGCCCACCAAAACACATGGCAAGATCTCACATGATCGCAAGACAGTCCTCTCAGTCTTGCGACCTCCATTGATTCTTCTTTAGCACGCCACATGGTATAAATGCCTTCGGACCCACCGCTCCACATGGCTTCATCTCGCATGATCGCATAGCATATTTTAAACTCTTGCGATCATGCGACCACTCAAAACGAACTTGCCTAGCTTATGTTATCACATTTGCGCTGTTGACGTATGTGGGTCCCAGCAGGCTTCATTTTCGCATGATCGCATAGTATGTTTTAAATTCATGTGATCATGCGACCACTTTGTCTTTGGCACACGTGGACCACACTGTTGGCAGAGGGATGTTCTTGGTGGAAAATGTATGCAGAGGGTGTGAAATCCGCATGGAGTAGTCACTGTGCCATTTTCTGCCTTGCATTATCTTCATTGTTTTGACTTCGAACTGCAATCTTTTTGAATGCACCATCATTGTATCTAACATGTCTTATGATCACACTTCGGAACCATATCAGATTACTCATGTTCCTTGAGATCTTATAAATTTGCAGAATTTTATTATAATCAAAGCCTTCCACTTGCAAGCTCTACTTTTATAACCAGTGTACACATTAAGACAAGAGAAGTCTTATCAACTGGATTGTATACACTGCCCCATGAAGTGAATCTCTTAAATTTCAAATGCCAGACTTGTTATTGCATCAGTCATATGAGAAGACTTTCATCAAATCCCCAGTATATGCCTGGAGATCACAGCTTCACAATCATCCTTCATCTAAGAAGATCATTAATGAAAACATGACATCCTTGCTGGGTTAGGAACTATCACTTACCCAACATGACAACACTTTGAACCAACCCACCCGGCTTATAAATGAGAGGGCAAGAGAAAAGGAAACCCGAAAAGGATAGCCTACCTATGAAGGACTTAGACCTAGACACTAACCAGACCAGACATGACTATGACTTCAAGATCTTTCACTTTTAACATAGGTATGGAGTGAAAAGTGAGGCAACAGATAGATAATCAAGAAGTTCAATGTAAGTGAATCTACCATAGTCTTTCGGTTCCTTTCTTTCTTCTATGTTCTTGTCATCAAACTCATCAACACGGACATTAGTACTTTCAATCATCTTATTTGTAACCTTATTCAGACATTTGTATGCTTTACTCTTAGTAGAATATCCTAAGAATATTCCTTCATCACCTTTAGAATCAAATTTCTCATTTCTCTCATCTTTCAGAATAAAACATTTGCTTCCAAAAATCCTGAAATAACTTACAGTAGGTTTGTGTCCAAACCATAGCTCATAGGGTGTCCGGTTGGTGTCCTTCTTCAGTTGTACTTGGTTAAGCACATATACAGTTGTATTGATAGCTTCTCTCCAATATGTCTGAGAAACATTCTTTTGTATCATCAGTGTTCTAGCACAATCAATTATTGACCTATTCCTTCTTTCAGCAATCCCATTTTGCTGAGGTGTTCTCGGTGCAGAGAGTTGTCTCTTAATACCATGCTCATTACAAAAATTAGTAAATTCATCAGAGATAAATTCACCTCCTCTATCAGATCTTAAGCACTTAATTCCTTTACCAGTCTTTTTTTCTACCTTAGCTTTATACCATTTGAACATTTTAAAAGCTTCATATTTTTCTTTTAAGAACATAACTGTCATTAGTCTAGTGTAGTCATCAACAAAAAGAATAAAGTATCTATCTCCATAATAACTCTGAGTTCTCATAGGACCACATAGGTCGGTATGAACCAACTCAAGTATCTTCTTTGTTGAGTAGTCTTTGCTTTTAAAACTAGACTTAGTCATCTTATCTTTCTGACATTCATGACACATTGCATGATCTGGTTTTGATAAGTTAGGCAACCCTCTAACTCTTTTCCTCTTACTAATCTTGATCATGTTATCAAAGTTCACATGGCATAACCTTTTATGCCACAACCATGCATCTTCATCCTTCATTAATAAACAAGAAGACTAATCAATATCAAGATAAAATAGATTACCTCTGGATTGTGTACCGGTTCCAACAAGTCTTCCTCCATCATCATAGATTCTTACCTTTCTTCTCTCAAAGGCAAGTGGGTGGCCTGAGTTATTCAGTTGTGCCACACTTAACAAATTATAGTTTAGTCCATCTACCCAGTATGCATTTTCACATTTTATTCTATCATTAATCATCAGTGAGCCTTTACCTCTTACCATACAGGGTGCATCATTTCCCATCCTTACAGATCCTCCATCATATTCATCAAGTAGATCAAATTTCTCTATATAACCAGCCATATGATGTGTACAACCAATGTCTATGATCCATGTATCATTTATGCTTACTTTAGAGATTAGTGTTGTTTCTTCATGTTTCTCTTCTTCCTCTGAATCATCTTTTATAGCAACAAATACTACTTCTACATCATCATCAATGTTAGATTCAGATTCAAATTCTTCGGCCATGTAACATGCCTCTTTCCCTTTGTCATAGCTATCTTGGTTATCTCTATTATTGTGTCGGTAGCCTCTGTTGACTCTTCTCCCATAGCTTCCTTCGGATCTGTCCTTGGATCTATCATCATCTTTCTTATTCGGACATCTAGCAGCGATGTGGCCAACTTCTTTACAATTAAAGCATGCTAAGGGTAGCTTACCTCTATACCTTCCCTTACCTTTGGGTAATCTTCTGGCCATAAGAGCTTCAAGCTCATCAAGCTCATCGTCGGTACCACTATCACTATCATTATTCTTAATATTTTTGCTATAAGACTTACCAATCTTCAAAGAGGATATGAAAGTGGATTCAACATAAGGTACAACACTATTGTCAAAGTTATTCAATTCAAAGGTTGTAAGCTTACCGATCAGTGTGTCAAGAGTAAGGTTGGATGTAGCCCTTGTTTCATGAATTGCAGAGATCCTGATCGCATAAACTGGCAGCAAAGTTTTGGGAATCTTTCTTATCACTGTTTCATTGTCAATAACTCCATTGGATGCTTTAATAGCATGTACTACCTCTTTTAGTCTATTTGTGTATTGCACAATGTTCTCACCTTCTTTCATCTTCATATCATCAAATCAACCTCTTAGGCTTTCTGCTCTGGCTCTCTTAACATTCGAATCTTCACTGTATATTAGAGTCAACTTATCCCACATGGCTTTGGCAGTTGTGCATCCCCTAATGTCTTCAAATTTGGCATCAGTACAAGTAGCAGAAAGTTCCATCATAGTAATATTGTGTTCATGCCTGTCCTTTAGTTGATCAAGTGTCAGGGGACCTAGCTGTGTCGGTTCAATGTAGCCATTCTCCATCAGTTCTAGTGCAGAATTCCCAATTCCAGATATGTGCAACTTCATCCGGCTTTGCCATATTGTGAAGTTATCTTTGTTCAACTTTGGCACTTCTCTTTTATACATCTTGAGACCTTTTTGTTAGAGTCCTTAAAACTCTATTCTAAGCAACCATAGCTCTGATACCAATTGTTAGAATAACTGAGAGAGGGGTGAATCAGTTATCCAGTGTCCCAATACAAAATGTATAATCCAAAACAAATTCTTCAACTTCTGCTACTCGGTAAACATAAAATAATTTCACTGTCTATGTTTTTACCGATTGTCAGTATAAAAATTATAGTAGTTACCAATCAAATCTAACATGTAATATGCAAAGTATAATAACAAACAAATATCACAATCAACACATAACACAAGAGATTTAACGTGGAAACCTTGTGAAGGGAAAAACCACCTAGGACCGACAACCCAAAAATGTTCACTCTTTTAAAGTGAGGTCGGTGAAGACCCAACCCTGTTAAAGGTTTACAAACACACTGTTAGGTGTGACCTTGTTAGAGGATTTTAGACCAGAAGTTATCGTCCAACCAGCAGTCACTCTGGGGTTGACAGGATAACAATGTTCACTCTATGAATGAAATATCAAAAGACTTTCTTAGTCCACTCGGTTCAGAGATTTGACTATGTACAATGGTTAAATATGTAACAGTAGATGATCTGCCTTGAAACAACTTCTATTGCAGTTTATAGATCAATGTTCAGCTCATTCAAATCTTTCTGATCAATATACCACTTCAGATTCAATACTATATCAACTTACTGTCCGTCGATAATTACTCTCTGTAGCTCGGTAATTGTTCTGCAGTTCGGTTCTCATTAACTAGTATGATTAGAATGCATGAAAACTTGTTCACGTGATAATTCTGTAGTATCTTCTTCTTCTGGCATCTTTTAACAATGAAACCAATGTCTTATATAGACGAGTAAATCATTTTCCTTTCCTCCATCAAATTTTGCCACTTAATCTTATTCATTAATTTTGCCGCTTTAACCTTCTTTGGTTGATGTGTTAGTAACACGTTTCAATCTGCTCCATTAGATCCTTCTTGAATTATGTTAGCTGTCGATTTTCATAACAAACCTTATATGTTACCTCGAATTCATACGCTTTACATCTCATCACTTTATCGGCTAAACTGATCATTTAATTCCTTTCTATTTTACTCGGTTAACAAAGAAATGTGTCGGTGAACACAAACTTGGTTAACACTACGCTTGGTATACACTACACTTCATCGGTGTATACTGGAATACTTTATTTACCGACAACACTGCTTTGTGTCTTTCAGCTCTATTCTTCATCATAGATGAATGCAACATAATAAAGTCAATTTCATTCAAGTCATAGACTCATCAACAAGTTACTCAGTGTATTCCTTATCCTCATCTAATATATACATCTTCCTCATGTAGATGTTTATGTTCTTCATCTCTTTCACCTTTCTACAGATGTGTCGGTATAGTAACTTACAAGATAAGTATTGCCAAGCTAGTTGACATCAATGAAAACATAATACTGATTTAATCATCGTGCATATCTAATTAGCAACTCCTCAGTGGTCTTTCAATCACAGATTCTTCATTCAGTGTTCTAAATCAGTTGTAGTTCATCAAAAGCTGCATTGATAATGTTGTTGAGTAATGTAGTGATTAAATATATTAAGCTAGGGAGAGCTTGTACAACATTTGTTCATAGAGTTGTAGAATACATATTTGGTATGTGTATGGTATATTTCATATTACTTGAATTGCCATCAATGCCAAAGGGAGAGATTGATAAACTACAACTGATTTAGAACCTAATTGAAGATCTGTGATTAGAGATCACCGAGTTGCTGATTAGATATGTAATATGATTAAATCAGTAATATGTTGTCATTGATGTCAACTAGTTTGACAACACTTATCTTTTAAGTTACAATACCCAAACATCTGTAGAAAAGGAGTAAGAGAGATGAAGAACAGAAATATCTACATGAGGAAGATCTATATGACAAATGAGGATAAGGAATACATTGGGTAACTTGCTGATAAGTCTATGACCTTATGTTATTGACTTGATTATGTTTCATTCATGTATGATGAGGAAAAGAGCTGAAAGACACAAGGTAGTGTGGTCAGTTGATGAAGCATCATAGTATACACCAAGCAGTGTAGTGTATACCGAGCATAGTATAAATAGAGCTTGTGTTCACCGACACATTTCTTTGTTAACCGAGCAGGAGAAAGGAACTAAATGATTAGTTTAGCCAATAAGATTGATGAGCTGTAAAGTACCTCGTGATAGGAGATGTTGATAAAGTTTGTTACGAAGATCGACGACTCGCATAATTCAAGGAAGATCTAAAGGATGAAATCAAAACGTGTTACTAACACATCAGCCGAGAAAGGTTTAAGCGACAAAATGGACGAAGGAGAATAAGTGGCAAAATTTAATGGAGGAGAAGAAAACGGTTTACTTTCCTATTTAAGAGACTAGAGTTTCGTTATGAAACTTATGCCGGAAGGAGACTGCAGAATTATCGCATGAACAAGTTTCATGTATGCCTGATCAAATTGGTTAAGGAGAACTGAATTGCAGATTTTACCGAGCATCAGAAAGCTATTACCGAGCAATAGTAAGTCATTGATTATTGTTGATAAAGAATTGATATATTGATCAGAGGATTTAAATGAGCATAATATAGATCTGAACATCTGCAATTGAAGTTGTATTGTAATCAGATCACATACTGTTACAGTTTAACCATTGTATACAGACAAATCTCTTAACCGAGTGGACTAGGAAAGTCTTATATGTATCATTCATAGAATGAACATTGTTATCCTGTCAACCCCATAGTGAATGTTGCTTGGACGATAACGGTTGGTCTAAAATCCTCTAACAAGGTCACACCTCACAGTGTGTTTGTAACCTTTAACAGGGTTGGGTCTTCACCGACCTCACTTTAGAAGAGTGAACAATTTTTGGGTTGCCGGTCCCAGGTGGTTTTTCCCTTCACAGGATTTCCACGTTAAATCTTTTGTGTTATGTGTTCATTGTGGTGATTGTTTTTTATCATACTTTACATATTACATGTTGGATTTGATCGGTAATCATTATATGTTATTGACTGGTAATTGGTAAAAGTACAAACATTATAGTATTTTATGTTACCGAGCTGCAAAAGTTTAAGTAAATTGTTCTGGATTATACATTTTGATTTGGGACTGTGGATAACTGATTCACCCCCCTCTCAGCTATTCTAACACAGGCTGTGCAAACAATCAAATCTGGGTGACACTTCACAGTCTGTCAAAAAATCGTATGATATACCTCCAAAAGCTAGACAATATTTCAGGCCTGGGCGACAGAGCGTTCTGAATAGAGACGATATTTTGCAAGAATGCAAACGATAAACCACAAAGAACAAAGGTGATATTCCATAAATTGGCGAAGATCGTCTGGGAGTATTACGAAATGTTATTATGCTATACTCTTTAATGTCATATCGTAATCATGGCATGCAAAATAGAAATACGAACTTGGGAAAAAAAATGACAAAAATGTAAGAAAATACAAGAAATAAAGCTAAACCCTAGAATCTAGCCCCACGGTGGGAGGTAAAAATGTGTGATGAAAATGTGACACACTTCTATAAACCATTACACTTGAGGAAATCCATGAACAAGGAAAGCTCAAGAGGCGGCTTATAGCTTCCTATATATGATGTGCAAGAATCTAAAATAGTATGAACAATGGCTCTCAAATGAACCTTAAATAGAGACCCTTACAAGGTGCACCATAGAATGGAAGATTCAAATGATAATGCAAATCAAATTAATCTAAGATGAGATACAAGAACTAAGCTATGATGCAAAAGCAAGAACAAGGAAAATAAAAATAATCTAGCAAGGTTGCTATACCTCCTAATTAAGCTATGTGATTCAAGCTAAATGCAATAAGGAAATACTAGTCTAAGATGCAAGTAAAGTAAACTAGTATGCAAGATGCAAGTGAGTGGTCCAAGTGTTCCAAGAGTGCAAGTAGACAAAATGATAGCATAACAATAGCACAAGTGAAAAGATATGCAAAAGTGAGGAGAGAGCCTCCTTTAAAGAGCAATGGATGGTGAGAGATTAAGAGGCAAAATCTAAGGGTGAAAAATAATCCTCATTTTGACTTTGGCGCACAAGATTCTCAAAAGGCAAAATCAATGGGCATGGTTAAGAGACAAAAAGATGTGTGGAAGAGATTAAGAGGCAAAAAGAGATTCCACTCATCTTGGAAAGTGTGCATTTAATGTGTTGACAAAAAGTCTTTTTCTTTTAAAAAAAATTTAAGAAATTTCTTTTTCATGTGCACGCATAGGATAAAGTGGATTTTATTTAATTAAAAGGGGACATGTTCTATTATTTAAATAAAGCTTAGGATAAAGTGGCCAAACTTTAGGATATCATCAAATATATGATAAAATGATGATTTGATCAAGAAATAAGAGATTAAATAAATGTGCAAAATCAATTAAGCACAAGATGTAGTCTAGTATTTAAATTTAATGTTTAGAGAGGGGACTTCTAGTTTACAAGACTATTTTTGGGTGATTACAATTATTAGCATCAAATTTACAATAAACACAATGATCTAACTTAGAAAGCTCAAATTCTAAATTCAACACATATGTATCAAATTTGTGGTACCACACGGACTAGGATTCTATTTGAGGCTATACAAAGATGTTTTCAATTTACAAACTATATAATTTTACCTTTTACCATGTAGTGCTCTACTTATGTCATATAAATGTCCTCTAAAACACCATTAAGAAAAGTAGTTTTTACATTGTACAATAACCAAAAGGTAAGCAAGATAGAGTGTTCCTCCTTTCTCTAATGCAAAATCAGAAGGAAGATGACCCAAAAGGCTCAAGTAGGACTTAAGCTTTGAATGAGTCAATGAATCTTCACAATATAATGAATTGTGGGAAAGTTAGATTTGAGGGGAAATGATATGATGATACAAGATATGAAGCTAAATAAACAAATATAACAAGTTCTAAAAAAATACAAACCAACATACAACTGACAGACAACTGTTATGACCTAAAAGGAAACTAGAAAGTTGTACCAACCTACAATTTGGATTTGGGGTGGATTTGTAGGGTACATAACTCCTTGGGGATTCTATTCTCGGGAACAAATAATCAGAGGTGATGTGTTCCCAAAAACTTTTCCTGAAACCAATTGCAATCTTTCTATCATATCTCGCACTTTCCAAATTAAGTCTCGATAGCCATGCTACTTGTACCTACACACACAAAATAGGAAAGAATATTTGATAAAGGAGTTTGTCTTGATTAGACCCCTATTTGGAATCAACCTTGAAATGAAAATAAATGAAATGAAAATAAATGAAATGAAAGAATGTTGTCCTATAGTAGAGGCTAGATTTTAAAAATAAAGTATGTCATTCCTTGGCAATGCAAATGCTTCTTTGAATGTGATCAAATATGTTGATACAATACCTTTAACTTAACATAAAAACCCAAAAGGAAATCATGAAAGACAAAACCTTGTGTGATAGATGTTGTAGTTTGACACAATTCTTGATTAAGAAGAAGAAATAAGACTTGGAGGAATGCAGATGTATGTGTATCTCCCTCCTTGATAGAAAACTCCTTTTGCTTGGCCTTAAATAAAGGAAAGAAGCTTGATCCATAGAGAAGAACACCATGAGTGCTTGAGAAGAAGTCTAGATCTTGAATGATTGGATGCTTGTTTTCAAACCTTGAACATGATTTCTTGATCATGAATGGATTCTTACTTGTGGTTACTAGAATGAGTAGAGATAAGGTGTTTATATACCTCTCACAACATCTCGAGGGCGAAAACTTAGAAAGGTCGACTATAAATCCAAATATCCCACTAAATCACCAAGACATGGCCTTAGTTCCAATTGTAGCTCAAACCTCAGGAAATACAATAAACTTCACCAAACTACACCAATAAAACTAGCTAGTAAACAACCAAACTTGTACAATGAAACTAGAAATGTATGCAACTTTAATATTAATATAATTCTGATTTTTACAACATAACAACCTAAAGTGTCAATCCTTACAATAGCCGCAATGGTAAATACAAAATATGAACATAATAATACATATTTCATGTGCACATTTATCTCAAAAGCATTAAAAACTCTTATCTTCTCCACAACAAGTTGAATATGTTCAACTCTAGGAAACAATCAAGAACAACAAATATAACAACAAGGAATACTACAACAACAAACTGGCACAAGTATTGAACTCAAATTATATTTACTTCATATGCAACTTGCAATAAATGAACTTACATTGAACCATTAAAATGCCTTGCAAATTTGTGAAGCTCCAATGCAATGCTTGTATGAGAATACCCTCCTAAATCAAAAGGTTTCTTTCTTTTGACTCCTATAACTCGTGGGTTTTCGTCCACAAATCATAATCTTCCATTTGGCTTTCGTCTATGGAAGGATATTTGAACACAAAAGTACCTAAAAACATAAATTGACATTAGACAAGATGGTTTCCCAATGGAATATTCCATGTCTATACGTTACAACCCAAACATGGATGCCAAAATTTCATGCCTCATTTTGGAGAGAAAATAAATTAAAATAACCCTTTCAAACTATCGATCTAATTCTAAATTAGTGTATGGGCTAGAAGTTCAAAAACTAGAAGTTACATAAGAAGGCCTTACCAGAAAAAAAAATCATCTTATCTAATTGAGTGATTTATCCATAAAATTAATTAAAAATATCACATGACAGTATCAAAGAAATGTTGGAGAAACAAGTGAAGGTTGTTTTAATTATGTAAATTGAATAATTTGTTTGTAGTGGAGGTAGTGTTGAAAAACTTTAGTTGTGCTTAACTAATAGTTGCAAAATGACTTACCAAAAAGGTTTGATTTTGATGTCTTGCATTGCTTTTTATGGATTTTAAGTAATTGTTATGTAAGATGGAAATCCAATTTTGTGTACTTACCATGCCCTTATAATTTTGAAGCAAATTCTAGAAATCAAATTCATGAAATGTTAGATGGAAATAGTGTGGGATGATGGTTTTGAAGAAATTGAATTTTTTTCTAAAAATATGGAGATTTTTGAAGACAATATTTTAATAATACTAATTTTGCTAGGACCTTTTTGAAAGCTACATAATCCTTGCCTCATTTACAAAGCATTTAGGTCCTTGTACTAGTTAGGTTTAGCTTTAATATTAGGAAGTAGTTGGTTTACAATCATGTCAAATTGTGTTGGTTATATAAGCTTGTAGATTGTACTTATTATAATTATTTTTGTTTGTTTGTTACATTTTTTGAATTGTGTAGTATCATGGGAATATAGTATAAATATATTATGACATATATACAATGGTTAAGTGCTTTAAATTTGGTAAGTAATAAAAAATACTATGTTAATATTTAAGATGATTTTGACATTTTATCATTTCTTCTGTGTGAAAGTTACTATCCAAAAGTTAGGACCATTAACAACTTTTTCATCACCAAAACAATTAAAGTTTCAGAATTTAAGAAAGAATTTAGTTTCAAATAGAAGGTTATTAAATTGAAGGATATCAAATCTTGTCTTTATAATCTTAATTTAATAAGGAAGTTTCTTTTATTTTGAAATATTGTAGATCTATTCATAATTTGTTATTTTATTCATAATATGAATGCAATCTTTTTAATAAAGTAGTGTGTAGTATAATTGAAACATTGGTGGAAATTATTAATGGGTCAATCTACACCCTTTAGTAACAATAAAGATGTTGAAAAGTACACACAAGGCCATTTTGCATAATAAATTGAAAGGAAAAAAAATAACAATATAAGATGGCATTCTGAACATATTTTATAAGTTATTATGATGGAGAGTGGTCAGCAAGAAGCTTAGGAAATGTTCTATTTCCTCTTCAACTCTCCAAGTTTGGATTTGATGCAATCCAATCCTTCTAACCTTGAAACACGGGGTATTTCAATCAAGTAGTGGTGGTTAGACACATCCTACTTCTCAATACACAAATCCTTCTAAACTTGAGACTAACCGAGTATCAACAAATTTCAGCTTACTTGGCACATGCAGGGGTGCTCGGCCAATAGTGGGCAACTCGGCACTCACAAGAACACTTGACAAATGATTGTTGCTCGACACTTACTACAACTCCTAGTAGGTTTCTTATACTTGTTTTCGGTGTGCAATCTCTCACTCCAGATGAATCTAGGGAAACCAAAAGTAGATTAAGGTACCCTTTTGGATGTTATAGAGATTCTGAAAGTCATAAGACCCAACTCCACTCTTGTAGCACCTAACCCTTACTAAGTTCTCAGACCTAATTGGCCAAATTAGGCTTGGCTTCCAAAGCAAGTGGTCAAGGATGGGTTCAAGACTTTGAACAGCTTCTCCACACTCCAATTAACACAAATCCGCCTTCAGTTCGGTCCCACCAATCAATTCTTCAAACTGCACACTCCAACACACATCAACCCGGTTGAATACATAGAGATATTCAGCCCAGGGCTTGATGCAAACACCCTCGACCCTTCCAATCACACCCTGAGTCTTTTAGATCACTATTATTACACTTGTAACTTGCATTTTCCAAATTGGTAAGGAATTCCACCGGTTCAAATGCAAGTTAGGGTTCCATTTGTAGGACGAGGCTTGTTTAAGACTTCTTCCTGGACTGGGTTTGGAAATGAACTAGAACTCTTGCTATACATAACTAATCAAACCAATTCCAATTGTTTTAGAAAGTAGAAACTTCAATGATTCAACACATGTAAACAACTTGTACTCAATCTGTCGTACACAATCGTACCAGTCAGAATTAACTCGGGAAAACTCTTGGTTCTTCATTAATTTTGCATCAAAAATCATGTTACAGTCTTCTCTCTCTCTTGGAGAGGTCAAAACGAGTTGAAATAGGTTCATGTGCAAAGTTGAACCAGTTCATATGCAAAGCCGAACCGGTTCATATGCAGTTATGACCGTTGGCCTTCCAATGTGAACTGTTTTGAGCAACTTTTACATCTTTTGTGCAACTTTTGTAACTTTTGCAATTTTGCTCTCCAAAGACCATAGGTTAAGATTCTAACCTTAGAACCAATTCAAACATGCCTAAAATGATCCAAATTTATTGAATCATGTCTAGAACTCATAAAACATTAAAAGCACCCAATTCACCTATTGCTTCAAACCCTATGATCCAAGTGGACTAAGGCATCCCAAGGCTTATAGGTGTGCCTTAGGGATCCTGGACCGCACAAATGGATCCAAACCAAAGAGGATGATCTCAAAGATCTATCCCATTATTACAAAACACAAAACTTAAAATCATAAGGAACATCTAGAATGTTGCCTAGGGTGCCCTGCACCATATTACCTTGTTTTTGGATGTTGCAACATATTACAATAAAAATCACACATTTCAAAGTGGCATTAGTTAACTGTTTAAAGAGACAAAAAGGGCAAGGATTCTAGCTTTTAAAAAATGAGTAAAAAATAATTTGCATGTAAGACTTTGTCATGGGTGTAAATTCTAGCGAAGACTTTGTTTGTCCCCCCATGTGATTGATAAACTAGGGTGGTTTTACTACACATTGAATGGATACTAAATGTCAAACTTCTTATAACTAATAAAGCACTAAATTTTTTGAATATTTTTTGACAACATTAATGAACCATTTTTCAACCAATCTAACTTGGTTAATAAATGTGAAATTCCATTTGTTGAGCTTATTCACGATGAAGAAAATTGTGTCCCTAAACTTCTAGTTTTGAAAAAATGGCACACAAACTAAAAGTTGGTGATCTTATTTCATTTATTAGAGATGTAGGCATTGCATTTACAAAACACTAGTACTAAGTAAAAATTTGCAATGATGAATGCATTTTACTTTTATAATCAAGATAATTTTTCTAAAACTTCTATTTATTCTATAAATTAAATTATTGATATGCAAATATGTTTGAAGGTTGATGTCTAGAAAATTTTTAGTATATCATTCATCTTGTGATTTGTAAGTTTAGGTAGGTTTCAAACTCTCAAACTTGATTCCAAAGCAATATTGAAAAATATTTGTGTAGGGGAATAAAACTTGAGTTAGAAATGGATCTATGCTTAAAAATATATATATTTGTTTCCATCTCATAGAAAAATGAGCTATTTAATGAAATTCTAACTTTGCATTGTTTTAGGCAAGAAAGCTATGTTTGAGAAGCGTGTGTGGTGAAAATTTTGTGTTTCATTGTGCAAATTTTCAGAAGTGAATGAAAGAAACAAGATTTTCTAAATTTTGTGTTGCAAATATTGTGATTGAATAATGTTTTCTTATGTTGCATTATTTAATCATTCTTGAATTCACTTTATAGTTTAACTTGTGTAAATCATTTGAGTTTCAGTTCACCTTTTGAGAGACTTTGAACTAGAGGAGGATTGTTATAGTTAATAGTAGCTGTAAATACTAAGAGTTGAAGACATTGAGCTTCAACTTTGAGTGTTTTTCTTTTAATTTCAAAATTATTAGTGAGAGACTTTGAGCCTCACTATTAGTTCTTGTTATTCTTCAAATAGGTTTAATCAAAAGAGATTTTAGGCCCTTGTCTTAATCTACCAAATATAATATAACTGTTGTTTTAGGAGTTGTTCTTACACCAACTACCAAGTCATCAATATTATCGTAGCAGTAAGAGATTTTTGTAGAATTAGTAAGTTGTTATTGCTTTTGAATCTTTTCTTGAAAAAGAGAGCAAAAAATTGAAAGAATCACCTTTTATTCAATTTCAGTTGAAATTCTACTGAAGCCACCTACGTTAAAAAAGTAGTCTCCCCTATTGTTGAGAGTAGAGATTTATCTCATTATACCATTGCCAAAAGTTATAATTTTGTAAAGTGTAGTCTTAGCGGGTTACAAAAATTTTAGCCAACAATGAGACACTTCATTTGCAAATGGTGTCCAATGATGTTGGAAACTTGGATGATAGCTAGGTGACTATACCTGCAATTGAGGAGCAGTTTGAAGATGTCCCACAGGTCTGACATCTGTTTTTAAAAAAACTTCTTCACACTATAATTGCTGTAATTTGCTGTAATTGCTATTGTTTTGTTTTATTTTGTTAGTCTAATGCTGTAGCATTAAGACGGGGGTGTTGGAATATCTACTCCAACATAACCAACTGTCATTAGGTATCCACTTTGCTGTGGTACAGCTCCAGTTAGCAGTCAATATCTCTTAGTCAGTTGTCACTAGTTTCCAGTTTGGTGTCAATTGTTTTAGTGTTGTGTCAAATGAATTAGTTGTTTTATAGGAAGATCTTTAAGTCTTAAGCAGCTATGCGTTTGTAATTTATTGATGAATAAATCAATCAAATAATTTATTCTGTTTGTTCCATTCTGCTCTCTGTTATATGCTGTTCTTTAAGTAGTAGTCATGAATGTTGCTATGTCTAACAAACCAATAATAAAAATCGAACATTATTTTTTAGCGATAGAAAAAAGGTTGCGTTCTAGGATTATTCTAATTGTAAGATCAACTCCAAGTCAAGGCCATCCAATCACAGTTATCATAATAAGATTGTCATATCTTACAAAGGAATGACAATCAAAATCAAAGTAACATCCAAATTAAAATTGATACCTATAACATGATTACAGTGACTCCATACATTGCAATTTTTGGTTAACCTTGTGAATGTGAACCATTCCATCTGCAGTCACGAAATTTCCTTTCCCTTCCCATCCATGGATATTTATAATTAGTATACTAACTAAGAACAAGATACATCCAACCAACCATTAACTTGATTTCTAAAGACGTGTCAATTATAAGGCATGCTGGCACTGGACAAATAAATCACCTCAACTTTGACAAAACTTGCGTAAAACCAGAATTACCTAGATCAACAATTGTGCGCCCCAGTAAGGGCTGGACCATTCTATCTTTGAAGATAATATTACCTTGAAAACCTCTTTAAATTAGCGATGATTATAATAAAATTGGAGTGTGTAGGACACGCTCCCTATATATCCATGTTATCAGATTAATAATTTTAAACTTGACAAGAGGTCAAGAATAACTGATGCAAATTCCCCTTTGAAGAACTTGCACGCATATGGCAATAAACACTTTCAAAATTCTCTGTTATTCTTTATTTGAGTTGAAAGAATCATATCGTACCAAAGATATTACAACAAAAGCCCTCATACGTCTGTTTCATTCTGGGCAAGGAGGTTCGACACCTTTTCTGTGTAAAAATCAGGTTGAATATCGTTTTCAGGGCTTTGAAGCATAGATAAAGTCGTGACGCCTGTATAATCACAAAGATGGAATATTGGACAAAATCATCACATGTAATGCCATTCAAACTTAAACAAACACTTATTTTCTTTTCAAAGGAAAGCAAGACGCCAAAGAAGGAAAATTACTACTGGTAATTGCATGTAAAGAGCATGCTATTGCATTCTCAATTATATATAACTGTGACAATGGATACAGACATTCTACATTACATTACATTGGCCTGATATTGAACATGAAATTCCTTTCAGCGGAGGTGGAGATTTTTTTTCGGTATACCTGAAAGCACAAGAAGAGTTTTGCAGCCACTATTTATTCCAAATAAAATGTCAGTGTCCAGCCTATCACCTACCATACATATTTTTGACTTATCAGTCTGAAATCTGCAACAAAATCACACCAAATTAGAGTCAGGAAAAACTCATGTAGCCTGAATATACTTTAAAATAATAATATAATGCATTTTGATAAGAAAACATACATCTATTGTAAGAGAAAAGCACATCATAAGACTAAGGGATGGTAATATCCACCAAAATTTGCTACTGTCATCATGGATTTAGCTTATACCAACATTGGAATAAAACTTGCACACCATCATGCATTGAAATTTAGAACACGACTATTAAAAATAATACTATATTATATTGCTCAGTCCAAGCATTCATGAAAAAGTTATAAAGCTGTTGTGATGCTAAGGACTACTTTGATATATGGAGCCATTTATTAGTGCGTTTGAGAATCACAAACAAAACTTGTTGGTAAAATTAAGGGTAACTCATCATCAACAAGAGATTATTATGAATGTTCCTGTCATGTCCCCTCCTTAAGCGGGACCAATTCATAGTTTACCCATATAGCTCATAGGGTCCCCTGTGAGCTATTAAGTATTGCAAGGGGGCCCACTTTGGGTGGCACGCTTGTGGCACCACTTTCCCTGGCACGAAATTATTTTCCATTTACTTCTCAATATTTTTTAATTTGGCCTCTTTAATACTTTTTACTTTCAACACTTTCATAATATTTCCCAACCTCTATATTATAATTAAAAATCTCTTTCACATTTTGAGAACATTTGTCCTCTTTAATTTTCATTTTATTGGCCTTAGCACTCCATAATTTTTTCTCCCTTCATTTGCTCAATTGTTAGTTTCCTCGCCACATTTAATTCTTCCATCATTTTTAATTTTTTCATAGTTCTTTTTCTTGTCTTCTTTAATTTTTATTTTTCCCAATTCTTCCATCCCTTGTTTTTTTCTCTTTCCTCCCCTTTCACAATAGTCTAACGTTTAGTTCTAAGGCATAGCTCCACCAAAAGGTGTACTACGACCTCTATAGCGATCATCTTTACAAGTAAGTGTCCACAAATTCTAAATCAAGAATTTTGTTGAGTAGAGGAGTAGGTCCCATGCCTTTGCAACTCCCATCAATATATCATGCACCATACTGTTTGTATTATGCAACCTCTTCTCCATTTAATTTTGGGTGGGCCTGCCAGTTTTGGTATTACTTGCCAATGTAAATTTTATGTTGGTAGTGATGAGGGTTCCATGTTATTCTTGGGGCAGTACTTGATGATGTCTTCATTGTGTCCATCCCGCTCACAAATGAACCGATCATCCGCCTTTATGATGGCTTTTAAACATGGTCCATTCTCTTCCCAATACTCATCAATATCTATTTCCTCCTTTGGATCATCTTCAAGTTTTACCTCTTGTGCAACTTGATCCTCCTTCCTCTTCCTCTCAGCTTCTTCTTCTAAATCATACCCCAAGCATCCTTTGTGTTCACCTTCATATGGTGTAATTGGTCTCTAATAGCCATAGGCGCGTCTCCACATTCCCAGTGTCCCAAAGAGAGCATTCATCAGATGTTTATGTATTCTCGGCATAGCAATGCCTTCAATGTGCTTCCTTATAAGTCTCTCTTGGACCAATTTCCTGCCTCCTCCCTCGGCGCAATCCTCTTCTAGTACAAACCTTTTCTCTCTTCACTGGGTCTTCTTCCAATGTCTAGTCCCTTTGTACTGTCCAATCTCCTTTGGTTGCATAACCCAACATGTTGATTGTTAATGTTATTGTAGCTATGGTCGGATTCCTTCAAGCTGACATAGTTAACATAAATGTCTAATTGACCTATCGGCCTTAGACATTTATATGAGCTGATCTATTTATATGTGCCAATTTGTTAATAATTAACAAACACTAAATTAATGGGGCTGACTTGGAAGAGTGGTGACTCTTGGTGAAGGGGCACTATTGATAGGTATAAAGGAAGATTGAATCTTCCTCTATTGGTATCGTGTATACACAATCCTACAACAGACCGAATTTAGAAGAGAAGTGCTCGGGGGAGACGATAGCTTATATTGTCTATGGTTGGAAGGGCAACAATGATCTGAGTCATTGCCCGTGGTTAAACAAGCACACCAAACAACATGGTATCAAAGCAACTCGGTCTTAGGGATCTTTCTGGTGCTGAGCGGTTCCTATGTTCTGGGGCAGTTTGCTACAAACAACACAATCAACGACAATGTTGATAACAATCAATGGAAGCTCCGACAACAATGATGGTGTCTGCAATCTCTGTGTATCTGCGCATGGCAAGATGAATGATACAGATCGCAAATATCAAGTATCGTTTAGGTGTCACTATCAAGGATAATCGACCACAGTGAATGGTCAATTGTTGTATAAAACCCAAGTTGCTCAGTGCAGATCCGATGATAGTATTGCTATGGGTCAATGCGATATGAAGTCGCTGCTTCAAATCGATGAGGCTCGATCCAATATGAATATAGGCAGACAATGAATATTATAGTGTGTTTGTAGTTGACACAATAATATTGGCCGAGAATTCTTGTAATGATTTGCGAACGCCGTGAATGAATGGTCCCTGACACTGCAAATGCTCCTTGCATTCCTCTGAGCACAACTCTTTATGGTTTGCGGCTGGTCCAAGGACATGTTGCCTTCTTTTGGTGGCGGTTAAGGCAGATGGTTTTGTGGAATCGCTGCATATATTGACTCAATTATTTGGTCGAGCAACCATCTTGATAATGGCAGGAGCCATTGGGAATAGTGGCTATTATTGGAAAGATGCAGACATTGATTTGGCCAAATCATGGTCTTCGTTGTCAGCTCCTGTTTTGTGTAGACTCGGCTAGAATATTACCGTCAATACACTATTGTATTGGTTTACTGCTTCTGACATTACATTTGTGTGGCTACTGTGCAGGTCTAAGAGTACCGCATTTGCTTGAGGTTAGTATCTGTTGCTATCAAACCCTGTTGGTGAACAGGGTGGTTGCTACAGACTCGGTACTGAATGAATTAGCTTAAAAATCAGCAAGTGGTAATTTTTGTAGTGCTTCATAGTTACTATTTGTATGCAGTTATTTGCTCATGTATTGGAGCTACTGTTGAAGGTTACAAATAAATTTGTAAATCTCCTGCACTTCCTGCACTATTCTCAAAGGTACATATATATTAGACTTTTGGGTTGTCAGTTTCTGCTATGTAGAGGTTGCTAGGAGAAGCTGGGTGCATGAAGAGCAGTTTTACACGCCTAGAAGAAGTTTAAATTGGCTTTGGAGGTTTCTATTGTTGTCACCTATTAACAGATCAGCAATATTAATCTGAAGCGTATGATGAGTTTAGATCTTTGGAGTGTCTGTATGAGGTGTCTTTAGGTATGGATTTTGTCTATAATTACTTTGGAGAGGTTTAGAAGCAACCACAATGTGTTGTGACAGTCCCAACCGGTGCTGAGAGGGGAGGGGTGAATCAACACTTGTAAAACTTTTCTCTATAAATCTGGTAAAGTATACTTATAACTGTAAGTCAAACAGATTCAAACATAAAATAACATCAAGCAAACAATCACACAGTGACACCAGATTTATCACGTGGAAACCCAATTAAGGTGAAAACCACAGTGTGAGGAGACCTCACAAATTCTGTACTCTTCTAGAGTACGCCCTGTTAGGAGCCTTCCCGGTTAAAGGATTACAACGCACTATTAGATGCAACCCGATTAAGGGATTTGTTACAATAAGGCCAATTAGTGTTTGTCTAGTTAGAAGACTTAGAATACCTTGAAAGATGTCACCCGGTTAAGGGATTTGATACAAGGGACTTGTTAGAGTCCACCCAAATACTGGGATTTAACTATTGTAACTGCTAGAAAACAATAAAAAGATTGGCCTTTTACAAATGGTTGTGCATAGCCTAATAAGATCTCTGTTTGTGCTCAACTGAGAAGCATCACCGGTCACCGCAAGTGTGTTCTCCTTTACTGTTGTGCTTCTCTGCACACTCTTTTCTATTTACCCTAGCTTCTCTAAGCATACAAGTTCACTCTTTTCTTCAGCAGAATGAAGGCAACTCCTATTCTCAATAGGCAAAAGAATATATAGAGTTTTTGCCCTAATTGCACCTCTCATACATGACCTATCTTCAAATCCCTTTCGGATACATCACTTAGTTCACTAAAGAAACATCTGATGCATGCTCTTACTTTATCTGCTTTATGAAGAAAACAATAGATGCGTGTCAAGCACCTTTCCTTCACAAGAGATAACTCCTTATTTTAAAGCCACAGATTTCGGCTTTAAAACCTTCCAATGTGCCTCAAACCGATCATCATGTTAACTCAAAGTCTTCCGGATTTAGTGTAGTAAATCCCGGTCAAAGAGTTGGTTGAAATAGATAGTTGACTATGACTTCCCCGGTTTATCGTATCACACCGAATTCTTTTCTTGATTGGTTGAAATCCTTATGTTGTGAAGAGGTAAGAGTTTTAACCTGTCACTGTCTCTTCCTTTGCTTACCAGTAGCATATTATCCTCGGTTGTATTGTTGACACCGGTTTGCACCTTTTCTTCCTCTGTGCTTGTTGACACCGGTTGTATCCTGGTCCTCGGTTGACGGTGAATCCTCCTTTCCTTGACTGTATACATTACCCGGTTGCTGAGACTTTCCGTAGTGAAAGGTTGCTCTTGATTTACAGTCTTTTCTTTCTTGCCTATTGTCACCGATTGTCAAACCAGCCTCTTTTCATACGAATCTCCTTACATCTTTAGACTTTAAAGAGATGACAAATCTCTATCCTCTTTTGCCAATCAATGACAATACTGGTACCGGTAGCAGGCTTACCGGTTACCATTGCTTAATGCCAACAATCTCCCCCTTTGGCGTTGATGGTAAAACCTTAATGGGCAAACATATCACCTGTTTTCTGTGCTTGTATCTTTGTATCACTGCTGCTACCACTGTCGATCATCTACCAATTTGTTTATTGCCAAACTCTCCCCCTTTTTGACAATAATGCCAAAGGCTAGTCGGAAATACTACCTTTATTAGATCTGCCCCCCCTACGAGCAGTAGTCCTTTTCATCAGTCCAGATAAGATGAGGTGAAATCCTCTATTTAAGCATAATGAACTGATGATCACCTTTGCAGGTTTACTGAAGATTATGAAGGGGTATCACCCTTAGTTTACCTCTGAGATACTCAAAAGTACTCTTTGGTAATGGTTTTGTGAATATATCAGCAATTTGTTCTTTTGTGGGAACATACTCCAACCTTACCTCCTTGTCTTGTACCAATTCTCTCAAGTAATGATACTTGATGGCAATGTGCTTTGTCTTGGAGTGCATGACAAGGTTTTTGGATATGTTAATTGCACTAGTGCTATCACAGTAGATAGCTATCGGTTCAGGCATCTGTTCTTTGATTCTTTCCAAAAGTTGTTTGATCCAGATTACATGTGTACAATTGATTGCAGCAGCAACATATTCAGCCTCTGCAGTAGATTGTGGAATGTAGTTTTGTTTCTTACTTGTCCAAGAAACAATTCTCCCACCAAGAAAGAATGCACCACCACTTGTGCTCCTTCTGTCATCAATGTTTCCAACCCAGTCTGCATCAATGTAAACTTTTACTTGGAATCCTCCCTTGTGTGGAAACCAAAGCCATATTCCTCAGTACCCTTTAGGTATTTGAAAATTCTCTTCACTCCTATCAGATGTGTCTCTTTGGGATTTGCTGAGAATCTTGTCACTAACCGCATGTGCAATGTCCGGTCTACTGTGAACAGCATACTGTAATTTTCCTATCATGGACCGATACATTGTTTCATTCACTTCTTTTGCATTGTCCTCCTTTGATAACTTGAGGTTAGTTATCATTGGAGTTCCAACCGGTTTAGATTCTTCAAGTCCAAAAGTCTTAAGAATTTTTTTATATACTTGGACCGAGAGATAAAAATATTTTCTTTTAGCTAATGGACCTGTAGTCCAATGAAGAATTTTATCGCGCCTATCATAGACATCTTAAATTCTTTCATCTCTTCAACAAAGGCTTTGCTCATCCTATCATCTCCTCCAAAGATGATGTCATCCACAAAGATCACGGCAATCAAATTTTCGTCTTTTCCGGTCTTGAGATACAAGTTGTTGTCCCTGGTTCTTGTGAATCCTATGGTCAGAAGGTATGAATGCAACCTCTCATACCAAGCCCTTGGAGCTTGCTTAAGCCCATAAAGGGTCTTTTTCAGCTTACAGACCATACCATCATTTTGTGCAGATGTGAAGCCTTTCGGTTGTTCAATGTAGACTTCCTCCTCCAGTATTCCATTCAGGAATGCAGACTTGACATCCATCTGATATACTTTAAATTTCTTGTGAGCAGCATAGGCAAGAAGAATTCTCACTCCTTCCAATCTGGCCACTAGTGCAAAAGTTTCTCCATAGTCCAGTCCAGCTTCCTGGGCATACCCTTTAGAGACCAGTTTTGTCTTATTTCTTATTACTTTCCCTTCTTCATTCAGCTTGTTCCTGTAGACCCACTTGGTCCCAATGACATTCTTGTCCTGTGGTCTTGGCACAAGCACCCATGTGTTGTTCTTCTCAATTTGCTCAATTTCTTCCTCCATGGCCTTGACCCAATTTTTATCTTCTAGAGCTTCCTTGGTGGATTTGGGCTCTATACAGAAGAACAAATAGATATTCTTTTTGGCCTTTTTCCTCGTCAAGACATTTGCATGTTTGTCACCAATTATATTGTCAGTGGAGTGATATGTGACATACCTTGGGAGAACTAGTTGTTCACGATCAGGTTCTTCCGGTTGAGCAATTTCTTCATCATGGTTCTTATCAGCTTCTTGTTCACCATCCTGTGTTGGCCTGTCAGCTTCAGGTACAGTCTCCCACTCCAGATGTTTGTTCATATGTTGTTCTCTTTCATCTTCAGTTGTTGCTTCATTGAACTCAAAAACATTTCCTTCATTTTGACCTTCCAGACTGTCATAATCATTATGACCGGTCTTCTTAATTTTTCTGAAGATTCATCAACTTTTACATTGATGCTTTCAATTATTTTACCTATTCTCCTGTTCAGACACCGGTAGGCTTTTCTTTTGGTAGAGTAACCCAAAAATGTTCCTTCATCGCTCTTGGGATCAAACTTCCCAAAGTACATATCTCTTTTGATGTAACATTTACTACCAAAGATTTTGAAGTAACCTACACTAGGAGTATGATTGAACCATAGTTCATAGGGGGTCTTACCGGTTCCCTTTTTTACTTGAACTCGGTTCAGTGTGTAGACAGTAGTGCTAATGGCTTCTCTCCGGAAGTGATGAAGTAGATCCTTCTGAATCAGCAGGGTTCTTGCATAGTCGATCATCATTCTGCTTCTTCTTTCTGCTAATTCATTTTGCTGAGGAGTCCTTGGTGCAGATAGTTGTCTCTTTATTCCATGTTCCTCACAATAGTGAGAGAACTCTTGAGAAGTATTTTCACCTCCTCTGTCTGATCTCAGACACTTCAAGCTTTTACTGGTCTCCTTTTCCACACTAGCCTTGTAGATTTTAAACATGTGAAAAGCTTCTAATTTCTCTCTGAGAAAGAGTGTCCATATCATTCTTGAGAAGTCATCTACAAAGAGCATGAAGTACCGGTCTCAATAATAGCTCTTTGTCTTCATCGGTCCACACAAATCTGTGTGCACAAAATCTAGAACATTTTCAACAAAGAAGGATTTACTGTTGAAACTTGTTCCTGTCAATTTTCCTAACTGACAATCTTTACAAACACCTCTGATGGGTTTTGTAATTTCAGGGAGTCCTCTAACCGATTTTTTTTTGCTCACCTTGACAATACTATCAAAGTTTATGTGGCCGAGTCTCTTGTGCCATAACCAGCTATTGTCTTCTCTGGATATAAGACTGATTTTGCTTGATTCTCCTTTGATTGAAGCTATGAGACAAGCTCCTTCCATTGAGTCTAGGTAGAACAGATTACCTTTGCTCTGTCTACCAGTTGCAACATGAGTTCCAGACTGATTTTTGACTATACAAGAACCTTGTCCGAATTCCAACTGGAATCCTTTGTTGTTCAGTTGTGCAACACTCATTCAATTGTACTTGAGTCCTTCAACCCAATACACATCTTCACAGACAGCATTGTTACAAAGTGTAATAGAACCTTTACCTTTAATGGCATAGGGAGCATTATTTACAAAGGTTACTGATCCTCTGGCATTGAGCTCCAAGCTGATAAATTTGTTCTTATCATCGGTCATGTGGTGAGTGCAACCGTTGTCAATGATCCAATCATCATGTTGATGACATCTAGATATAAGTGTCATTTCACTTACCACTGGGCTCTCCTCTTTTATTGCAACAAATGCAATTTATGGATCTTCAGAGTCTTCAGATTCATTGTCTGTGACTCCTTCCTCTGCAAGATAAAATTCCTTCTTTGCTTTGCTCTTGAACCGGTCTCTCTTATCTTTATTATCATTATCAGGACATCTTGCAGCATTATTTCATATCTTGTTGCAAGAGAAGCATTTCAGAGGAAGCTTTCCTTTGTACTTCCCTTTCCCTCTGGGGAATCTCCTAGCGATGAGTGCTTCGAACTCATCTTGCTCCATCTCTTCTGAGAGAAGATTCTCAACAAGATTAACAATCTTACAGGTAGAGCAGTTACCAGTTTATCTTCCCTTTTTGGTGGAAGAGATATTGACAAAAGACTTAAATGTTGTTTCCTAAATGGGTAAGCTATTATCAAAATTACTTAATTCAAAAGCAGCCAACTTACCAATCAGGGAGTCTAGGGTGACTTGATCTATAGTCACCGATCTGAGCTCTTGAATAGCAGAGATCTTGATGGCATACTGAGGTCTGAGCGTTCTCAGTATTTTGCTAAACACCTCCTCTTCACTGAGCTTTCCTCCGGCGCTTTTGAAGGAGTTGATCACCTCTTTGATCCGGTTAATGTATTGCTCAATGTCTTCTCCTTCATTCATCCTCATGTCATCATATTTTCCTCTAAGGCTTTCAACCTTGGCTCTTTGAACATTTGGGTCTCCTCCATATACCAATTTCAGCTTGGCCCACATCTTGTAAGCAGATTCTAGATGTTCAATCTCAGCATAGAAATGATTAGGTAATGTGCTAGCTATCATATCCATAGCAGCCGTGTGCTCAGTCTTGATCTTCGATTCATCAGATGTTAGGATGTCTGGTTAGAAGACTTAGAACACCTTGAAAGATGTCACCCGATTAAAGGATTTGATATAAGGGACCTGTTAGAGTCCACCCAAATACTGGGATTTAACTATTGTAAATGCTAGAAAACAATAGAAAGATTGACCTTTTACAAAGGTTGTGCATAGCCTGATAAGATCTCTTTTTGTGCTCAACTGAGAAGCATCACCGATCGTTGCAGGTGTGTTCTCCTTTACTGTTGTGCTTCTCTGCACACTCTTTTCTTTCTCCTTCTCTTTTCTATTTACCGTAGCTTCTCTAAGCATACAGGTTCACTCTTTTCTTCGGCAGAATGAAGGCAACTCCTTTTCTCAACAGGCAAAAAAATATATAGAGTTCTTGCCTTAATTGCACCTCTCATACATGACCTATCTTCAGATCCCTTTCGGATACATCACTCGGTGGAGTATTAGTTCATTGAGGAAACATCCGATGCATGCTCTTGCTTTATCTGCTTTATGAAGAAAACAATAGATGCGTGTCAAGCACCTTTCCTTCACAAGAGATAACTCTTTGTTTTAAAGCCACAGATTTCGGCTTTAAAATCTTTCAATGTGCCTCAAACCGATCATCATGTTAACTCAAAGTCTTCCGGATTTAGTGCATTAAATCCTGGTCAAAGAGTTGGTTGAAATAGATAGTTGACTATGACTTCTTCGATTTATCGTATCACACCGAAATCTTTTTTTGATCAATTGAAATCCTTATGTTGTGAACAGGTAAGAGCTTTAACATGTCACTGTTCCTTCCTTTGCTTACCGGTAGCACATTATCCTCGGTTGTATTGTTGACACCGGTTTGCACCTTTTCTTCCTCTGTGCTTGTTGACACCAGTTGTATCCTGGTCCTCAGTTGACGGTGAATCCTCCTTTCCTTGACTGTATACATTACCCAGTTGCTGAGACTTTCCGTAGTGACCGGTTGCTCTTGATTTACAGTCTTTTCTTTCTTGCCTATTGTCACCGATTGTCAAACTAGTCTCTTTTCATACAAATCTCTTTAGATCTTTAGACTTTAAAGAGATGAAAAATCTCTATCCTCTTTTGCCAATCAATGACAATACTTGTACTGGTAGGAGGCTTACCGGTTACCATTGCTTAATGCCAACATGTTGTGTGTTATCCATACACACCAAGACATTATTGTTTCAAATTCTAAAGATAAAAGCATTCGAGTGTGCCAGATGTCCAAACGTATAATTCTCTTCATAGAAAGCATGATCGGTTCTGGATTCTTTTTGCACATCCAGAAGTAAATCTTCTAGCAGCTGCGCATGACAGTGGGATGATTGTCTTCAAATTGGAGAGAGAGGAGCTTGCCCATGTTGTCCTTAAGGACTTAGTTGAGACATCTTTCGAAGAGGAAGAGCCTATATAGAATGTGATCAATTTCTTCGAAAAGGAGGCATTAACATTCAAAGGAAGTTTGACAAACCATTAGAGGCAACCTTGGACAAGGAGGTCAGGAGGTTGATGCAAAAACTTGAGCTTCAAAGGGATCCACATCATCATTAAGCCTTTGTTAATGCATTCTCCTCTGTGAGAGAAGTTTGAGGTGCAAGCCCTTGTTAATGTATTCTTCTATGTGAGGGAGAAGTTTGAGGTGCAAGCCCTTGTTAATGCATTCTTCTCTATGAGGGAGAAGTTTGAAGTGAAAGCCCTTGTTGCACCCTCTGGGAGTAGCCAAGGCGGATGTCATGTGAGAGACTCCATGACTTAACACGTGTTTATTCACCCTCTCGAAGTAGCCATGGTAAAATTCATGATGAGATGACGACATCACGTTGAGTGATTCCGTAATGACCACTAGTGTTCATTTGCATTTCCATTCATGGGAGTAGCCATGATGGACCCACCCTCTGGGAGTAGCCATGGTAGATATCACTCATAACTCAAATATCGAGAAGGATTCCTCCTTGGTTAAGAGGGAGTGTTAATGTTATTGTAGCTATGGTCGGATTCCTTCAGGCTGACATAGTTAACATAAATGTCTAATTGGCCTATCGGCCTTAGACATTTATATGAGTCAATTTATTTATATGTGCCGATTTGTTAATAATTAACAAACACTAAATTAATGAGGCCGACTTGGAAGAATGGCAACTCTAGGTGAAGGGGCACTACCAATAGGTATAAAGGAAGATTGAATCTTCCTCTCTTGGTATCATGTATACACACAATCCTACAACAGATTGAATTTAGAAGAGAAGTGCTCGGCGGAGACGATAACTGTATATCATCTATGGTTGGGAGGGCAACAATGATCTAAGTCATTGCTCGTGGTTAAACGAGCACACCAAACAACATTGATCTCCAAAGTAGGTCTTGTTCTCTCCTAGTATACTTTTAGTTGCAATCTGTTGATGTTTATAGCAGTCTCATGTTGACGTGTTGTCTAGAGTTACCAATTTAATTGCTTTGTTATCACCAACTTCTCCAAGTTTATATGGTTCCAAGCATAGATTAAAATATCATAGACATTTCTGCGATAAGTTAACTTATCACGATAAGTTTTTGGCCGTGATAAATACTGTAACTTTCCTGCCAAACTTCTCGCACAATGAAGTTGACAAAATATCGGCATTAACTTACAAAAATATCACAATAAGACAGGAAAATATCGGTCGCAGTCCTCTTATAGGGACTGACAACTCAAAAAAGGTCAAAACTCACTTTTTTCATTGCAAAAACTAGTTTGGAGAGGAAAAAAAAGATTTGGGGGAGAAAGAACGTGATTTGCAGTGTTGTAGAGCGATTTGTTGTGGATTTGAAGTGGATTCAAAGAGATTTTTCAAGCAAATTCGGATTCACAAGTTTTCAAAAAATATATTCTTTTTTTTTTAAATCATTTGGTCGTCTTAGTAGCATCCAAGTTTATAGAAAACTCTATAATAGCATTTCCAATGTACTCTAACTTGTTTTAGAGCATAATGAACAAGATCTAACACCATTCTTTAGCAATTTTTGAAAACTTTTTCATAGTTTTCTCAATAATTTCATATTTTCTTGGAAATTTTATAACCTAACACTTTTTTTCTTTTTTTTCTTTCAAGTTTTTGCTATGTTTAAAATTATTTAAAGTTTTAAACTAATTTAGTTTGTTTCTAAATTTCTTTATTAAATTTCTAAATTTGTACCTTGAATTTGTATGTACCAACTAAATCAGCCACAAGGTCTACTAGTACCCCAATAGACGCATGTCCATCTGGGTATGTAGGCACACATCCTAAAAGGGCTAGAGACAAGGCATGGAAATATTGCTTTGAAGTACTTGAATATAATACTATGATATGCATAAAATGTGAAAACTAATTACTGGAAGGATATCTCGTTCGAAATACCACCTTGGAGGAATCAAAAAGCATGATACAAGGGTTTGTGACAACACCACAAAAGAAATAAAGAGAGATGAATGCCTTGCTCGCTTCCCAAGAAGAGAAAAATTTGCAAATGGAAAGGGCAAAATTGGCCATGAGGGCGGCCATTTCTAAATCTCAAAGTATCCCACTATGTCTCCTTTTTAAAGATCATTTATTATTTTCTAATCATCATTATTAGTTTGGATTTTGCTAAAACAATGATCATAATAAAATAATGTGATTTTTGACCAAGAATCCCAGTCAACATTGAAGAAGCAGCACTTGAGGGCATAGTGGGCTTTTTCGTGGCCCATAGATCCACAAATCTACCATCCCCTCGGCCACCACTTCTACTAGTTCTAGTAGACCACCACCATCTGTGTCACACACATCTTCTATAGATAGTTTTTTTGTGCACAGAAACACACCTGGAGCACAACCATCATTAGAGGGCACTGGGTGGAACAGTGATGTGTATCGGCAAGTTGACATTCAATGTGCCGATTTCTGGTATTTCAACAACATCCCCTTCAATGTTGCAGCAAGTCACTATTGGCTGAATTTTGTGACGAGAATTTTGCGACACCTACTTTTGCAGACCTGAGTGGGAGGTTAGTTAAATTGTTTTAATTTTTAAATATTTTTCAATTTTACAATTTACTTATTTTTGTTGAATGTAAGTTTTTTTTTAATCAAAATTGTGTACTTAATGTTAATTTTACTTCGTGCTTGTAGGTTGCTCAAAGATGTTTCAAGGGCCAAAGATGTGGTAGAAGACCAAAAATTACAATGGAAACAATTTGGCTGCACCATACTTTCAGATGGATGGACAGATGGAAAAAAACATAAGTTTTTCTTTAATCAAAATTGTGTACTTTATGTTAATTTTACTTCGTGCTTGTAGGTTGCTCGAAGATGTTTCAAGGGCCAAACATGTAGTAGAGGACCAAAAATTACAATGGAAACAATTTGGTTGCACCATACTTTCAGATGGATGGACGGATAAAAAACCATACCATTATAAAAATTTTGGTTTCTTGTAAGAATCAAGTGGTCTTTACGAAATCCTTGGATGCCTCGAACAAGGTAAAGACAACTGAAACTTTGGCTCTAATGTTAGAGAAACTTGTGATGGAGGTGGGGATTGATAATGTGGTGCAAATCATAACCGACAATACAACAGCATATGTGACAGTAGGTAGGATTCTCCAAGATAAATATAGCACAGTTTTTTTGTCTCCTTGTGCAACACATGTCCTTGACCTTCTTTTGGAGGACATAGGAAAATTGGATTGGGTGAGACCGGTTGTAGAGGATGCAAGAAGGATAAAAAAATATATCTACAATCACCCTTGGGTTCTCCGCTTGATGAGAGAACACACCCAAGGGAAGGAGTTGGTTAGACTTACAATCACAAGGTTTGCAATGATTTTCTTAACGTTGCAAAGTGTTATTACTTCAATGACCTCTTTGAAGCAAATGTTTGTGAGTCAAGCATGGCTAGACTCAAGTTATTCAAAGAAGCCTGATGGAGAGAGTGTTGGCATCAAGAGATGGTAACCGGTAAGTCTACTACTGGTACATGGCAATTAAGTATTGTCATTGATTGGCAAAAGAGAAAAGAGGAAAGAGGTGTTTGACATCTCAATCTAAGGTCTAAAGATTCAAGGAGAACACCAGATGTGGTTCTGTATGCAAAGAAACTGCTCACTAAGCCAAGTGCATTGGCAATCGAGGAACGGACAACCGGTGTCAACAATGCACCGAGAAAAGGGTGCAACTGGTAAGCAGAGGAAGAAAAATTTAACAAGTCAAAGCTCTTACTTGTTCACAACATAAGGATCCCAACCGATCAAGAAAAGACTTCAATATGATAAGATGAATCGGGGAAGTCATAGTCAACTATCTGTCTGACCAACTCTTTGACCGGGATTTACTGCATTAAATCCGAATGACTTTGAGTTAACATAGTGATCAGTTCGAGGCGTGTTTAAAGGTTTTAAAGCCGAAGTCTATGGCTTTAACACTTGTATTCTAATCCCGATGTAGCTTATGAGCTTGTGCTGTAACTGCTGAAACCCTATACTGAAGAGCAAATAGAATCTCTGAATGAGACTCCCTCTGATTATCAAATTCACCAGGCATTTCACTGGCTCAAATGATGAACACAGAAGAAACTACGTTCTCTAATGGCTGAAAGTTGAAACTATCAAACCCTTCTCAAAACTCAAGAAGAAATAATTTTTAATTGTTCAAATGAATAATGGATGCCTTCTCAACTCACGCCAAGCCTTTTTATTTCTTCCAAGTCCAAAATCGCACCAAAAAGCAAGCTTGCGATTTTCTCCATATAATTCACTTTTAATGTAATAAACATTAAAATGACATTTAATTAATTAATTTGGACTTAGGACACACTCCCATAAATTAATATATAAACTTGGCCCCCTTTTATGAAGCCTAAACCCATCACTTAAGTGATTTAATATAGATTTATATTATAACTTGATATCAAATTGTTATTCCTTTACTAAACACTTAGCCACTGAAAATGCAATAACTCCCTTGATATTGTGAATCTGGCTAAACCATTTGAAACCGGAGTTGGTGAAATAATTCTCCATGTGACCAAAATGCATTTCCAAAAATAGCCCGAGTCCATCTCTATGGCTCAAAAATAAACCCAAATATAGAAACTTTTGCTAAAAATAGCAAAATCCATATAACTGAGCCAAAAACAATCTCTTAAGCCAACTGAAAACACTGAACTCTGCCAATACTGAACCATCAGAAAGCCATACCTTCACTGTGCAAGAAAAGACACCCTATCCATGCCTACTAGCCTACGAGGGTCCACTGATAAGTTAATCACTTACTAGCATGATGTCGCTAGCTAGAAGGGGACATCACATGCATATTGCAATTCATATATGGTTCAGTGTTTTGAGTTATTGCTGGCCGCAAATCATATAGAGCAGCAGCAGATTATAAGACGACAACATTTGGGGTTTGAGTGGCTTGTTTTTATTTATGGGAGCTTCTCATACATTTCCCAAGCTAGGAGTCACTTCCTAGAGCAGCCACATTTCATTGGTGGTGCCTATAGTGATCAGCGATCAATTCCAGATTTTCATAATTGTTGATTAATCTTATTTCTCAAATTCCAATAACTGTTATTGTATGCAATAAGATTTTTTATTGAGTAAAATTGGAATACTTTGTTTGGATTTGGAAAGCAAATAGTTTATTTCATGCATTGTTATATATTAAGAAATTGCAAAACCATTCAAATACAAACAAAACAAACACATATACATTTAGAAATCAAAGCTTGCATGCTAAGTGTTTGACAAAATGTCAAACATCTGAAAAGTAAAGCAATTTGGTGTTTGTTAGACTTAGAACCAGCAAGGGTTCTTACAGTGGTATCAGAGCTTGCATGTAAAGTGTTTGACTAAACGTCAAACATTCAAAATTGACAACCAAAATCAGATTTGAGGCAATATCCTAGTTGGAGATATTACGATGGTATCAAAGCGATTTCCTGTCATCCTGTGCGGTTGGAAATTTTGAGTTCCCATGCTTGATTTGTGAATGATCAGCACTTTCACAGGTTATTTTAATCATGGACAAATACAGGAAATCCAATGAATATGGAAACCAATTGAGCAGTGTGTCACGTTTCAAGAAACAAAAAGGTGCCTTGATAAATGAAATGAAGAAATTGAGGCAAACACAGGAAAGACTAAATGCACAACTTTCAGATCCGGCAACTATTGGCAGGGCAGCTAGGTTTATGGTTTCCTTCTCCAAAAAGTCTTCCTCATAGAGAAAGCAGGAAAAGAAACAGGAGGTTTTCGTAGGTGAGACATCCAAAAATCTTCAGGATGGATTTTCAGCAGCTACTGATCATTGTGGAGTTGATCTCATGCTTTGTGGGGCAGCCACTAGTCCACCTTGCATACATGATGTTGGAGACTCTTCACAAGGACACACAGATATGACTGATTTGTTGTAGGACAACAACACCGAGTCCGAGCATCTTGATGAGACCATAGTTAGTGAACAAGAACATAATGATGACATGTTGACTACCCTTGATGGCAGCCTCACACCAGTTAGTGGTACTGAAAATGTCAATAATACAGGATCTGATTTTCCGGACAGCAGCCCCTTATGTGAGCATGTTGATGATGTTGCAGATAGTGCGAGTGCAGAAGATGCAGTTGATAGCACTGCTAGTCTAGACTTTCCTGATGAGAGTGTTGTTTTTTAAGACTGCAAGGAGGATATGAGCACTGACAGTTCTGATTTTTATGGCGGCAGTCATAGTGTTGGGTCAGTGCAGGGGAGAGCAGTCTTCCCATGTGTAGAAGATGAGGGCATGGAGTCACTTGGTGATAACACTCACAATTTGAGTCTTGAGGAGGAGTTACACGATGTAGATTCATGCCATATGATGTTGATCTACATGTTGACATTGAGTCATGTATACAACGACAAGAGATAGCAAAGGAGTCTCAATTAGACGATGTGGATACTAGTGTTGTGGGCACCTCTGATGATTTGTATGAGGATGTTTCATGCTGCAGTGAGTCTAGATTATCATGTCAGTCATTGAGTGATGACTCAGAGTTGTTATGGAATGATGATAGGTCCCAGGATCATGTTTTACAGGGACTTGCAGTGGAGGAGAAAGCAGAGATTTGTGAAGAGTTGGACATAGCTATGGCTTCCACTTCTTTAGATGAGATATTTGCAGAGGTACCCAGTAGCAATACCTCGTTGATGGACATTTGTGAGGTTCTTAGCGCACATGATGTTAGTGATCATGTGGTGAGCAGTGAGGATACAGCTTCCTATCACAATGCAGTTAGTGAGTCGGGGCATGCAGAGACATCATGTGACCAGTCAACTGAAGGTGAGAGAGTGATATTTCTTCATCTCTTGAGCATTATGATGTTATCCAACAGATGTCAGTTGTATATGGTTGGGGTGCTCCTATATCAGATGAGCACGGTGGTAGTTGCCTTTCCCTAACAAAGATTCATTCACTTCGAGAGGCTATCAAGATCTTAAAGCATAATTATTTATAGTTGGCAGTTGACAGGGATTACCTTCTTGAGTGGGGTAGCACTTGTTACAAGGCATTGTTAGGGAAAGTGGAGGTGGTTGAGTTCACCCATGAGCTTGAGGTGATTTTTGAGGTGTTGGAGAGCACCCAGTTGGCTCTCCAGGAGTTGTAGTTGCAGTTGAGAGAGGTGGTTGTGGAGTTGGAGTGTGTACAGTCTACGCCAGCCCCAGATCCAGATCCAGTTCAGCTACATATAGTGGTGGTTGGTGGTGAGTTGACTTCCACAGATAGGGATGATGGATGTGATGAGGATGCAGTTACATCCATCCTTGATATGAGTGCAGTAGCTACAAATGAGATGAGTGCATTAGTGGAGGACTGTAGAGAGCTTCCTATTGTATCAGGTCCCCCAGTAGTTAGAATAGTGACAGATGATGCAAAACAGGTTATTGAGAGTCTTGATGTGACAATAGTCAATTCTTCAGAGAGTTGTGAGCCAATTCCTGACACTACTCCCTCTTCTTCACAGGACTTGGGAAGGGTATCATCTGATTTGGAGATGAGCTTTCATGGGGATTTCTTTCGTTCTGTCAGAAGCAAATCTAGTACTTCATCCCATATAGCTGATAGCGATAGACAGTTGGTAGTGCCATAGTTTCAAAGGGATTAGCTGTGGGTTGCAGGGGAGCAAGTTGATGCTTCTACATATAATTTCTACTGCACAGAGTCATTTATGAAGTATTTGCTTGAGACTCTAGAATTGCAGGAGGGACCATTAGGAGCTTCTGAGGGTACTCTCATCCGAAGTTCTCGCGGTAAACAGGTTTTGGTGGGAAAGATTGGAGAGACTCTACCAACAATACTTCCCCACAGAGAATTTGTGGTTGGGTTTACTAAGAGGGTTACTCAGGATCCTGCCCAACCAGATGTACGAAGACAGAGATTGGAGCCATCTCTTGGTTCTCGATTTGATGATGATGAGCCTCTAACGGAGATCAGAGCATTTATCGCAACTTCACAGTGAGGAGTTCTCATCATTTCTATTTTGACCCACAGGTAGAGGACTTGGTTTCGGGCAAAGTGTGGGTTTGCTCCAAGTTCATACCATCCTTTATGGGATAGGCTTACAACCTCTTTAGTTGATAGGGTTAGTTGTTGCAAGTTAGCAGGAGGCTACTTGCAAAGTCAGCATATCCATGACAGTTTTGCAGAGGATGGATATCTGGGTTATGGTACAAATGCTTTTGGGAGTACTAGTTCTTGTTGCACAGATAGACTTCATACTCATGGCAGAATGGTAGGGTGTGCAGGGAGTTTTGATCTAGCAGATGATATCGGATATCCATTTTTCCTTGTTATGGATGGATGTGAATTTCGTCTCTACTGGGATCCAGGTGGAGATAGGATTGGCACTGCGGATTGGGTGAGTCACCATTGTTGGTATGGTGACAGTATGTTCAGGATAGCTTTCTAGATAGTGTTATCATCATAGGAGTTTGCAGGTGACGCCAGGGACATTATACATATTTATCCTTGGGATTCGGGTGGATCATTGTGTTTCTTTGACTCCTGTGATTTCTTGAGGACAAGCAATCTTGGTGAGGGAGGACTGTAATGTCCCCTTTTTAGCATGACCATAATAGTGGATGGATTTAGCCTATTACTGGATCCTTGTAGGCTAATACTGGTGATTCGAGGACCCTGTTGAGGGTTATGGCTTTGCTTGGTGGGACTTACTGTTCATAGTAAGTCAAGTGATAGTTCCAATGAGCTTAGATGAGTTAGGGGACTTGAATGATGCTCAATTTTTATTTTCGACTTCCGGTTTGGGCTACAAGAATCTTGGAGGGAGCATTTATTTTTAGTAAGTCGCCACGTCCAGTTCATTCATCATCTTTCTTCATCAGGATCACTCATGTGCTGTCAGATTTTGATTTTGATGCTTCTTCAGTCATTTTCGCAAGACGGGTGAATTATGATTATTATTTAATTAAATACGCTAAGGTTGCTATTTTTGTTGGTATTGTAGATTGGTCACCTTAGTGACATAGCTCGTTGGAACCGGGTTGAAAAGTTTTAAATCTTGAGCACATAAAACAAGGACCCTATGTGTCAGAATATCATTATTTTAATGAAAGGGTCATTTTTATCATTAAAGTGGAGGGAAATATAATAGTTTATTATATTTCAAATCTGCATCAAAAGCAATTGTACTTTTTAAAGAGAAGTGTGAAGGAGAAGCTCCAGGTCAAATTGTAATAAAGAATTATAAATGCCTTCCATGAGGACTTCGTTGCTTTTGATATTTTGTGAATGTGGTGAAGAGTTGAGACAAGGGTTTGCAGTTTTTCAGCATGGTGGAATTGTGAATTCTACACAGACTTCAACGCTTTGAATTGGTTGAAACTGCATCAGTGAATTGTGCAAGTACTTTGGCTTCATACAAAGGCCAAGATTGATTCAACTGTTAGCAAAAATTGGTGATTAGAAGTTCATTTCATTTCAGAATTGTTAGCAAGGGCAGAAGGCTTCATTTTATGCATATCTCAGCCCATATATTGTTCAGCGTTCTGAGTTATTGCTGGCCGCAGGTCATATAGAGCAGCAGCAGATTGTTAGAGGACGGCATATGGGGTTTGGGTGGCTTGTTTTTATTTTTGGGAACTTCTCATACAATTCCCAGGCTAGGCGTCACTTCCTAGAGAAGCCACATTTCATTGGTGTTGTCTATGGTGATCAGCGATCAATTCCAGGTTTTCATAATTGTTGATTAATCTTATTTCTCAAATTCCAATAACTGTTGTTGTATGCAATCAGAATTATTATTGAGTAAAATTGGAATACTTTGTTTAAATTTGGAAAGCAAATAGTTTATTTCATGCATTGTTATATGTTAAGAAATTGCAAAAGTTCAATAAGAAGCCAATGCACCTTTTTGACACATGTTAAGAATATTATATGACATGTAAAAGTTCCAAAATTTAGCTGATACATTTATGAAGACATAACTATGAAATGAAAAATTTCAACAAGAAGCCAACGCACCTTTTTGATACATAATCCATCATGAATGTTGATGGCTTTCCCACAACAAGAGGTTCCTTTTGAGTTGACCCCTTTATTGCACCAACCATTGAGCCACCACCTACATTTGTATGATTTTTATCAATAACCTCTCTTGCTAACAAACACAGAACAATTAGAATTTAATATAATCCTGAAGGAAACTCAAATATATGATGTGCAAATCTAAGACCATAAAAAATTATGAAACAAGCATACTCAGACACTGCAAAGAAGATTACTTACATGTAGCAAAGGGATTTTAGGTGGTGTGAAAAATGGGTGCAGCTACAAGATGATCTTGGCTAGTGACAAGGTGAATCCTTAGATAGTGATGGACATGTCAGGATATCGACAATGGATATTAGAAAAATTAATCCCTCGTATAGCATATTCACAACTATAAGTAATGCTTTTTCATTTTCTCTAAGAGAACCTTTGCTAGGATTCCACCAATGTTGATAATCCCCACTTAAATCTGCATCTTGTTTTTTCCCCCTTTGACCAAGTTAACAAATAGGCATCATATCAAACATTTTGCTGATCACATGATTTCCAGATTTCAGGTTTCCGAGCATATAATATTTGGTTTGCAATTTGTGTATTTGGATTTTGCATAGGTTTATTCACATACCATTGTACAACATTTTTTACAGTGAGTTTAACTTGCAAATGAATTCAACTGAGAACTCATAAGATAACAGAAATATCTTAAATAAAGAGTAATTTTTGATAACTTTCATTAACAATTTCTGACCTGTTCATGTTCTTCATACAAGCAGACTGCATGACATACAAGTGCCCAGAATGGCACAAGACGACAGTTAAAGACCTTCAGAATAGACAAATAAGCCACTCACAGCAACTGCCTAGTTTTCAACATTATAGTCCATATAGAAATCTGATCTGCAATCCACTTTACTCAGCGGCCATGTACATCAAACATTCACAAAACCTGTTGGACTGTTGCTATGGACAGCAAGCCCTTATTTATTTTTCCTGAGCATTCATGAATTTCCAGAACTCAACAACCTTCAATTGTTGCTCCTATAATGTGATAGAATGTCTATTAATCTGCCCTAAAACCTAATGGAAGTTGCTGTAGTTTTCCATGTTCCTAATCAAGGAAAATCTGCAACAAACCAAGAGTTCCACAGACCTCTTCCAAAACCCACATCAAAACTGTTAAGGAATATTAGATCAGAAGATTGAATTATGTTACTTAGAAATGTTGCTGTGGAATGCAATTGCCTATTGTGATTGATTGATTCCACAATATCCTTTTAATATAAATATTAATGTGTAGAGTCATGACCATACATGGCGGTTGCCAAGTAGGATCATGACCCTACGTTATATTAATTATAATCATCATTAACCGAACGATGCTTGTTTTATACCAAACAACTTATGTCATTTCATAGTGTTGGTACCCATATAGACCCCAAAAATAAACTTTTAAGTTTAGGGTCTTGAACCTCTTTGAACTTAGTTCAAAGAGGTTCGAAGTGGTTCAGTTTGCATAAGCAGATTCACAGGTTCAGAGTTTCAGAGATTTAGAATTCAGTTTGAAAGCTGGACAAGTTCAGTATTATAGGCAATCTTGGTGATTTCAAAGTGCAGCATTCAAATTCTAGGTTTTGTCCGGTATTTTTGATTCAATTGATACAAAGAGTTTCATGGGTTCAGATGTTCAATTCAAGTTTGGATTCAACAAAACCAATAAGGGCCCTCCAATGTGCAAAAATGATCTTTCCAAATCATTAACATTTTTGTCATTATAAAAGTGGGCTGACATAGTTGACTGCTGCCAAAAAAAGGGAATAAAATTTGATAGATGGTCACTCTTTAATGCAAGAAAGGTATCTACAATGGTCTCCACATCCTTATTACAACTTTCTTTTTGGGAATATGGTGAACTCATGGACTTCAGATACAATTCCATATGTAGAGCATCAATAATACCATGCACAGTCGAGTTCGTGATTAACCAATTTTTGTATCAGAAATGCTATAAAATTCCTATATCTTTAGAGGATTTTAAAATGTCACTAGAATTGAATCAAATTGTCTCTAAAGATAAAGTCAAAATGCAAGCATGGACATGAAGAATGTTCATAGTTTTTAATGTAACCAGCAACCACGGATTTGCAGGAAGCAGAAAAACAGTCATCTTGCAGGGGGAATAACTCGCAGTTCAACCGTTGGATTGGGCTAATTTTCAAATATGTTGGGCAAAACCTAATTATTCAGATTCTCACCGGAGCGATCTTCCAAATTCTTCCTGGTTTGAGAGATATAAGCGATTGAGTAGAGCAGTGTCCAAATTGTCTATGACAGTCACGAAATAATGACAGCATTGCATCACCAGCATATGCCACTTGTCTGAATGTCATTTAATGTGTTCAGAAATATCCTCATAAACTTCTAAATTAATAGTTTATGAAGATATCAAATTAAAGGAAAGAGGAATGTTATCGAAAAGAAAGAAAAAGATTAAAGGGTATAAGTTGAAACAGTTTCAAGAATCAGTTATTGTAACTGATAAGAATCATCAGGCAAGACAATAAATAGAATATAGAAAGACAGATCAGGGGTTCCGCCTTGGAGCTGGGAGACTTTGTGCTAGTGGAGAAAAGGAAGAGCCATTTTTTGTTTGTAAGGGATGGAGAGAAGGGAGGGATGCCTTCGGAACTCTTGTTTGTAAAAGGGGAATAGGGATAAGTTAGGAAGTTTTAGTTTTTTTTTCAGGAAGTTTATGTTCAAAAATCTTTGTTCTTTGAGGATTTGATTGAGTGTTTGAAGAGAGGAGAAGAATGTTAATTAAATCTTTGTATTTAAATGTTCTTTTCCTTCTGATTAAAATAGAACTTTGAGTCTTTTTAATTATATTTAAATACTGCTCTGTTCGTAATCGCAGTTGCTATAAAACCTTTGAGTATTATGTAACTGTGTTATTGAAAATTGGAGCTTTTAGTCTCGTTGTTATTTCCCGACAATAGGAGGATTGAAAGGATTGACTTTGCGTGATCTTTTTTTCATTCTTCTCACTTCTTTTCTCTCCGTTCTGTAAATCTATTTTCAGCATCTATGGCATAGTTATGAGCAGATGTTTAATTTCCTTTCTTCCTTTCAGGTTAAAAGCATTATTGACTATAGTTTAGTTGATTCATTGTAAATCCCACACGAAGAGCTGTACCCGGATAATTCAGAGGGCGCTTACGCTTTTCAATAGCGAAGTGACCCACTTGTTGGAGCTGGTTGAGTCTTCTTGTTTGGGCATTTTAGGGTCATTTTGTAGGTGTTTTCTTGGAAGACAAATCTGTTCACCAACACATAGCAAAGGTTAATACACACGATAATTATTATGTGCTGTTATAATATTACAGACACACAATAATCATCGTGGCTATAATACTATTACAGTCACGATGGTATCGTGTGCTGCAATATGATTACAGTCACACGATAACTATCGTGTGACTGTAATCATATTGCAGCACACGATAGTATCGTATCTGCAGTGATAAGTATATCGCACTAGTGTATAGATATTCAAAGATTCATTTGATAGGTTTCTGCAGTATGCCGATATTAATACTATCATATGTATATGTATATTTATATATATATATATATATATATATATATATATATATATGAATATATTTATGATTATCTGACATACTTAAACACGAACGAATCTATATTTCAACACTCCCTCTTAGTAAGAGAGGGTTTAAGATTCATAGTAAGTCATGATTACCGACACAATTCAGGACAACATAAAGAAGTCTTTAGTCATGACATATACTTAGACATTTCAATATCATAATATCCAGCCCAATCCAGGACTACATATTACGGTGTTAATCATGATATATAAGTTATTACACAGTCCAGTAATAACATCTCAACATCAAGATATCCAGCACAGTCCAAAACAACCTGTTAGGGTGTCAATCTTGAAGCTTGGTTAACTATTGTCAAGATTGTCACCTTGAAATAGTAACCCCAATTATTTACACAGAAGATCGTCATCTTCTTTGAACACAAATGAAATATTTCAAAATAACTTTATTTATATTCATGAATACAAAGTACAAGAGTAGGAATTGCATCCCAACAAGTTTAAAGTCTAGTCATACCAAATTTTCTCCTGAAATAACCTATCTTCAATTTTGCAAGAGGTTTGGTAAAGATGTCAGCATTTTGTTCTTCAGTGCTGATATAGACTAGTTTAATGATGTTCATGTCAACCATGTCTCTTATGTAGTGGTAAGGAATCTTTATGTGTTTTGATCGATTATGGAAGACTGGATTTACTGAGAGTTTGATGCAGCTTTGATTATCACAATGAATAATGGTAGGTACCAGAGGTTTTCCAAAGAGATCAAATAATAGCTTCCTTAACCAGACTACTTCTCTAGCTCCCATAAAGGCAGCCATGTATTCTGCTTCAGTGGAACTCTGAGCAACAGCCGATTGTTTTGTGCTGAACCAAGAGATCATTGCTGACCCTAAATTGAAACATGTGATGTCCCCTCCCCGAAGGAAGATTTAACCAATAAGATGATAATATTAAAAATAAATAAATAATAATATTAAAATAATAAATAAAAAAATAAATCTTTAATTAATTATTATTCATGATATATAATATAATATATAATTATTATCAATAGATAATAATATATTGTTAACATATTATTAATAAGTAATATGTTAATATAATGATTAAATAATTAATAAATAATATAATATAATATATTATAATTAATATATTAATATATAATAATAATATTACAATAATTAAATAATATAAATATAACATCAACAATCGATACTAATAATTAATAAAATATAAATTAAGCAAAGAATATTATGTCAACTAAATAGTCGACATCCTTCAGTAGCGACCAGAAGTCACGTCTCCAAGGGTCATAACCATTCGACTATATATAAATGGTGGGAATCGAACATGTGCTCTCGGTAATTAGGATATCGTAACAGACCAATCAGCGACCACTGAGGAAGGGAACAGAACGCATAAAAGACTCTACAGCAAAAGCGCAGCAGTGAATAGCCATTAAGGGAATTCAACACCAGTACGGGGATCATAGTAGATGTCTTCCATCGTTTAAGGATTTGGTAACAGTTAATATTGTGGGTGAGTAATATATGGATATATATTCTAGTTGGAATTGATATAGAGGGCAGCGTAACTTTTAAGAGGTGATATCTCCAGATTGGGTATCATTACATATCAAGGATCGAACAAAAGTGACTAAGCATCAGCTTAAGAATTTATTCTATCAATCATAAGTAAAAGAACATCAATATTGATTACTGTCGCTATTCTCAATCAATACTTGAAACCGTGACATAGTTGGTGAGTAGGAGTGAAGACTATTGGGTTTCCTTATATCAACGATTATGATCCTGTGCAAGTTAAACCAGTATTAAAGTTGATATTTAAGAAATAAACACCATTTCACGATCTGTACAAGTCACCACATGGTGCAACTAAGGAGTAAATTATAATAATGTGGAGATTGCAGTGAAGAAAGTGAAAGAAGATGGATTAGGATCGTAGTGTGATTCAAATACATGAATAGTAGTAAAGCGTGCCTCTATATAGTGCCTAATATTGCGGTGACTTTTTAGCAAAGATCGTCGTAGGGTGAATATAAATGGATTACGATGCATAAGGAAATGTGGTGAAGATTATTCCATACCCAAGGATTGGTTAATAGATATATTGGCAACCCTTCACTCTCAAGTAGGTGAATTTATGAGAATTCTTGTGTGAGAATAGAGTTTCTAGATCTACAATAAACTCAATCTTTTCCATCATATATTAAGCAATCTCATTGATTGACTTTCTCACTCATTTACAAGCTGACATTGCAATATATATGTATATATCAATTTGGGAGAATCAAAACAAGAATAATCCATCCTTTACAATATTATTTAGTTAGAAGCGAGGAAAACATAAGATAATATCGTAGTAGATATTCTCAATCTAAGTTCTAATTGAAGGGTTTAGAACAAATTGAGTAAGGTCTCAAAAAGGGATCATTACAAAACAACATCCTGCGGTGCTCTTGGAATCTGCGGAGCTGCCTGCCCAATCTGAATCGGAATAACCCTGAAGTTGGATTTCAACCTTTTCATATTTCAAACCAAGTCCACTGGTTCTTCGTAAATATCTTAAAATGTGCTTAGCAGCCATCAAGTGAATTTGCTTAGGTTCACACATGAAGTGACTTAGTACATTTGTTGCATAACAGATGTCAGGGCGTGTGTTTACCAAATACATGAGGGACCCAACAATTTGTCTGTATGGTGAGGGATTTGTAGGTTCAGAATCTTCTACTTCACTTTTTAGCTTGTGTAGATTTGTTTCCATTGGGGTAGCCGATGGTTTACAATCCATCATTCCAAATCTGGTTAGAATGTCAATGGTATACTTTTCCTGATTTAAGAAAATATGATCTTCCTTTTGCCAGATTTCTAGACCTAGAAAGTAGCGTAGTAGGCCCATATCCTTCATATCAAACTCAGCTACTAGGTCTTGTTTGCATTTTGCAATCAGGTGATCTTCTCCTATTATAAGCAAGTCATCAACATACAGAACTAGAATTATCATATCATTATTTACTACCTTGAAGTAGATGTTAGGATCTGCTATGTTCTTGGAGTACCCTAGTTTGGTGACATAGTTGTCTATCCTTTCATACCATGCTTTGGGGGCTTGTTTAAGGCCATAAAGAGCTTTCTTTAACTTACATATGTAAAGATTTTTATCATGTGTGACAAATCCTTCTGGTTGTTCTATGTATACTTCTTCCTCAATTTTCCCATTCAGAAAAGTTGTCTTGACATCCATTTGGTGTACTTTCCATCTTTTAGATGCTACAATTGCAAGAATGGTTCTTACAGAGGTGTATCAAGCTACGGGAGCAAAGGTTTCTTCGTAGTCAATCCCGGCCTTTTGTGAGAATCCTCTGGCAACAAAACAAGCTTTGTGTTTTTCAATGCTACCATCTAAAGCATATTTGATCTTGAATAACCATTTTGAAGAGACAACTAACTTGTTTTTTGGTCTCGGCACAATGTCCCAAACATCATTTTTCATAATGGATTGATATTCTTCAATCATGGCTTCTCTCCAAGCTTGTTTTGTTAATGTTTTTTCAACACTGTCAGGTTCAGATTCTGCAAGCTCAGTTAAAAGAGCAGCATAACATTGTTGTGTTCTTGTTCTCTTGTTTTCTCTGAATATTTGATCTGGCTCTACATTATTTTCTTCAAACATCTTTCTTGCCCATAAAGGTCTTTTGGTGTTATTTGATATTCCATTATCTTCAGCATTTGGACATGTAGGTTCAACATTTGAAGATGTAGGTTCTGAATCTATTGTTTTATCCTCCCTCTCATTCTCAGTTGTAAGATCTTTCTCTAGATCTATTATGGAATCATCCTCAGTATCTGTGGATATGAAGTTTTCTTTGAACTTTACATCTCTGCTGATTTCTACTGATCTCTGGCCAAGGATGTAGATTCAATATCCTTTAGTATCTTCACTATATCCTATGAATTTACCTTCCTTCCCAGAGGGTTCTAATTTGGTTCTCTTTTCTTTTGGAACATGAATGTAAACAAGACAACCAAACACTCTTAGATGGCTTAAGTCTAGTTTGTTCCCTATAAATACTTCTTTTGGTGTGGTATTTTCTAGGATAACATGAGGACACCTATTTTGTATGTAAACTGTTTTGTTTGCAGCTTCAGGCTAGAAGGAGATGTGAATATTTTGGTCATGCATCATGGCTTTTGCTGCTTCGATAATCGTTCTATTCTTTCTTTCCGCTACTCCGTTCTATTGAGGATTATATGGTACAGTATACTCCCTCTTAATCCCAACAGATTTGTAGGATTCTTTAAAACTATCAGAAGTATATTCACCTCCATTGTCAGACCTTAGAGTTTTTATTTTGTTGCTGGTTTGATTTTCAACTAGTGCTTTGTATTCTTTGAACTTAGATAGAACTTCATTGGATTCTTTTAGTTTTAGGAAGTATATCCAGGTTCTTCTAGAGTAGTCATCAACAAAGATTACATAGTATAAGACACCTGACAAGGAGTGTGTTGACATAGGACCACATAGATCTGTGTGAATAAGTTCTAATACATTTTTTTATTTTTGTTCACTTGTCGGAAAGGACCCTTGTATTTTTTCCTAACGCACATCCTTTGCATATACCTGAGTGTTCAGATTTAAGATGAGGTATCCCTAGGGTGATTCTTTTTAGAGTTGGAAGAGCACTATATCTAATATGGCCTAACCTTTTGTGCCATATCTCATTATTGTTTTGAACTTCATGGCTTAAGGCAATTTTTTGTTCACCACATAATTTATATAGACTGCCTTCCCTAAACCCTATAGTAATGACATTCTTGATATTTGAATTTTTAGTCCAGAGAAGAACTTTATCTTCATTGAATGTGACTCTATATCCCTAACCAGCTAGTTCTGATATGGAGATTAAGTTTCTTTTTATTCTAGGCACATATAGTACTTTTAACTGTAAGGTTACTCCTCTTATCTTGATTGAACAGGTCCCAATTCCTTTCACGGGATAAGTAGAGTTGTCACCAATAGTAACTTCTTCTGAGGAGTTTCCTTTGAATGTTTCAAATTGATCCTTGAATCCACTGATATGTCTGAAGGCTCCACTATCAATTATCCATGTACTCTTATTTGAGTTTAGTTCACTAGACAAGGCTAGGAAGAAGAGTGGATTTTCCATTTCTTTGACTTCAGCTAGTGTTGCTTGTATTTTCTTCCTTTCTGGACAATATTTGTGAATATGTCCATATTTCTCACACTTGTAGCATTTTATACCTTTGAAAGATCCCTTTTATTGAAGGTTTTAGTACTCCTTTTCCTTTTTGAGAACTTTTTCTTTTTGTTGGATGTGTGGAGTGCCAGAACTTCTTTTTCTTTGCTAGGTCCTATTCCTCTTGAGATTAATCTTGATTCTTCTTGAGTGCAATTATTTTTTAGTTGTTCAAATTTTGGTAAAGGAGGTCTTGCACTTATGCACCGAATGAATGATTCCCAGGAGATAGGTAATCCTCTTAGAGAAATTAAGGATAGTTCCAGATCATCCATATTATTTCCAATGGTAAAGAGTTGATCCATTAATTCTGATATTCTCAAAAAGTAAGAGGTTATTGTTTCCCCTTTGTTCATTTTCATATTCATAAGTTGTTGTTTTAGAGTCAATAATCTACTAGCATTATTGATTTCAAATGTGTCTTGAATGGTTTTAAATATTTCAAAGGCAGTGGTTAATCTTGAAATGCTAGGAAGTATAGAGTCTTTGACAGAGTCAATAATCAACTTCCTAGCTTTGTTATTTCGCCTTTTCCAAGTGGATTTTTCTGCTTCATCTTCAAGTATTTTTGGTTCTTTCTCTATATAGTCCTCTAATTCGAGTTCTAGAAGTAGAGAAGTAATTCTAGTTTTCCAAGATATAAAGTTGGATGCACCCTCAAGTCTATCTTCCGTTCTCATACCGTGAGCCATTTCTTCTTGATTTATAATAAACACAAAAAAAAAATTATTATGTTTATGTGAAATATCAAAAAAATAAAAAATCTTCTTTAATAACCTTGATCTAATACCATGTTAAGGAATATTAGATCAGAAGATTAAATTATGTTAATTAGAAATGTTGTTGTGGAATGCAATTGCCTATTGTGATTGATTGATTCCACAATATCCTTTTAATATAAATATTAATGTGTAGAGCCATGACCATACATGGCGGTTGCCATGTAGGGTCATGACCCTACGTTATATTAATTATAATCATCATTAACCAAACGATGCTTGTTTTAGACCAAATGACTTATGTCGTGTCATAGCAAAGGTGAATACACACGATAATTATCGTGTGCTGTAATAATATTCCAGACACACGATAATCATCCTGGCTGTAACACTATTACAGTCAAGATGGTATCGTGTGTTGTAATATGATTACAATCACACGATAGTATCGTGTCTGCAGTGATAAGTATATCGCACCAGTGTATAGATATTCAAAGATTCATTTGATAGGTTTCTGCAGTATGCCGATATTAATACTATCATATTTATGTGTGTGTGTATATATATATATATATATATATATATATATATATGTATGTATGTATGTATGAAAATACTTATGATTATCTGACATACTTAAACACGAACGAATCTATATTTCAACAAAAACCATTCATCCTTAATATATGAATTGTCCAAAAAATATGCATTTCCAATCTTATTCTCATGCCAAACCCTCCAATAATTGCCCAGTATTGTTTTTCTATCATTATTCAACAATGTTCTCTAGCAGCTAGCAATTTTTTATTACAAACTCATGCCACTATACACAGGGTTATTGTCCAGCATCCATAAATTCAAACACCAAGTCAAAGGAATGTATATCACCTAAATTTGCTGATAAGAACTTGCCCCACCTTGACAGAAGTGCTATGCCCAGCAAAAATGCCTCAGCTCAACAATTATAACTCACAACCGACACCATTACTCTTTTCCCCTCCAATACTATCGACCTCTATAATTTATTGAAATATGATGCGCCTAATTAAATAATAACCCTTAGTAATGACCTTCAATAAAGTGAAACCTTTACGGGTACAATAATTTTCTATTTGCATACTCTGAAATTTATGTTTGGAAAAGACTTCATAAATTTTGTAGCCTCCACAAACTGATTAATGAAGCACAATGTGAATTCTGGAGTAAATCTATCCAAATTGGCTAAAATAGATTTTTGCCCTATCAACAAAGAAGAAACCCAAGGATTTTTGCCCTAGGACTTGCTAAACTTGTAGCTGCAACTCACCAAAAAATCTCTGAATGAAATAACAAGTCAAGGATGAGAGAATGACTTGCCCTCACCTCCTTTTAAGGGTCCAGTCGAGCAGTCGTGCCTAGGGATAAGCACAAACAACCAACAAAATTTACAACCAACAAGTTCACTTAATTCAATTACAATCGCAACAAACAAAACTCAATTCAATTACAAACTCCTTTGTTCTGGACAGTATTCTCTAATAGATTCACAACTCACTTTTCCCTCCAGTAGTAATTGTTGTTGTTCTTCCCAATTCATAGAATGGCTTTTCTCGTCTCCCCATCTTGTTCTTGTGCCACTTCCCTTTTGTACCCTTCTAACTATTTGGTTTTGCCTTTCATGGTTTGAGGAATCAGTTTAACCAAAAGCCCAATGGTCAAACAACGGCCCAAACAACCTATCGGCAAGACAAAGACCATCGGTGGAAGACTCAAGATATCTCCTGGATCCCCAATGGATAGGAACTGTCAACCATCGAAGAGGGACATTTAAGGTCTCTCCGATCTCCGATGAACAGGAACTATCAGATGTTGGAGAGAGACGTTTAATGTCTCTTAGATCTCTGATGAATAGGAACAATCAGTCGTCGAGGAGAAACTCTCCAAGTCTCTTCATTCTTTGATGTCCACGAATTATCGGACATTGGAGAGAGATGTTTAAGGTCTCTTCAATCTCCAATGCGAAGGAACAAACACATATACGAGGGAACATTGTCGGGTCTTGTCGGTTATGGATACAGAGAAGAGATTAGGAACATAATTTACTAACACTCCAAACTAAACCAAACCAAATTGAAACAACCCAAAATTGAATACAAAACACCTCCAAAGAAATGAACATATGTACAATTGATGAGGATTGCTCGAGCGCCCGAGGGGCTCCTGCATCAAAAACCCTGAGTAGGAAAAATGTTCCATGAGTGGGAACTCGTGAACATTTAGGCCAATCTAGAATTGACATCCCAAACTGAGCCAGTTCATTTGTCTTCAACCAAGATGCTTTTGCAACTAATTTCCCCTTCCATCGAACTAGGTACTCAATGTATTCCTTTTTGCGTGTCTTCCAGACAACCCTAGAATCTATGATTTCATCTACCTCTTCAGTTTGTTTCTTAGGTAGCTGATCTACCCATGTTGTCCCATTAGATGTATCAACAGGTAGATGTGTCTAAGCACCAGTCTCTCCCTCATAATACTTATATAGATCACTAACGGTGAAGATAAGAGAGCTATCAATGTTCTCAGGAAGGTCAACTTCATAGGCATTGGCTGAAAACTTCTTCAAGATCTTGCAAGGACCTATCTTCCATTTTAACTTGTTATTAGTTCCCTATGGGAACCTTTCTTTTCTCAAATGAACCCAAACTAACTCTCCAACCTGAAATTCCTACTCTCATTTGCGTAGATAAGCATAATCTTTGTTCTTCGCACTAATCTTTTCCAGCTTTTGTTTTACATACTTATGCAAGTCTTTAATGTACTCTAGAAAATCCTCTGCCATAACACTTATCCTTACTAAATCTGCACTAACCCTGAGTTTATCTACACCCCTTGGACTGTAACTGTACACTATATTGAAGGGACTCTTACCCACACCCCTATTAACCGAATTATTGTAGGTAAATTTTGCCTAAGATAACATTAAGTCCCATTAATTTGGTTTATCACCAATCAAACATCTCAGCAAATTTCCCAAACTCTGATTGACAACTTCAATTTGACCATTAGTCTATGGATGGTTTTGTTGGACTAAAACCCAACTATGTGCCTAACTTCTTCCACAATGTACGCCAAAAATGTCCAACAAAATTTGTATCAAGGCCTGAGATTATGCTTTTAGGCAAACCATGCAACTGAACAACTTTGAAAAACAAATGTGCAATGTGGGAAGCATCACTAGTCTCTTTACAAGGAATAAAATGAGTCATTTTAGAAAATCTGTCAACAACTATGGAAATTGAATCATTACCTCGCTGAGTTTGAGGCAGCCCCAAAACAAAATCCATACTAATGTGTTCCCATGGTCTCTTTGCTATCTATAATGGTTGGTACAATCCTATATTTTGCTTCACACCCTTTGCATGCTAACATATTTTGAGTCCTTGTACCATCTTCTTGACTTCAACACTCATCCCTGGCCAATAATAAGTCTCATTTAGTAGAGCTATTGACTTATCAATTCAAAAATGTCCATGCAATCGAGCACTATGTTTTTCTCTTATTAAATTCTCCCTCATGGAGCCTTGAGGTATCCACAAATTCGTGCCTTTGAACCAAAAATTCTCTTCAATGAAATACTCCACCCTGGAGTACAATCCACCCTATTGGATTCTTGCATGCCATCCATGCTTCCTTGAAATCTGGATCTTGTTCATATAAATCATCCAAAGAATCAAACCCAACAACATTCACCTTCATCTCATTTAATAGTAAACTCCTACTTAGTGCATCAACAACTCAATTGGAATTACCACTCCTATGTTTCAAAACAAAAGAATAACTTTGCAAGAATTCGATCCATTTCATATGCCTCTGATTTAACTTACCTTCGTTATTTATAAACTACAAGGCATAATTGTCTATCTACAGCACAAATTCTTTTGGGAACAAGTAATGTCTCCACTTCTTGAGTGCTTGCACAATTGTATAAAATTCATGATCATACACCGAATACTTCTTCTTTGGCTCATTCAACTTTTCGTTGAAATATGCTATGGGTCTACCCTCTTGACTAAGAACACCTCCTATTGTTGTTCCACTACCATCACAATCGACCTAGACAACTTTTCCAAAGTCTGTCAATGTCAACACTAACTGCTCTGTCACCTTACTCTTCAGCAATTGGAAACTCTTCTCTGTTGCAGCTATCCACTTGAACTCTTTTCTTGTTCCCTTCATTGTTTCAATAATGGGAGCACGTATCCCACTGAAATTCCTTATGAGCTTCCTATAGAAGCTTGCCAACCCATGAAAACTACCATCTTCAAACATACTCTTTGGTGATGGCCAATCAACAATAGCCTTTACCTTCTTGGGGTCCATTTTCAACCCTTCCTCTAAGACTACAAATCCCAAGTAACTGACTCCTCCTTCATGAAAGTACTCTTTTTCAAATTCACCATTAATTTTTCTTTTAACCTTCGCAATACAGCCCTAACATGTCCTAAATGTTCTTCATTTGTTTTACTGAAAATCAAAATATCATCAAGATAGAGAAATAACAAACTTACCAAGATATGGCTTTAGCACTTAGTTTGTCAATCTCATGAATGTACTAGGTACATTTGTCAATCCAAATGGCATGACCAGCCAATCATACAATCCATCCTTCGTTTTAAACACTCTTTTCCACTCATCTCCTTCATGGATTTGGATTTGATGGTACCCACTCTTCAAGTCAATCTTCGTGAAGTATCTTGCTCCACTCAAACAATCCATTAAATCAACCTATCCACGTAATCCTGATATGAAGTCACCTGGTTATGCTCAAGGGTAACCATCCCATGGTACCACCAATCATGTGCAGCTCCCTCTATATGTAGTGTGGCATATTTTATTGCCTCCACTTCTGTAATAGGTCTCAGTGCCAAGAAAGTGTCAAGCTTGTGAATCCAAGTCTGCATTGTCATAGTGCTGCTACCATCAAAAGTAGTCAAGGAAAGCTTGCCTGTAGCACGCTTTAATTCATTTTTCTCGCCACGAGGTCTCCTATCCCGTCTCGCTGCCCTGTAATGCTCTCTCCTCTGATTGACAAATCGCTCAAAGGTGAGATGCTCCCTGACTTGTGGAGCTAGCATCTCCCACTCATTGTTTGCAGCCATGAGAACATCTGCAAACATCAAATCACCTGCTTCTTCAAGCTCTGGTGTCGGCTCCTCCCGCACAAAAGTAGGACGTGTAGGCCTATCAGCCATCCTAGAGTGTGTCCTAGTTCCTCGATGTGAACCAACCGCACTCCTATTATCCTCCTGATCCCTATTTCTCCTGTCTGGTGGATTCATCCATTCCATCATTGTAGTTGGTGCCTATAAAGCCTAGGCCACCTATTGCTGCCCTGTTGCCATAGTTATAAAAAACTCTCTAGTTTCCTCATCATCATCCACCCTGTTAACCCCGGGTAGGCTATCCTCACGCCTGTCACCCATGGTAACCGGTTGTGGTTCTAAAACCTATTCGCCTTCAAGTAAGGCTCTCCTGCATGTATAATACCTATGTGGACCAATCTCCTCTAACTACATGTAATAACTAAACCCTCAAGATGGCAGGATTTAGCTCTGATACCACTATAAGAACCCTTCACAGGCTCTAACTGCTAAACTGTTGTTTCTTTGAATGTTTTATGATTTTTTTTTGTTTTTTGCAAGGGTTTCAAATAAAAAAGAATATAGATACAAATCTGAAATACTGGAAAGATAATCTAACTACTGCTGCAAATTTATTATTCTTCAATATGCAATGCCAAGTACAAGAAGATGATCCCAGAATCCAAACATAAACAACAATGAGTTTTATAAGCATAAAAACCTAAATAGTTTCTAGAAGAAATCGCACTGAACCAGGCAATGCGTTTTTAGCATGAATGGCGTATTTCCCTTATTCCTAGCCACACCTGCAAGTCTCTGTAATGATGTAACCAACCAGCACTTATATTATGATCCCGATGTAGCTTATGAACTTGTGTTGCAACTGCTGAAACCCTATGCTGAAGCGCAAATAGTATCTCTAAATGAGACTCTCTCTGATTATCAAATTCACCAGGTATTTCACTGGCTCAAATGACAAAGACACAGAAGAAACTACGTTCACCAATGGCTAAAACTATGAAACTCTTCTCAGAGCTCAAGAGGAAACAATTTTTAATTCTTCAAATGAATAATGGATGCCTTCTCAACTCACGCCAAGCCCTTTTATTTCCTCCAAGTCCAAAATCACACCAAAAAGCAAACTTGCGATTTTCTCCATATAATTCACTTTTAATGTAATAAACATTAAAATGACATTTAATTAATTAATTTGGACTTAGGACTCACGCCCATAAATTAATATATAAACTTGGCCCCCATTAATGAAGCCTAAACCCATCACTTAAGTGATTTAATATAAAGCTATATTATAACTTAATATTAAATCGTTATTCCTTCATTAAACACTTAGCCACTGAAAATGCAATAACTCCCTTGATATTGTGAATCTGGCTAAACCGTCTGAAACTGGAGTTGATGAAATAATTCTCCATGTGACCAAAATGCATTTCCAAAAATAGCCGGGGTCCATCTCTATGGCTCAAAAATAAACCCAAATATAGAAACCTTTGTTAACAATAGCAAAATTCACATAACTAAGCCAAAAACAATCTGTTAGGCCAACTGAAAACACTAAGCTCTGTCAATAATAAACCATCAGAAAACCATACCTTCACTGTGTTGTGATTTTGTCATTTGATGTGTTGTGTCTTATTCTTGCACGTGTGTCGCTGCAGGCCTGATTGTGTGTGCACCGTAGGTTCTGTTCTTACTGGTGTTCTTTCCCTTCCAGCTATCACAACAAATGTTTTAACTGCCACATGTCTTTGGAAATATAGCCTTTGGAGAATGTTTGTAAGAATGTTTTAACCGCCACATGTCTTCGGAGATATAGCCTCTAAATTGAGTACCGTGATATATTACAGTTGTGCGTGGACTTCTAACCGCTTCCTTGACATTTCTCGACACTCGCTGGATGTGTGTTCAAATTTGGTTAATGAGTCTAAACACTTCTTTCTCTTGGTGTCGCATGTGTGCTGTTGTGTGCGTACGCGTGGAGAAGATTGATCCTGAATGGCTCTCGGAATGCAGTATGCATTGAGGAGCATGAAATTCTTTTTTTAAAAAGACGGCTCATTCATTTTGGCCAGGCTCTCTCTTGCGTCAAGACAATGAAGATTTCATTATCATAAAAACGGTGGCCTTTTTAATAAGCAGCTCACGAAACTTTGTCGGAGTTGTTTCATATTTATCTGTGTTTTCCTTAAATAATTCTGACAAGGAACAGAGAGGCGTTTTTTGTTGCGGAAATCCCTGGAAGATTGGTCACCATGTTGTGACATGATAGAACGTTGTTTTTTAATGCGGTGAACAAAAATAGACGTGATAACCTGTGAAAGTGTGGGTCATATAAAAACGGGAGGAAGAAGGAAGATACGACATTTTTTTTTCGAATATCATGCACAAGCATTTTAAGTGCCTGGCCTTTGACTAGCGTGTGCGGGTGTCCTGTACTGCAGAGAAGATCATTATGACAAGCGTTTTCTGTTCCAAAAAGAGGATGATACTAAGAGCACAATGTGCCAGTCTTGCGAGGTGAAAAAAACATTAAGGAGATTAGAAAAAACGAAAAACCAATGCATACGGGAGTGTTGAAGTCTATTTTTTCTCAGTGTGTGAAAGTAGGGTGTGTACAGGTCTGGAGGAATCAAAAAGGGATATTGGCAACCCGATTTACAGGGGTGAGGGGGAGATTAGAAAAAGCAGCGAGTATTCAAAAATTAAAAAGGGAACAGAGCTATATCCAAGTTTTCAAATGGAGGTTCAGTTTTGAAAAATCAAAGATACCGATCAGAGTATTCTTATTAAGAGGATGCAATCTCTGTGACTTAGTTAAATGTTGTTAGTACTTCAGAAGGTGTCAGTGTTCATAATTGAAAAGGAGCTTCAAAACAGAACCAAATCACAAGGATTCCCTTTAGTTGCATATCTTGGTTTAGACGTCTTTACATCTTCAGTAAAGACTCAGAGTTAATTGTTTGTCTTGATTCAGTTCTATTGCTTATCTTTGAAAAGGTTGTAGCCTTTTTGGAAGTCAGGATGAAGCCTGCGTTGTAGTGTGTTTTTGGAGAGTTGTAGTTCTCTATGTAATGGGTTGTAGCCTATTTGAATAGTGGAGCCGTGGGTTTTTAACCCGTCTTGGGTTTTCCACGTGAGAAAATTTCTGTGTGTCTCATCTCCTTATGTGTGTGTGTTTCTCAAAATGTTTATCTGAATTAAAAGTTAGAAATACTGATTCACCCCCTCCCCCTCTCAGCATTTCTCCGTTTTTCAATTAGTATCAGAGCAAGTCACTCTCTTCTCCTACTTAAAAGCTTGAGAGTTCAATCTTTGTGCCCATCATGAGTTCCTTAGAAGGTCTTGCTACGAATCGTGCACCTCTTTTCGATGGAAACAACTATGCATTTTTTAGTGTTCGCATGAAGACTTACATCATGTCTCTTGGCTATGATGTCTATCTCAGTCCTGTCAATGCTTACACTATTCCTTCTACTCTTCCTACGGATGCTGATAGTAAAAAGGAATTTGAGAATAATGCCAAAGCTATGAATGCGATTTTGTGTGGTCTAACTGAAGCTGAATTCATAAAGGTCATGCACTGTGCTATCGCAAAAGATGTTTGGGATAAATTGCATAATGCATATCATGGTGATGACAAAGTTAGGAAGGCTAAAGTTCAAACTCACCGGGTTGTCTTTGAAGGTCTTCGCATGAAGGATAATGAAAACATTGTTGCTTACTTTCTTCATGTTGATGAGGTAGTCAACACTTTAAAAGGTCTGGGAGAAAATGTTGAAGAGAAAACCGTGGTTCAGAAAATTCTTCGTTCTCTTCCCATGAGGCTTGATGCTAAAGTTTCTGCTATTGAAGAAATGTCAGATTTGGACACTCTTACAGTTGACAAATTGCATGGTATCTTGATTGCCTATGAGATGAGGACTACAGTTGAAGGGCCTTTCAAAATTGAATTTGCCTTCAAGGTTTCTAAAAGGAGCAAGGCCAAGGAAAATAATCTCAGTGATGGCTCGGATGAGGACTCCAATGAGGAAATTGCTTACCTCATTAGAAGGCTGAAAAAGGGCCTTAACAAAAGTAAAGGCAAATCTGGTTTGAAATGCTTCAATTGTGGAAAACTTGGTCACTTTGCCTCAAAGTGTCCGTTTGATAAAGAAGATGACAACAATGATGAAAAAGAATTTAAATTCCGAAAAAGTAGGAGATTTGCCAAGAGGAATTGGAAATTTGAAAAGGGCAAGAAGGTGTTGTTTTCAAAAAATGACAGCGATGATTCTTCAAGCAGCAAAAGTGATTCTTGAATTAATGAAATCATGTTCATGGTTGTTGATGACTTGAGCTCCGAAGAAAATGAAGATGCTGAAGATGATGAAGTGGATCTTAAACTTGAATTGATTGTAGCCCTAACTGAGATAAAGAAACTAAAAAAGAAGAATCTAAGTTTTGCGGATCTTCTACAAGTTGAGAGTGTTGAAAAGTTGAAGATTGCAACATCCCTCAAAGAGGCTGAAACTCAACTTGTTGATTCTAAAATCCTGAATGAAGAAGCTAAAAAGATTCGTGAGAATCTAGAAAATTAGATTCAAATAAAAGAAGAAAATATTGCCAAGCTAGAAGCTGAAATTGTTGCTCTCAGAAACATAGGTAAAACTTCTATGCTTTCCAGTGAAGAAGTGTCTTTCAAGAGTGGTAATGTTACGTTAGATGATGTTCTTGGTTCTCAAAGACCTACCAAAGATAAGAGAGGAGTTGGAATGCAATTTGATCAAAACTCTTCACCACCGGAAAGTAGTCAGCTTGCTCCTAACAAGGTAAATAAACCTTTTTTCTATGGCTACTATTTTTTATGTAACTACTTTGGACATAGAGCTGCTGATTGTAGAGCTGCTCCCTTTAAGAATTATTTTCAGCATGAAAAGAATGTCTTTAGGAAGTACAACTTAATTTTCTACAGCTGTAACAAGTTTGGCGATACTTGAAGATTTTGCAACAACTATAGTGCAGTTTTGTTCTACAATGGTGAACCAAAAAGGACAAAAGTGACCAAGGTTTGGAGAAGAAAAGTTCAAGAGACTCCTCTAAAAGCTCTTGTTGTTCAACCAGCTCTTCTTGCCAGCAATGAGAAGGATATTTGGTATGTTGATAGTGGCTGCTCCAGACATATGACAGGTGATTTAAGTTTCATTCTCTCAATTAAATAAAAGGTGGAAAGGTTAGATTTGGAGGTAGCTCTACTGCAAAGGTTGCTGGTATAGGTACTGTCTTAATTAATAATGATGAAACCATTGTTGAGAATGTTCTTTATGTTGAAGGTTTGAAAGACAATCTGTTAAGTGTAAGTCAACTATGTGATCAAGGGTATGATCTTAGCTTTAACTCAAATTTTTGCACTATTAGAAAGGGAATTGATGTCGTAGCTAAAGCAACTAGAGCAGCAAATAATCTCTATATTCTTGATGATTCTAATGATGAGACTTGTTGTTTGAGCAAGGTAGAGGATGCTTGGCTTTGGCACAAGCGTTTTGGGCATGTAAATTTTGATAATCTTATCAAAATCAGTAAAAAGGAGGCTGTAAGAGATATGCCAATGATAGAGAAACCAACTGATGTTGTTTGCAAAAATTGTCAAGAGGGAAAACAAACCAGAGCTTCCTTCAAATCAAAATATCACTTCAGCAGTAGGCCACTTGAGCTTGTTCATACGAATCTTTGTGGACCAACTAGGACAGCAAGTCTTCAAGGTGAAAAATACTTTATGCTTCTTATTGATGATTTTGTTCGTATGACTTGGGTTACTTTTCTAAAAGAAAAATTGGAGCCTTTAGAGAAGTTTAAGATTTTTAAAAATCTGGTTGAAAATGAAATGGATGTGAAAATCAAATGCTTGCGTTCTGATAATGGGGAATAATTAACTTCAAATGATTTCGTTAAGTTTTGTGAGCAACATGGAATCAAGAAACATGTTTCAGCACCAAGAACTCCACAACAAAATGGTGTTTGGGAAAGAAAAAACATAACTGTTCAAGAAATGGCACGTTGCTTAATGAATGAAAGAAAAGTGAAAGATGTTTATTGGAGAAAGGCTGTCCACACTGATGGAGACCTGATTTTATCAAATCGGGACCTCCATTTGATTACCATTTTATTTATCCATATTCTACTCCTTATCATTTAGTTATTAATCTTTTTTCTTTAAGGATTAGACTTTCGTATCTAGTAGTTTTTTCATACTAGAAATGATATTCATATTTTATGTTTTATTTATTTTATGCTATAATGACTGGTTAATGCATCCTATCTTCATAATCTAATTTTATTTATTGTTATGCACTATTTTATATTAATGGCAGCATATTATAATGGATATAGAAGTCTGCAGCAAGATGGATTTAGAGTTTTATATTCACATACAAGGCATACTGGAATTGTGTATTTTACAAGGAAAATAAAAGTCTGTCTATTTAAATTATATTCCAAACTCAACAGATGGCATTTAGCAGAGTACAGATAAATAAATATGAATGGGATTTGAAGGACCAGATAATATGCAAGCTTCCAATGATTATAAGAGTATCGAAAGAATGATAGATTCAGAAAAGATGATTGATAAAACAGATCAACAAAAGGAGTAAATTTACATAAAAAGCCAATGATTAATAAAGTGAGTGATATCAAATATATGTTTCAGCCAACCATGAAGTCATTTAGCGAAATGAGCAGTGCGTATCACCAGCAAAGTTTTCATTTGAAATTATAAGAGAATATGATTATATCAATAATGCACCACGAAAGCATTAAAAATGGCAGTTAAAATTGGGTCGCCCTCGAGTAATAATCTCATTACTAATCTCATGCCTGAAGACATATACAGAGATATGCAGATTTATCGGACAACAGAAGCCATGGACGTATATGAAAATATATGGAGTCGTGTAACACGATGGTGTTCCCAGATGTTTGAAGAACAAAATATATATGGTTTTATTTTGCAAGAAGAAGTCACGCCATTCCTGTGCCAAGACGGTTGAGCAGCCTTCATTTGAGATCACAAAAATCACGTCGCCTATCTACAATTAACAACTTGAAATTCACATTTTTGTATCTAATGCTTCTTCGTTTTTATTTGCAGGGATGTTACGTGCTACAAGGCGACACAGCTGAAGGCTTTTTGTGTTTAAGAGTTTCTTTATATCGAAGAAAGACAAGATCAAACAAGTGTCTTTGACAAGCAAAACGTATTTCCATGCGGAAGGTGCCCAGAAATTATGTTTGATGGATATATGCCAAAAATGTGACTGTAAATAAATTGGCAAGCAGGACAATAGCATTTCACCAGAGCAGAGGAATATGTACCCGGTCAAACTGAAGGAGTGATGGATTGTTAAAGCAATCAGCCAAACATCCCGAGTGGCACGATTCACTTTCAACAGCATAAGGCAGTTTGAGATTATGTTATAAATTTATCAGTTATATGTTTTGGACAAATTCGTAGCTATGTGGTGTTATCGGATAGTTACTTTGAAGAGACACGGCGCTTCAAGACTGCAACATCCACCTGCCTCATTCACGCCAAGTGTCTCATGTTATATGATAATTATAAATTATTCAATACGGTTTCTAAAGTGAAGTTATATTACAAATTAACAAATATTGGTTAATTGTTATGAAAAGGTGCGGTGCTTGGGAAAGCAACTGACATCCTTAAATTTTATATAAATATAAGGTCCAAAATCAAACAGAGAGCGACACGACAAGAGCCTGTTTGTAAAAACTAGCCAATATTATAGTATTATAAATATATCAATCTCTTCATTTGGAAAGACTGGGTTTTTGAACTAAGCTGGTGGCTATTGGAGCATTAAGCAACAAATTTCTATATGCAATTCTGGAATTAAACTTCAATAAATAAAGCATCGGTAACGAGTGTCTTCATTATTTTTTTTTTTATCAGGCATAACCAGTAATAGATTTTATTTTATTTTTCAAGGCATTAGAAGCAAAGTATTATACAGCTCTATCCTTTATGATCATTTCTTATTTTTCTGTAAATTATTTATTATCCGGGTAAGAGGACTGAATCAATTATAGCTTTTCAAACTTGATAATCACAGATATTGTGAAATACCAAATTGTTTCCACATCTGTGTCTATTTTGTCTCTGTATGAGTTAAAGAGCATTTTAGACTAGTTTGAATATGCAAAAATTTTATTGATTCGTCGCATCTTGATAATTAAATTGTTTATAGTTTTAAAATTATAAGATTTCATAAAGTTGTACGTAAAAGCTTGTAATATTGACTCTATCGCCTCCTTTGAATTCTAGCACTGGTCATTATTTTGCTCATTATTCCTAATCCATACGCTGGCAATTATTCTTTATCTTTCCTTTGAAAGTTGATATATCTACTCATATTTACAATTCATAATATTTTAAAATACTTTTACAAGTCATATAATCATTTGTTTTATTTTCAATTCAGAACCTGCAAGTTCAAAAGCATTCATACTTTGAAGTTATCATTAAAAATCGTATTTATTTGAAGAAGTCATAAGTTTTCTATAATCCTTGCCATTTGGGAAACTTCCATTGCATTCGCGATCTAACCAATCTACTATAAGTATCTTGGATTCAAGTGATTTGTTCAGGATCAGGTATACCTGCCTTGGCCTTGCAGAGCCAGAAGCGCAGGGGATTTGCATTGTAGCGATCAATCCCGTCACGTTGGCCATAACCAGTTGGATATCCCAACATCGAGCTGGCAAGGCTCGTAGGATTCCAATCTGTGGTTTTGGGAACCAACACACACAATAGTCTATGTTAGCAATTTAAGATTGTCATTAGTGTAAATTCACAAACACCATGCACCAGTAAAAGGTCACCGGTCACTCACGTTACTTAGAAGACACCGGTAGACAAGAAACCGAGTGTATGCACCCGGTAGTTAAAGAAAAGGTAATACACCGGTAGACCGATCTAAGTATACAGTACCGGTCTTAGAGTGCATACAAAGTTGAACCGGGAATAAAGGTTACACTAGTCTACACTACCTAAAGATCTGCACCGAATTCTGTGAAGCAGTTTGAGTTAAAACCGGATTATACAGGACATCCACCGCTCAAAAGTGGAGTTAGCTTTTTAACTGAAGATAGTTTTATTTCTACGGATGTTTTACAAGGTAAACTCCAGATCATAACGCATAGCTTTTTGCTACTTGCATGTTTTATTGCTAAGTTTACAGTCTAGCGGTTCTATGAGTTAAGGGTTTCATTACGGTAAACTCTTATATAAATACAGGTCATAGGACGCAAGAACAGTGTTGTTGAAGGTTGTTGACAATTGCTCAGGAGTCAGAGCAGTGAAGAGACATCTGCGTAGAAATCACAGTCACCAGAGGTGAAAGGCATAAACGCAGAAAAGATTCAACAACCAGGCAAACCGAGAGAGATTAACAGGTATCATCTAATCAGACAATCAGTGTCACATAAGATCATTGCTTTTATTAGGTGTGAAAGCAAATTGAAATCCCTTTATTAGGATGGACCTAATCGATTCGTTGTAAAATCCTCTAACAGGGTAACATCTTTGTTGATGTTCAAAGTCCTGTAACCAGGCAGCTCTTAACAGGGTTCATATCTTAACCGATCTTTTGTAAAATCCCTTAATCGGGTAGCACCTTAACCAGTGCTCTGTAAGCTCCTAACAGGGCGCCTTCATTCTACAGTAGTGAAGTTGTGAGCTCTGTCTCACCCTGGTTTTTTCCCTTCTAACCGAGGGTTTCCACATATAAATCTTGTGTTGATCTGCGTACTTTTACAGTTATGAATGTTTGTTTTTCCTTTACTTAAATCAAGAAGTATAGAATAAGAATTGAATTACAGTAGAAAATAGTTCTTACTGATTTACACCCCCCCCCCCCCCCCCCCCCCGGTCTCAGTAACCGATCAATAATAACAATTGGTATCAGAGCCTGGATCTCTGTTATATAAAGCTTAACCACTTGAGAAAAAGATCATGGAGGGATACCGGTATCAGAAACGGCTAGAGGAAGCTAATGACATTATAGCCTCTCAGGAGAGCAAACTGAGAAAATCTTTAGCCAAGAGAAAGGAACTGGCTATACAGCTGAACGAGAGCAACGAAACCATTGATGAACTCTCTAGAAAGAGTGGATCTGACGAAGCCGAGGAGGCATTATCTAAACTCATGGAAAAGAATCAGATCCTGACAGATCAAATCTCCAATCTTAAGAGAGAACAAGAGGACAATGCCCTGAGGATGACTGAGCTGATTGAGAAAAAGAGAAAAGCTGAAAATGAAAGGAACACAACAGTCAAGTCTTTAACAACCTCTAAGAAAGCAAGGGACCGGACAGTGGAAGCTGTAGGGGCGAATGAACTTATCATTCTACAACTTCAAGAGGACATGCGGATTGTCACCCAAGAAAACGCCAACATGCAGAAGGGCTGGCATGACAGAGATAAGGCATGCAAAAGACTGGCATTGGAGTTATATCAACTGAAGGAGTAGATGAAAGAGCTAGAAGAAAGAAATGAAACCTTGAGAAGATACAATGAGAGCTCAGTCAAGCTTGATGAGCAACTTAAAGCTCAAAAAAAGCATAAAGATCAAACCGGTCTTGGATTCACCGATGAAGTCACCAAAGAGAATGGTGAATCTTCTGGAACCAAGACAAACAAGAAAGAAAAGAAGCCGCTGGCACAAAAAGGTAAGAAGACCTTTAACGCATCTTGCAATCATTGTGGAACACCGGGTCATAAAACAAATGACTACAGAAATGCACCGGTAAGGCCCAACAACAGTTACTGCAAGAACTGTTCCAAATATGGCCACAAGACCAATGAATGTTGGTCCAACCCCACATCGGTGTCTAGTGGAAGCAGGGGAAGCTTCGAGGGCTACTGTTATGCAAGCAAGAAGTTTGGACACAAGGCTGAAGAATGCAAATCGAAGACAATGGCAATTAGATCCCCAAGACCGGTATTCACCAAGAAAAACAAGAACCGGAGTGCAGCCAACTGTACAAACTGTGGAATGCACAATCACAATGACTCTCAGAGAAAATCATCCCAAACAAAAAGGGTGAACCCATGGAAGGCAACTGGGATAGTCTGCTATCACTGCAACAATGTTGGACACTTAGCCAAAAATTGTTGGAACCCGTCATCCTATAAGACGAAAGAACTAGCCAAACTGGTAGAGAAGATCAACAAGGAAGAGAAGACTGTGAAAACAGTCAAACAGATTTGGTTCATAAAGGAATCAAAAGGCTCCACTGAGGAGAAGACAGAGGAAAGATCATCATCTGCAGATGGTGATATATCTTCAGCAAACTGAGTCGTAAAAGCCTAGAGGGAACTGATAGACCAACTACCGTTCCCAGTAAGACTAGTGAGAATCGGACTCACTTAGTCTACAAGAACAACCGGACAGGTAAGAAGTGATCAACCGGGGTTTGCCAAACCAAAAAAAAGAAGCCGGATCACCAATTGGCAAAAACGGAAAGAAAGGGTAGGTAAGGCATTTATTACTGTAGCCGTTTAACAAATAGTTACCGTTTGGTAATTACCGTTATGACCTAACCCTATAAAAGAAGGAAGAATTACTCATCATTTTTACTTTGCTTTCATTGAGATTAACGAACTTTTATGAGTAATATTCTTGCGCTTTGATCATCGTGAGCGATAATCTGTTAGACCGATCAAAGCTTATGTCTGTTAATCAACTATTCGCAATGACATCATCATCCTCTACCGTAAAGTTGATCAAGGGAGATCAGGCGAACAGGCCAGCATACAACATATTGTCAACTCAGAACAGAGAGAACGACATGGCTGGTGCGCTCTCGTCTATACCAGAAGGAGTCTTCCTAATCGAAGATGTCACGGCATTCATTCACGCCAAACAGGAAGAATTGGGTGAAACATATATTCAAGGAGAGTACCTATCACTATGTGAAAAAGGGAGACTTCCTAATAAGTACGCCAAGCTAATATCATCTGGACTTATCAATAGAGTATGCTACCCGACTGTCTTCCAGGAAGACCTAATTCGACTAGTTCTCAGTCGTCTTCACGAACCAGGTTTCTGGTTCACAAGAGGTGCATGCAATCTGATCACCAAGGACAATTTGCATAGAGTGACCGGATACAACAACCAAGGGGAAGCACTAACCCTAAGGACCATTGCCAATGTCGTCGTCAATAAATTAACTAAGTCAAGACCTGATGGTCGACTTATGACGGTGAACGACATTGAGGATGATGGAGTCTATTTTGCATCTGCAGTACTTGGCTACAAGGTTTATCAGTCAAGCAATTTAAACAACATACCAGGTGGAGCAATTCACGCCGCACACCGGATAATGCACGATAATGCCCAATACGACATCTATGAAATGCTCCAAAGCCAAATATTTGAAAATATAAAGAAGCTCGGAGTCGTCAGGAAGAAATCAATGAAGTACGGGACCCTTCTGGTATGTCTCTACTTCTGCTACTCCAACTTCTTCCCAGGAATCGGAAAGGTTGTATGGAAGACAGATAGACCGGTTATGCAGCAAATAAGTGAGATGGCCAATAAACTGGGAAACCAGTTAGGAAGTGTGATGACTGAACACTTTGAGGCATTGCAATTAAAAATGCACACAAGAGAGAGGGTGTTGTCAACTATTGTTGACTTGTACAAGGATGATGTATGCTTTCTGGTTACCACCGATAACTGCATTATTCAAGCAGTGGAACCAAGAGAAGTATATGCTCCTGAGCTAGCGTATGAGATCACTGCCAAGACTGCTAAGGCATATGTTGATGCCCTAAATGATGCAAATTTGGATCTCTATGCAAACCGATTCGGTACATTCACCGAGATTCAAGAGAATCTTAAAAGGAGGACACCGATCCAAAATGTCTACACCAAAAGGTCCCCCACACCAAAGAACAAACTGGTGACAGAATAGCCCAAGGCTCGGAAGAAGAAAGTAGAACCGGTACCCAGTACTCAAGAGGAAGATCGAGAAGAGACAGAGACCGAGGAAACAGTTCCTTTGATTAGAAGAAGAAAGCCCACAATTGATGAATTTGTGGCAGAACTAAAAGAATCTGGTGGTTTAGGTTCCGTTAGAGATAGATATCAACTAGCCAAAGATGAAGACAGAAGAAAAATTGAAGAGGTTGTAGTGTTCTGCCTTCAAAAATTCAATCTTCATCCTAGTAGACTTCACACAACTCTACCTGAAGATCTACAAATTATTGAAGATCGGTGGAAGGCTTCAGAGGATAGAGAGAAGCTGAGGATAGGAGCTCTTCTAGAGGTCCAGAACCACCTCACTCTAGAAGAAGCCACAGAACAAGCCAAACTTCATCAGCAAACCTTCTCAACAAAAAGAAGGATAGGTCTAATTCTTATTGGTGAAGTTGAGAAAGTGCATAATGAAGTAGTGATATGGACCAAACTTCTTCAGACTCAGCAACAAGCAGAACAAGAAGCAGCTCAAAGAACAATAGTTCCACCAGTCCTGGACATCAGTAAAGGGAAAGGAGTGCTTGGAGCTGAAGCACCAATAATAGTGGACATCACTGATAACAAGAGTAACGAGCCTGTCAGGCCAGCCGTTCTCATCTCTCCGAGCAAAGGTAACACTAAACCTATGACAGTCCATGATATAGTTGATGAAGTAATGGACTTTGGAATAGTAGACAATGCTGCCAAGTGGTATAGTGTGTTAGAAGAAGAGGATAAAGAGGCAGCATTATAGCAATAGTGGAAACATTTCTAGACCATCATAGAACTCCAAAGGACTAAAGGTCAAAGTTTCCACCGGAATTGAATTCTAGGCTTCAAGCCAAATGGAGAGCAGGTCTAGGAATAAATACAAGAATAAGTAGAGAAACCTTGTCTCAAGTTAGACCAAGCCTAAGTGAAGACCGCATTAAGCTCCTAATAGAAGAGGCATCAATGAACTTGCAAACCGGACTCAGAGTTGCCAAAATAATTACTGGACTTGATAAAGAGGTCTATGAAGAGACCCTGGATTTCTGGAAAAAGTATGATTTTAGTGCATTGGGAAAACTAGGTCCTCAGGATCAAATTGAACAAATGCAAGCACCACCAGTCAGATTCACACCTGGTGAAGAATCTTCTACCGAAAAGGAAAAAGTGTGAACAGAAGAGTTCACAGCTAGTGAACAAATAAATGTTGAACAAGAAGTAGAAATTGAAGTACCGATAGGTGAACTTCATACAGCTGCAGAGCAAACGAATGCACTACATCAACAAGAACAGAATATAGAGGTTGAAGAGCAACCGGAAGTTGACGCTCAGACTGAGGAAGAACCACTTGCAGAGGAAGTTCTACTGAAAGAAGTTCAACAAGAAAACACAGCTCATCAAGAAGCTGAAGAGAATAAGGGACTAGAGGAAGAAATTCTAGTCCACACTGAGCAAGTTCAATCGGAGCAAGAGCAAAGGCAACAGGAAAAAGCCGACATACCAAGCTCCTCATCTAAGAGAAAGTTGTCATTTGCCGAGGAGAAGAAAGCTAAGAAGAGTAAGGTCACCGATATAGTGGTAGACATCAGCAAGATGTCAACAAGGCAGCTAAAAGAGCTGACCAAAAGGAAATAGGACATGGTCCTGACCACTGTAAAGAACATTCTATGCAACCTCATCCCTAATGCTGACATAGATGAAGACGAACCGGTCATCGATCAGCTAGAAATTCTGGCACAGACAATCGGTGAGGATCTCATTGATCCGGAAACAGTGGCAATTGACCACTATGAACAGAAGAGAGTGGAGATACTCCACAAACAGGTTGAAGAAATCAAGGTGAATGTGTCAAACAACCTGAGAATGCTTCAACAACAACTTCAAGAGGCAACAAGTTTGATCAGCAGAACTTCAAATTTTGATATATTCTTGCAAGATCTGTCAGAGAAATCAACATAGGCCTCAAAGGAGATTAGAGCCTTGTCCTCTCAGTTTGATATTAAGAACAAAACTGCAACTACTTACAGTAGAGAAATAACAAGTTTAACTCTTACACTAAGGAAAATTGTTGAAGAAAAGAATAAAAGAATCCACGATATTATTGGATTTCAGATGTTTCTCGCACCAACATTTGACATCATGAACCAAACAGCAAATTCTACAGAAGCTCTGATCAATGAACCTGATAACAAGACTGTGGAGGATATGGAGAACATCATTGTTTCTCTTAAGAAAGTCCAAAAGAACATACAATTTTTAACCGTTCAGTGGGCACCATTCTTGCAATCTACCAAAACAATATACAAAGACATCTTCACAAAACTTCAAATATGAAGAGATGTAACACCCCTTTGTCTTTTGGAGGCAAAGAGGGGAAAAAGAGCAGAACACGAAACAAAGAAAAGAAGAGTATGTATAGGAGGGAAGAAGAGCAGGAAACAGAGTGGATAAGAAGAAGAGCGATAGAAGAACAGCCACCTAAGCATCCAGACAAGGGAAGTGGTCTACAGACAAGAATTGTCACAAGTGAGTATGGTTTGGTGTATAGTTTTGCCACCAATGACAAAGGGGAAGATTGTTAACAATTTAAGATTGTCATTAGTGTAAATTCACAAACACCATGCACCGGTAAAAGGTCACCGGTCACTCACGTTACTTAGAAGACACCGGTAGGCAAGAAACCGAGTGTATGCACCCGGTAGTTAAAGAAAAGGTAATACACCGGTAGACCGATCTAAGTATATAGTACTGGTCTCAGATTGCATACAAAGTTGAACCGGGAATAAAGGTTACACCGGTCTAAACTGCCTAAAGATCCGCACCGGATTCTGCGGAGCAGTTTGAGTTAAAACCGGATTATACGGGACATCCACTGCTCAGAAGTGGAGTTAGCTTTTTAACTGAAGATAGTTTTATTTCTACGGATGTTCTACAAAGTAAACTCCAGAACATAACGCATAGCTTTTTGCTACTTGCATGTTTTACTGCTGAGTTTATAGCCTGGCAGTTCTATGAGTTAAGGGTTTCATTACGGTAAACTCTTATATAAATACAGGTCATAGGACGCAAGAGCAGTGTTGTTGAAAGTTGTTGAGAATTTTTGAAGAGCCAGAGGAGTGAAGAGACATCTACGTAGAAATCACAGTCACCAGAGGTGAAAGGCATAAAGGCAGAAAAGATTCAATAGCCAAGAAAACCAAGAGAGATCAACAAGTATCATCTAATCAGACAATCAGTGTCACATAAGATCATTGCTTTTATTAGGTGTGAAAGCAAATTGAAATCCCTCTATCAAGGTGGACCTAATCAGTTCATTGTAAAATCCCCTAACAAGGTAACATTTTTGTTGATGTTCAAAGTCCTGTAACCAGGTAGCTCTTAACAGGGTTCAAATCTTAAGCGATCTTTTGTAAACTCCCTTAACCGGGTAGCACCTTAACCAGTGTTTTGTAAGCTCCTAACAGGGCGCCTTCATTCTGCAGTAGTGAAGTTGTGAGCTCTATCTCACCATAGTTTTTTCCCTTCTAACCGAGGGTTTCCACGTATAAATCTTGTGTTGATCTGTGTACTTCTTTTACAATTATGAATGTTTGTTTTTCCTTTATTTAAATCAAGAAGTACAGAATAATAATTGAATTACAGTAGAAAATAGTTCTTACTGATTCACCCCCCCTTTCAGTAACTGGTCAATAATAACAGTCTATATTCAAAATAGAACATTGTTGAGACCCAAGTTCAACAAGACTCCATATGAACTTTTGGAAAGGTAAACCAGCTACTGTTAAGTACTTTAAACTTTTTGGGAGTCCATGCTACATTAGGAGAGATGAAGATAATTTGAAAAAGTTTGAATCTAGTTCTGATGAGGGAATTTTTCTTGGCTATTCTTCTAAAAGTAAAACATTTAAATGCTACAATAAAAGGCTGCATAAATTAGTAAAGAGTGCTAATGTTAAGATTCATGAGGCTATTAATGAACTTGGTGAGAATGATGACAGCCTTGAAGAGGAAAAAACTCAAACCAGCACTGTTGTACCTTCTTCTCCTCCTCATTCAAGTTACAACAGCTAGCGAAAGTGGTGAGAATGACAAAGGTAAAGCTCAATCTGCTCATGAAGAAACAGTCTCTACCTCTAATGATGCTGAAAATTCACATGATAATTCTGGGTATGACTCTCAAGGTGATCATGATGCTTCTAACTTCAAAACTCCTTCAAAGGTTGTTCAAAAGAATCACCCTATTGATCAAGTGGTAGCTGAAAGAAGAACTAGGAATGCTAGGCAAAATGTTAACTACTTTGAGGACGATGACTTCTCACTCATTTCTATAATTAAGCCCAAGTGTTTTGAAGAGGCAGTTGTAGATGAGCATTGGGTGGCTGCTATGAAAGAGGAGTTAGAGCAAATTAAAAAGAGCAATACTTGGGAGCTTGTGCCAAGACCTATTAACAAAATATGATAGGTACAAAATGGGTATTCCGTAACAAGGTAAATGAAGATGGTAAGATCATTAGAAACAAGGCTCGTTTAGTTTGCAAGGGTTATTCTCAAATTTAAGGTGGGTATTTAGTGAAACCTTTGCACCAGCTGCATGATTAGAAGCAATCAGAATTTTTCTTGCATTTGCTTCCTTTAGAGGTTTTAAAGTCTTTCAAATGAATGTTAAATCTACCTTTTTAAATGGGGATTTGATTGAAGAAATCTATGTTGAACAACCGGAAGGCCTTATTTCTAACAATGTGGATTATGTGTGCAAGCTGAAAAAGGCTCTTTATAGACTCAAACAAGCTCCTAGGGCTTGGTATGATAGGATGGATAACTACTTGCAGCAGCAGGGCTTCAAAAAGGGGTATGTAGACAGCAATTTATATGTCAAAAAGGAAGGTAATAGCATTCTCATTGTTGTGGTATATATAGATGATCTGATTTTTGGTAGTGACAATGTCAAAATGTCTAAGACATTTGTTGCTTGTATGAAAGATGAATTTGAAATGTCTATGATGGGTGAATTAACTTACTATCTTGGGCTGCAAATTAATCAATCTTCTAAAGGTGTTTTCATTTCCCAAGCACTAAGTGTGTTAGAGACTTGCTTAAGAGATTCAAAATGGAAGATTCTAATCCGGTTAGCACTCCTATGGAAACCGGATGTAAACTAAGGATGATGTGTCTCCTTCTGTTGATCAGACTTTTTATAGATCTATGGTAGGGAGTTTGTTGTTTGTTACAGCCACTAGACCGGATATTATGCAAGTTGTTGGCTATGTTGTTAAATTTCAAGCAGCTCCAAAGCAAACACATGTTCAAGTTGTTAAGAGAATTTTTTAATATTTGAAAGGCACTGTTGACCTTGGTCTTTGGTTTCCAAAAAGTTTTGATTTCTCTGTTACAGCCTATATAGATGCAGATTGGGGTGGCTACGTGGATGATAAGAAAAGTACAAGTGGGTGTGCTTTCATTTTGGGTGGCTGTTTGGTCTCATGGCTTAACAAGAAACAGTCTTGCACGTCACTATCCACTACTGAAGCTAAATATATTGCAGCAATTTCATGTTGTACTCAGTTAATTTGGATGAAGAATACCTTATGTGACTACAAGCTTGAATTTACTGATCCTATTTGCATTTTTTGTGACAACACAAGCACCATTGATATCTCGAAAAATCCAGTGATGCATTCCCGCACCAAGCACATTCCTATCAAATATCACTATCTGAAGGAGCAAGTTGCAAATAATACTGTTAAGTTCAACTATGTTTGTCCAAAGGAACAAGTGTCATGTCCCTTTTTTGGCTGACATCGTTTGGCGTGCTGGATCAGTCTATCACGGGCTCTCGTAGATTGGTGGCGATGTAGAGAGAGTCATTGTTGGAGATCAGTGGCTATATTTGCTCTTGGAGAAGTGATTTAGAGCTTATTTTTATTATTATAAGTTATGCGAGCCCCACATGTTATAATTTTAAGTTGAGTTGCACTTTTTATTTCATAAAGTTATTTTATTATAAACTGCATTATAATAATGGATGTTTCTAGAAGTTCTAGTAACTTCTTTGAAAAGTGAATAAATAGAGGGCTGGGCCTCTCATTTGAGCATGCTTGGATTTGGGATTTCTTCTACTTCTTCATTGTGAAGCAATTTGTAGCCTTGTGGTCTGCAAATACTATTCGATCTTTGGGAACGAATCACTCCCCTAGATTGGCATAACTGAGGTAGTGAAATATCTACTTAAGGGTTGCAAATTTGGAGTTGGTACTCAGCCATCTCATTGGTACTTCATTGAGAATTTGATGTAAGGGTTTGTTTGTGATTGAAACAGCATTTCAGAGGCATTTTTAGCAGGTCCGAAATTATAGGCGGCCGTTTTTAGCAGGTCCCAAAAAGCAATCCGAAAAAGCAAAACGAAAAAGCGGATCTGAAAAAGCAGTCCGAAAAAGCAGGTCCAAAAAAGCAGTCCGAAAAAGCAAATCCGAAAAAGCAGTCCGAAAAAGCAGACCCGAAAAAGCAGTCCGAAAAAGCAGACCTGAAAAATTGATATTGAGGGTTTGTAACTGGTTGAATAGGGGTTTGGAATTCATCACTTAATTGGTGAATCATTTTGGTGATAGATTGAAGACATTTTGGCACATTTTCAGTCACTTCATACCAGGGCCTGGATTCAGATTTTTGCTCATATCTTCCAATTCCCTTGGAGATATTTTTTATGCTTTTGGAGGGTTACTACCTAACCCTAGGTGCCCCCATTCATAGCAAATTGGGGTGACAAAACCCTGCCATTAATTTTATATCCTAGCCGTACCTGTACGGCCTGGTACGGCAGATTAGCAGGGGCAGTTTGCAAAAGTTGTGAAGGCAGTTTGGGACGGATCTGGTGTCCTTGGCAGCAGTTTTCATCAAGACATCATCAGCAGCAACAAGGTGCATCAAAACAGGTTCTAAATTTATTGTTTTTGGGTCAAGAACTGTCATAGCCATTCTCAGAAATTGGTCTCTGTCTGCAATCTAGATTTAGTCCAGATCTGGTCACTATTATTAGCCATAGGAATTGCAAGTTAATGTGTTTGAAACATGGACAAAATTCTGTTATAGACAGTCCATATATTTGTTAAAGAAGAGCCTCCATAATCAGTCCATCATTGCATTGTAATGACTGTCACAGTCTGAAAATTATACATTGTGGCTGGGTTGATATAGTTGCGATTTCATTGGTTAGGGCATGGTCAAGGCATGGTAAAAGAACATAGCATGGTAATCTGATTGTTACATGTCACAGTTATATACTCTGAGAATTGTAATCAGAATCAGATAAGTTCTTGATATTGAGTCTTTGCATTAGAGATTCATTGTTGTTCATTGTTTTACATTCTATATTGGTATTGTTATCTCAATAACATTTGATGCCCAAAACGATTATCGCACTACAACACATTGAAACACATCATTGCAAGTAAAACTATTCAGTGCATGCCAACTATTTGACAAATTGCCAAGGATCAGATTTGGGGTTTTTAGTGATCCTACTAGTAAGGGTCATTACAACAAGTGGATGATGTATTTACTAAGCCTTTACCCTGAGATCGCTTCAAGTATCTTCGAAGCAAGCTTGGTGTTTCTCCACCTCAGTGAAAGGTTCGTTTTCAGCTTATGCACTTCATGGTTATATCTTTTGGGAATGCATTTGTATTTCAATTTTGTGGTCATTGATAACAAAGGGGGAGTAGACCTTCAGGGGGAGTTGTTTCAGATTTGGTAAGTGTTCAGATTGCTCTCAGTTTGGAGTCGTTTCAACCTTGCAAATTGTTCTTCTCGATACTTGTTGAATTTGCCATCAATGACAAAAAGGGGGAGATTGTTGTGATTTTGTCACTTGATGCATTGTGTCTTATTCTTGCACACATGTTGTTGCAGGCTTGATTGTGTGTGCACCGTAGGTTCTGTTCTTACTGGTGTTCTTTCCCTTCCAGCTATCGCAACAAATGTTTTAACCGCCACGTCTTTGGAAATATAGCCTTTGGAGAATGTTTGTAAGAATGTTTTAACCCCCACATGTCTTTGGACATATAGCCTCTAAATCGAGCACCGTGATATCTTACAGCTGTGCGTGGACTTCTAACCGCTTCCTTGACATTTCTCGACACTCGCTGGATGTGTGTTCAAATTTGGTTAATGAGTCTAAACAGTGCTTTCTCTTGGTGTCGTGTGTGTGCTGTTGTGTGCGTACGCGTGGAGAAGATTGATCCTGAATGGCTCTCGGAATGCAGTATGCATTTAGGAGCATGAAATTTTATTTTTTTTAAAACAGCTCATTCATTTTGGTCGGGCTCTCTCTTGCGTCAAGACAATGAAGATTTCATTATCATAAAAACGGCGGCCTTTTTAATAAGCAACTCACGAAACTTTGCAGGAGTTGTTTCGTATTTATCTGTCTTTCCTTAAATAATTCTGACAAGGAATAAAGAGGCATTTTTTGTTGCGAAAATCCCTAGAAGATTGGTCACCGTGTTGTGACATGATAAAACGTTTTTGTTTTTTTTTCGCAATGAACAAAAATAGACATGTGATAACCTGCGAAAGTGTGGGTCATATAAAAATGGGAGGAAGAAGGAAGATACGACATTTTTTTGGGGAATATCATGCACGAGCATTTTAAGTGACTGGCCTTTTTAGAAGACTGGTGTGTGCGGGTGTCCTATACTGCAGAGAAGATCATTATGGCAAGCATTTTCTGTTCCAAAAAGAGGATGATACTAAGAGCACAATGTGCCAGTCTTGCGAGGTGAAAAAAACATTAAGGAGATTAGAAAAAACGAAAAACCGGTGCATACAGAAGTGTTGAAGTCTATTTTTTCTCAGTGTGTGAAAGCAGGGTGTGTACAGGTCTGGAGGAATCAAAAAGGGATATTGGCAAGCCGATTTACAAGGGTGAGGGGGAGATTAGAAAAAGCAACGAGTATTCAGAAATTAAAAACGGAAGACACCTATATCCAAGTTTTCGAATGGAGGTTCAGTTTTGAAAAATCAAAGATACCAATCAGAGTATTCTTATTAAGAGGATGCAATCTCTGTGACTTAGTTAAATGTTGTTAGTACTTCAGAAGGTGTCAGTGTTCGTAATTGAAAAGAAGCTTCAAAACATAACCAAATCACAAGGATTCCCTTTAGTTGCATATCTTGGTTTAGACGTCTTTACATCTTCAGTAAAGACTCAAAGTTAATTGTTTGTCTTGATTCAGTTCTATTGCTTATCTTCGAAAAGGTTGTAGCCTTTTTGAAAGTCAGGTTGAAGCCTGTGTTGTAGTGTGTTTTTGTAGAGTCGTAGCTCTGAATGTAATGGGTTGTAGCCTATTTGAATAGTGGAGCCGTGGTTTTTTAACCCGTCTTGGGTTTTCCACGTGAGAAAATTTATGTGTGTCTCATCTCCTTATGTGTGTGTGTTTCTCAAAATGTTTATCTGAATTAAAAGTTAGAAATATTGATTCACCCCCTCCCCCTCTCAGCATTTCTCCGTTTTTCACACTGTGCCTGAAAAGACCCCCTATCCATGCCTACTAGCCTACGAGGGTCCACTGATAGGCTAATCACTTACTAGCATGATGTCGCTAGCTAGAAGGGGGGACATCACACCAACATACAATCATTACCTAGTAAGGACATGTATATGTCTGAAAAAATTAAATAAAATCAGGCTTTGATCAGATTATTAGCATTTAAGACTTAAGTTTAGGAAATCAGTTTGTTTACTTTCAGCATTGTTATTCCTTCAAGCATTGCAATAGTCCTATTTCTCTACTCATTCTCAAAAACCAAAATAACAAAAAAAACAAAAGAAATAGCAAAACTAAAACAATTCAGAATTTCCCTTAAAAAAATCAGACTTAGAGAAAAAACACATCCGGATTGCATTACTACAAGCTAGCAGGTGCATGGGAAAAATCAGATTCATATGATGAAGTAGCTGATTAGTCTTCATCACACATATCAATATTGATCTCCAAATTACCCACATAAAAACTGGAGCACCCTTCCTTTCTTACCTTGGCGAGATTGGAGTCTGTGTTCTCATCAATGCACTGACCTGAAATGTATGAAGATTCATTCTCATCCTCTTTCCTCTCTGTTCCATCTGCTTTTAGTGTATGAGCACCAAAATCCTCATCATTGGTAGGAGCACAAGAACTAGCTTCCTCCTAATTTTCAGAGGCAATTTCCCTTTTTCTATTTGGCTGAAAGAGATTCCCTAAAGAATCTTCAATTTTTACCTTGTCTTCTATGCATTTGTGATTGTGTTCCCACGGACCTTTACATGAAAAACCGAGATTTTGTCTTCTCAATTCAATCTTGCTAATTGCATGCTTCCCTTCTTTCTCATTTCCAAAGGAAGATTGTAATTTTTCACATTGACTAAATACACTACTGACCAGCTTGTCAGCGGTAGAGATAATTTTTCTTGTTTATAAACAGCCAATAGAAAAGTCATGAGAGGCTGGGAACTAACATCACATTCATCAACAATTGTAGTCATAATGATTTCCATATAATCATGAATGGGTTTGACAAGATTCTCAGTGATTACAAAAAGGAAATGATTAAGCAATAGAAAAATAAAATCATCACAACTACAGTCAATCATGAAAACAAATGATCTCGCATCTACCATCAATTCTAAATTCATAGCCGTCTTACTAAAAGAATGACTATTGATTTCAGTAGCCCTTCATTTTATGATTTTTTAAGAAGTTTTTAGGAGTTGTAATTCGTATAATTTCACTTAGGCAATTAGAAACAAGCCTTACCTCCTTATCTACATGACTCAGATATTCGTGCTCACCCATGGAAATCACTATTGGAGTCCTAGCAATTTGGATCAACTCTGAAGGTTAGTGTTTCACCTATTGCAAAGACTTTGCCAATTCCTCCAGTAAGCAAAGAAGAACACCTTTTAATAGGGACAAGTGGCCAAGTTTCTCTCCTGCAATAAACAATTTCTCACCCAACTCTTTGTCACCCAGTGAGCTGGATTGACTTCCCGTGATGAACTAACTCTCTGTACACTAATTTTACCCAATAGGATGGCAAGTTTGATGCTCTGATACCACTGTAAGATCCCCAAAAAATCTTTACTAAAATGTTCATAGACTCGCTTATGAAATTTTGTCAAACAGTTCTTTGTCATCGTTTAAACAACTTGTTGATGTCAATTTTGTACCACTACATAACATATAGTAATTGAACACTTGATATAGAATACCAAACACCCAACCCTCTCTTGAAAAGTAAATACTTATGAAGAACATGAGAAAACTCCAAGGTTCCTTACACTTGTGGATACTAACTCAGTTATATTAATGTGATTTGCTGGTAATCACTTAGGCAGGCTTACATTGTTCATTCAAGGATGTCAAATTCTTGCCATGATGATGATAAGATTTAGCTTTGCAATGTATACTCAAATTTATATCACTTCCAACTTTGCTCTTCGAAAACTTCAACTACTAGATTACTTTTTGCTTTACTACTACTCCTACGGAATGGAAAGATTGGCAAATGGACGGGGATCAACCTAATGAAAGCTTGCCAGCGGCGCTACCTCCATAGATGCAATGATTCAAGGGGAATGAGACTAGATAACCACACAAGGCTCCTTAACAAGCCGCTAAGATGCTAGTGGCCTAGTATGTAGATCCCTATCAAACATTTACCAATATCACCATACAACTAGCCATTTACTTCTACTTTAACAACATGAAATGAGATCCTACTTTAATTTGAGAGATGAGAAGAAACATGCAATACACCAAAATGATCATGTATATCCACCATGCAAACCACAACAATGAATAGAGAACAATTTTGATAGTATTTTGGCAACAATTCTCTAACATAACCCTTTTTACAAATGAGAACAAATGGCCTTATATAGAGGCTCAAAATTACGAGTTGCCAAGATTAAGGGGCAAAATCAAGGGCCAAGATTAAACCTTACAAACCCTAATTAGGGTTACCATCTTTCAACCAATTACATGAGGGCACCAACTTTGTGGGCCAATGAGAAAATTACAATAATCTGTCAACCAATGAGAACATAGGACACTTGGCATGATTTGATTGCATGCACATGAAATTGCCACCTCATCAACCTTATCTTGTAAATTTATTTAATCCTTGAGATGAGGTGAAGCCTTGGATGCTTGAGCTCGTCCTTAGAAACTTTCTCATCACCACTTGAACTTGCTTGTACCTAATGTCCTAACCTTGAAAGGGTGAGGTCTCTATGCACTTGGGGTTATCTTGCCTTGGCCTCGGTGGCTTGCTTGGATGTGAACCTCTTTGCAATTTGAGAGCCTTGCTCTTGGCCACCACCTTGAAATCAAACTTGACCCCTTCAACCTTTCCTCTCGCTTTCCTCCTTCATTATCCTTGCCTTCCTTAACCTTCCTACTCGAATTTGGTTTGCATGCACCCCCCTCTGCTTCAATACTCTTGGGTTCTGGGGGCACCTGCCTTGGCCATGCCTCCTTCTCAAATCTAACCAAACTAGCCTACACAAATAGCCAAGCCCTGCCTAGCCTCAAATATCTTCAAATCTCTTCCAACCTTCAATGAAACCTGCCTCCTCACTTGGGTGAACCCACAATAGTGGGTTACACTTTTTCGGAGGAACGAATTTGGCCCGAAAAGCGAATTCGGCAAAAAAAACCTTACTCACTTTCGATAGAAACCAAGATGTACTTTCGATCATAAGTACAAAACTTACGATCGAAAGATCTTATGCATGATACTTCGATCGAAAGTCCTTAGTACTTGACTTTCAATCGAAAGTCTTTTGTTACTTTCGATAGAAAGTCAATAAAGGACTTTCGATCGAAAGTCCTTAGTACTTGACTTTCGATCGAAAGTCCTAAATTAAGTTTTTTTGGCGTAAATAGTTTCTATCGAAACTAAGAGACTTTCAATCGAAAGTCTCTTAGTAATGACTAAATTTTGTATTTTTGGGCAAAGTACTTTCTATCGAAAGTGCCTAAAATGGGAGATGGTTTCAAGTTTTCAAGAAATTCTAAGAATTTCATGGCTTCGGGCCTCAAGCACGCTGATCAAATGGATGAATAAAAAGACGTCCTTTTGCATACAAGTACTCGGAACTAGCTTTCTAACGATTATATATTTGACTATTTTTAAATTTATTGTGTATGATTTTTGACGTTAAATGAATGTAGGTTTTTTATCAAATATAAACCTCTGAGTTTGATGTTCAACGAAAAATAGTAAAACAAGGAAAAAAAATTCTGAAAAATAATAGTGCCCTCCGTATTCGAGTCTACTTTCTATTAAAAAAAATAATTGAAATTCGATAAATACACAATAAGTTATAAGCTATGTAGTCAAGGTTGGTCAATTTTGGTTTAGTCAACTTCAAACGTTAATAAAATATGCAATAATAGTGATAATGTCGTCAAACCAATTGCATGCCCTCCGTATGGACGTTACAAAACTAAATTCGAAAGAATCGCATCCATATCTATTTTATAAAAAAAGTTATGCTCTATGAAAACAGTGTTACTATTTGAAAATGATGTTTTCAACACCATACAAGTTTTCGTGGGAGAAAGAAAAAAGTATTCAAATAAATTCAAAAAATATATATATATATATATTTAGAATATAGACAGAAAATCCTAAAAGACTCTAATTTATTTCATCCTCCAATTTTGAGCGGTTCAACGGCAATATGCATCCGAATCTGAAAGTTTTTCTCAAAATGTACAGTTCAGGGTAAAAAGTGTAACCCACTATTGTGGGTTCACCCACTTATGTTTTCCTCTTTGGCTAACCCTTGAATGTCTTCAATTGTCCGGATTGCCACAGCTTCACCCCCTTGGCATAAGCATCTGTCTCAACCATAGTGGTGCAGTGCATCTCCCCAAAGTTGGATTTGGTTCAACTAGCAAAGCATCACTAACAGCCTTCCATTCAAATAGAAGAGGTAGGACCCCATGTAGAATTGCTTCCGATTTTGCACTATCCTAAGTTGCAACTCTAAGTTCTCGCTAATGATCCTAGCCCAATCAAACTTTCTTTACCATTCTCAATTCCTTCAATAAAATAATACATCCAATGATCAAACTGCATACCTTGAGCGAAGCCCATGAGTCGGTTGAGAAGCACAGTAAGATCGCCATACTCTGATTTGGAATCTGACCTGGTGAGCCTTGATGACTTGGTGACTCCCTTCTTGCCTTCGTGCAACCAATTCTGCTTTAGTAGGGCGAGGTAGGCATCCTGATTATCTTGAAAGAACCTGGCCGCTATCATGCCCTTCTGCTGGGGTATACTGAACACTTCCTTGTACAATTCCATACTTATTGATCTTCTTTGCCATAAAGGACTGGCCTCCTTTCAACCTATCTCTCAACTGTATCATATCTATGCTGTCGATGTTGGTGTCACCGACTCGCTTCAATTTCGAGAAGAAGGTGGTCTTGGGCGTCATGTCTTCCTTGTCTTTCTTGGTATTAATTCCCTTTGGGTTCTTGCTTGCACTAGCATCCGCCATCCTAAACACTTATTTCTGCCCCTTCTTTCTACAGTAAGGTGGGACTACACTTATCTCTGCCCCTTCGCCTAGGGATGATCAAACATATTTCTGCCTCACCAATTCCTATCACACTACACTTATCTCTCCCTCTTCGCTTAGGGATGGACTACCACTTATTTCTGCCTCTTCGTTACCTATGAGATGGACTACACTTATATCTCCCAACTTCTTTCCTAAGGGTGGGACTACCACTTATATCTCCTTTCTCCAAATCCTAAACGGAAACTACAATTATATCTCCCAACTTCAAGCCCTAATGAGATGATGAGGTGATGGATGGATGATGCAAGCAAGAAAATAGGGAAATGTACCAAGCAAGAACAAGGAGAAAATCTGTCTTTTAGACCAGCCTTCACCCTCAATCATGAAGCTTGTCTCCTACACCAAACGATGAATCACCAAAGAAAAAGATAACAATTAAGAAAATAGTTCAGTCCACTCACCAAATTTTGCAAATTTTTCCTCAAATAGGCAGGCCCTGGCAAATCTGTGGTTTCTTCTTTGTCAAATTCTTCTCCTTTACTAAATTTCGTAAGCCCCTCGTCAAATAGCAAGCCTAGGCACCTTCAAAGCTCTCCTTGACACTTCATGGCCCTATCCTCCAAATTTTCGCTCCAAACAAAACCGTGGCCTCCTCCTCCAAAAATCGCAGCACCCCACTACACAAAGTCGCTGCCTTGGAGATGACTGCTCCTTATTTATTTCGCTCCTCCTCAATAATTCACTGCCCTTCTAATCTTCTCCTTCTTCAATAATTCGCTGCCTTGGAGATGAAGTGATGGATGAGGGAATGGAGAGGGGAGCCTCCCTCTTATACAAAGTTTAGAGCCTCCAATATGGGGGCCGACTTGTCACAAGGAGACAATAAAATTTGAATTAATTGCCATAGAGAGGGGCCGACCAGGCCATAAAACAATTAAATGCACAATGAATTTTACCTATTATCCTAGATTTTTGGGTCTAAATAGACCACATGGGCCACACGCACCCTATTAAGGGCCAGACCTGTGATTTTAAATGCCTATATTTTTATTTTCAATGGAGATTCCGAAATGTACTGCCCAGATTTTCGAAATTAAAGGGCCAATTTTTAACATTTCAAAGTAGAATTTAATATTAGCACCCTGATTTTAATATTTTAAAGCTCAAAATTCTAAACCACATTGCCCAAAATTTCAAATTTAATGCACAAATCGAACCCATTTGCCCAGATTTATAGTTTATTAGCCAAAATCTTGAATTGCAAGGCAAGATTCTACAGATTTAATCTCAGATTTTTGAATAAAAAGGCCAAATTTCGATTTTAGTTGCTAAGGCCAGATTTTCGAAATTAAAGAAAGGTGATAGGCCTAGTTTTGTCAAATCCCAATTTTGGCAAATTGATCCAATTTCTTGGCCATTCAATCCTTCATTTTATCTCCATTTCAACACCTCAAATTTGCAAAATTCTCAAAAGACCAAAACATAATCAAATTCGAAAATGAAATCAAAGCTCTTCAATTCCAATAGTTTTCCAAAACGTCATCCATCCAAGCCCAAAAATTTGCTAAGGCCTCGCTATGCCAGGAGCAAGAAAAAAAAAACCAAGGTTGGTTCGAAAAAATGGGGGTCCCCAAAAATTTTTTGGGGCGATGGTGTGAAACCTCACAACACAACTCTCATTTGTAAAGTATAATGATTACAAAGAAAAAGGACTTTCGACTTTCATTCAGATTCACTGTATCATAACCCACAGTCCATAGAAATTCCTCACGACAATGTTGTTCATTCAAAATTGTCCTATAGAGAATATATATGAGGCTGTACTGAAATAGATTACCATTGTGATTGATCTTTTCACTAGCCATCGATATGCATTTATATCCTTTGAATAGTCATGTCTTGAAGAGTCATGACCATACGTGGCTTATGCTACGTAGGGTCATGACCCTTCATAACCGATTGTTAATATTAACTACATTGTAACATATACAAATATCAAATGATCTTAATATAGATATATATATATATATATATATATATATATATATAATTGACTATTAGATTAATATAATTATATCAATCAATTCGATGCTATAATTTAACACTCTCTTAGCGAGAGGAGATTGATATTCACAAGAAGTGAGTGTTATTGAAATCCCTGACTTAGTTCGGAACTAGATTTCTTTTAAATAACACATAACCACTTTGAATCAGGATTTCTGGCATAATCCGGAACATAATTTAGCCTGATAAGAAATTTATCAAAATCCCCGACCAATTCGGAACAGGATTTAATGATAAATACAGGTGTCAAGATATCTGGCGCAATCCGTATCAAAACTTGAACCATTTGTTATCATGATCCCCGAGTAAATTCGGAACTGGATTAGATGATAACTTACACACAACTTCATATCAAGATATCCGACACAGCTCAGGACATCATCATGATGTACTCATCCTGATAGAAGAGTTATCGCAATCCCCGACCAATTCGGAACTAGATTTAGCGATAACAGTCAAGATATCCGGCACATTCCGAGACAACAACTTAATGTAGTCTAATCTTGATTCACATGTTATAATCCCCGACCAATTCGAAACTGGATTTAACAACTCCAAAAATTTAGTGTCAGGACTAGTGACTACAATACATAGTCATACCTGACACTAGGTTACGCTATTGTCTAAGTCGTCACCTAGCAATCGTAACCCAACACATATGAAAGATCGTCACCTTTCATAATATAACACAAAATGAATGGGCCCATAAAGTCACACTATGACGTCCACCTTGACTCTTCTCAGAGGGTGGATCCACCATGGCTTTTCCCAGACAGTGGAAACCAATACTTCCACCTTAGACTTGTCTATCAAGGATAAGAATCATTTAGGATACAAAATGATGGATCACAGAAATTGAAACCTTCTTTTCAGCTAAGGCTTTACTCCTCAACATACCAAGGTTATCTGAAGGTACACAATCTTCTTTCTAGCAAGGGGTTTGGTAAGAATATCGACCGTATGTTCTCCACTGAATTGCATTTGTTTGTACTGTCTCATAGTCTTGGTGAATTCTGAGCTTACAAAGTATACACCATCTTGACATGGTACACTCCCTCTGAATTTGTATGACCAAGATCCTGGGGTGCCAACTTAATTTGATCTTCTAGCTTCTCCCTCTAACATATAGCCTTCTCACATGGTAATAATCATAATTCTCTGCTACAAATTCTTAATTACTAGAGAACCAACAAAACATGGTCTACTCCCTCTGAATCAAGATCCTCGAATGTCCACTGATGCAGATCCTTTAACTTCTCCCTCTGTCACGAAGGCATACCCTGTTTATATACTCAACTCAATGTCACTGCAGGATGTCACTTCATACCTTCCTTCCTGAGAGAACCAATACGAATAATCTGAATAGTCATAAGGTTACATCGGCTAGCATAAGATGCATTTTGATCTTTTCCAAGGCCACAACATTAACACTCCCTCTTGTACTTGAGGAAAGATAATAAAGACCTCTAGTATGATGTTTATCTCAATGAGTTGTAGTCTCATGATGTATGGAATGCCTTAATCAAAGATTATATCCACATGCATCTCATCAGTGATTCTATCTACGAGTTCCCACTACTATAATCTCAAAATTGTTTTACGTTCAAATGGTGAACTCCCTCTCAATCAATACGATTGAGATTGTCACAAGTTAACTGAACCATATGCTCCCTCTGAAGCTTAAGTTCATCAACTTCTTGACCTCTTTGAAAATGTCAGACTCCTTCTGAATCTGAATTTCATGTGCTTTCATCCTGAAAGTATGTCAGAGATAGATTACAAATAGTTTATAAAGCTAAACTATCTCGTACAAGAATACAAATGATAGAAGCGTACAAGATTTATTATTTAATGAATTACAAACTGAAAATTCATATGCATTAATAAGACATGGAATACTTATCTTAAATTTCAAATATTTCCAATCATGAGGTGAGCCCATATAGAAAATATCACGCATGAATCAACTCTCATTTTCTGTCCTTATCATTGCTGCTGAATATATATAACTATTATATTCATCGTAGGTTATTGTCTTAATGCCTCCGACTTACTCCTTATTATAGCTGATTCTCTCCCTATACGAGTATGCCTATCTCTGTTATAATGGGCACTCAAGAATAAGTGGGCCATCAAATACTGAAAGTCCTCCACGTTGATTGTATCATGCGTGACCTTTTGCTGACAGAAATTATTGACATCTCTATATATTTCGAACCCTATTATGATTTGTTGCATTCATGAATATTTCTGCCTTACAACTGCTTTAAGATATATATTTCCACGAGTATCCATGAAGTGGGAATGTAATTCATCATTTTGACAGCAGTGGATGATTGTATGTTCGTTGCTAGTTAATAAACTGCAATCACAATATATATCCTCTGCGATATATAAAATGTAAACTTCATTTAATTTCTTTCGGGTGCCAAGCCAAAAATATCTTAAATGACTTCAAAACAATAATATGAATTCTTAGCAATCCTCTGTTCAATATATATTCAGACTTAAGAATAGTCATCATAATAACCTTGGGCCCAATAATGTCCTTCGCTCAGAAGTTCTCTTCTGCATTAACGTGGGCATTGCAAAGGTGTATACTGTGATCTTAGAATAACATACTCTGCGGTGTCTTACTCCATTCTTAGCTGCGAACGTGGGCTCCACACTTTATGGGTTTGGCAAGTCTTCAATGTAAGTTATCCCATGTTCTCACCTGCACCATAGAGCTTCTAATGTGCTCAACCTTCGCAATCCCCACTCAATGAATAAATTAAAGGTTAACATCAATGGGCCTCAATGACGGTCAAATAAACTTGCATAGTGGACAACGTCAAGCCCAATTAATTACAATCATTGACAATCGCCAAACCAAAGTTTCACCACATTAAATATGTCGCTCCATACTCGTATTGTTGAGGACCGCGCATCTGAGAGTTTGAGCGACAGTCCGACCATGCTAAGCAGACATGACCTTTGCCCAAAGTTTCTCTTTTGCATAGGAGACACAATTCACATTCTTCACTGCTATTGAGTTGCTGAACAATCTAGAAATGTCAATGGAGATCGAAGAAGTAGGAGAAGAGAGAGTTGCGGCAATGGCAAAGCATATTGTGAGATCTCTTGGCACCTCCAATAACGAGACCGAAGATATGCTCAGAATTTTGTCCAACTTTGACAGTCGCTTATCTTTCATGAGCCCAACCGCGCAAGGAAAGAAGAATTTGTTTTCAGACAGTTTCTCTACAGCAAAGAATCTGATTTCCCGATGGGACATCAAGGCCACAAACGAAATCCTACTCCGGAGGGGCGCAGAAGAAGTGTGAGTGTACATGGAAACAATCGAAGATCTGCAGTGCTTCATGCAGCATTTGTCCACCAGCGGCAACGCCTCCGCATAGCTCGTTCGTGCTCAGCAACTGATGAAGACTTCAATGGCTCGTCTGGAGAAGGAGCTTTACAAAATTCTATTAACTAACAGTGACACAATCGATCCAGAGCGGTGGTCATCAACCTATCTGCCGCACCGTTCATAGAGCACAAAGGACAGCGTCTCTAGCTCTATCCGCTCCTCTCCATACTTCTTCGATGTTGGGTGGTCATCCCACAACAAATCACTTGCAGCCCCAATTCACTTCTCAACAACAGCTTGCGGCTTCTTCTCTGCCATTCATCGGGATCCTTGTTATGTCTCCAATCACACTCTTACTCATCAGATGGCCAACCTTCAAGCTGTTAGGCTTTATAGATTAAAAATTATGTCCTTCCTGATGCTTCATTAATTACATGATTAAAATTAGGGCCACGAGCCTCAACAAATTTCAGTGCAAGTGTAGAAGGCGCCAGGCTCCTCATTCCTCTATTTGTGTCAACGGCGAGTTCCCCGTGCGACAAGCAATCATCAGAGATGGCCTTTATTCCTCAAATGCCAATCACATTCTGAACCTGAATTGAAACAAAATGAAAGAACTGTGAGAATAATGGAATTTTCTTGAAGCAACCAGGCAGACAGAAACAAACCGAATTCCTTTGCCATAGATGAGTGAGAGAAATGGCAAATGTTAATTGGCCATTGTTCCTCCTATAATATATGCTGCAATCTTATATCTATATCCCGCGATCCCCTTCAATACATATTTGAGATAATATATGCTATGATAATATGTAACCTCTGTGATCTGATAAACTGCAGCTTCACTGTTATAAAAATGTATAACCTGCAATCTGAATATTATCCTCTGCGATAATATCTTTAGATATATCCTTTGCGATATATTGTAACCTGCGACTGTAATGTAGTATATCCTTCTGCCACAATCTGAATGTCTTTAATTCTCCTTCGTTCTTTTGTTTAGACTGAGAACATATATGAAATTTTATCTCCAATATCGCTGCCAATTTATCACCTATTGCTTGTGAATTTATTGTATTCTCTTATAGGTTAGGCTCTAATACCATGTTGTTCATTCAAAATCGTCCTATAGAGAATATATATGAGGCTGTACTGAAATAGATTACCATTGTGATTGATCTTTTCACCAGCCATCGATATGAATTTATATCCTTTGAATAGTCATGTATTGAAGAGCCATGACCATACGTGGCTTATGCTACGTAGGGTCATGACCCTTCATAACCGATCGTTAATATTAACTACATTGTAACATATACAAATATCAAATGATCTTAATATATATATATATATATATATATATATATAATTGACTATTAGATTAATATAATTATATCAATCAATTCGATGCTATAATTTAACAGACAATGTACTCATGCACGGAAGAAAGACTTCAATATACTTTCGCAACTATTAATTATTTATCTCCACCACATAAACGTATCAAACATTAGGATCCCATACATCTTTCTCATCCCCCATATTAGTTAGCTTCATTGAGAATATGAATCGCACAAATAAGACTGGGACCTGCAATTCATAATATAAGTGACCCAACAATAGTGGCATCTTCAGAACAATATGCTTAAATAAATACAATCTATGCACACATTAAACACCTCTTCACAAATACTATTTTCTCTCAACACAAACGAGATATTTGAAATAGTGGCAGCACACAGAAACACTTCAGGTTATTTTGTGATGATAAAATCATCCTACAATATATCCACTTAACAATGTCTTTTGGCAAGGTAATTTTTGGACAGCAAGATAAGAATAAATTCGACTTGTTTTAATATCTACCACCAATATATAGTTTTGATTCCAACTAGTCTCCACAATTTTTAGACTGAACACCCAAACAAACCTCCAATATTATGCAAAATATTTTAAACTTGTTTTCAAATAAGGAATTGAGGCCAATAACTTTACTTCTGAAAACAGATTTCAAACTTACAAATTGGGCATAGGTGTGAACTCCATCTCAAATCCACTCCCAGGAAGAGCTGGATTTTCATCCAACCCCTCTATTAATCTGTTGAAGGTTTCCGTCCTCAGAGATTCAATTTAATGCAAGCATTAGGCTAAGCCATCAATGCATAAAACATTTGAACATGACAAATGCATTCCAAACCCTCCTTTTATAATAATTTGGAGAATTTTCTAAAATCTTCACTCATGGTGTAGCCTCTTGAATAAGTTGGAGAGTTTAATTAAATAAAGTGACTTTTAATAATACTTTATTATTATATTTTAAGTCACCTATTAATTAAATTAATCAAAATAAAGTCATCCCTTTTAATATTTTATTTATTTGGATGAGTTTGAAATAATTTATTTTATTTTATTTTAACAAAATTTGGGGACATTATAAAATCCAGATTTCCAAGTTCCAAAATTCAGAATTTCCAAATCCTAGATCAGATTTCCAAGAATTACAAAATCAGAGTTTCAAAATCAGAAATTGGAAAATTCCAAGGATTATAACCCAAAATTGGACTTCCAAATTCAGTAATTCCAAGCCCAAATCCTAAAAATCAGAATCCAAATTCAAATCCAAGGTTCCAAATACGAATTCCAAATTCTCTCCAGGGTTAAACACTATTTCCTAGAGATGATGAGAAGACCATTCCAATTCAGGACTTGATGAAATTCAAATCCACTTCAGTCCTGATCCAGTTCCATGCGGGTAAGTTTATCTAGTGTCTGAAATGATATTTTGATATCAACCCAAGTGAACTCCTAAGGCGCATGTTCCACAAGTGAGGAAGAGATACATGGTCATAATAAGGATTGATTGCAATATTACAGACTCACGAAGTTAAGGATTATGTAGAAATCTGGTCTTATCCTATGCGCAATTATGGAAATGAAATGAGGGAATGATATTTTATCACAGGATAGATGTCTTTGAAGGAAATGGCGAGTGCTGGTTGGTTGAAGATTCTCAAGGATTGGAGGAAGCTACAAGATTGTCTAAAAGAAGCAAGAATATGCAGACGTTTCAACATTCCTACCCACAAGAGGATATCATACGAGCTTAAGGAGTAATTTTAAAATTTCTAGAAATACAAAAGTATCTAGCGTCATGTGGAAGAATGAAGTATTTCAAGGAGAAATATATAAAATGTGAATTATTGGAAAAGGAATAAGAAACTTCCAAAAGTCAAATCAAATGCAATATTGAAAAAAAATCATATTTTCTATACCTACTCTTTCGTCTTATTCTCTCATGACAACTTGGGAAGCGTGTCATTTTTGTCCAGTAGTGGGAGTAGGTGAAACTATTTCGTCTTGTAGTGGAAGTAGGTGAGAGGTTATATTTTAATATCTAGATATTTCTAGAAGACAAATGTGAGCCCTTGGTGTTGAGTTAATCTCCACAATTGACCTTGTAAGCCTTCTCTATAAAAAGCATGGCTTTTCTTCTTTGAAAATTTGAGTAGTTGGTAGCTAAGCTGTTAGAATGCAGAAATAGCAGTAGGAATTGATGAACATGAATTTTTGTAATCAGCATTTGAAGTTAATGCAAGTGAAGCATTGAAGTTATGTTGTCCTTGTGTTCTTTTGATCTATGTGTGGTTTCTATTCTTCAATCATAGTTTCAATTCAATAATTTTAATGGTGAAATGCAAAGCTATTTGATAGATTTCTGGTTCATATCATTTGTATCTTGCTGATGTAAGTTACAATGTATGGTTAGTTTGAACTTGATTGTAGCATTAATTCTATTGTGAATGCATATTTGAGTTGCACCAGTATTGGGTACTTGAATCATGAATGTATGTTTACAATTTGAAAACCCTTCATTTTCCTTTGAAGATTGCACTATTTTTGAGGTGTTGTGTGAAGTCTAATTAAGTAGAAATCACTTTTGTAGGGATATGTCTATCTGAAGCATCGACAATTATTGTCATCTTCCTTAGGATCTAAAACCTTAGTTAGCCTCCTAAACCCTTCTTCCTTTGCTATTTATTTCAAAGAAGTTTCATTATATTAGTGAAAGTACATAGTGAGAGATACTTAGATGCCTATTTGTAAGTTTTTTGTGAGTGCTTAGGGTTTGGGTGTAAGGCCTATGGCATATTTTTTAAAAAAAACTTTTGATATGTTTTGTATCTTTTTACCACAAGGGAAGCTTGGCAATTTGTGAGACGTTCAACAAACTTCTAGAGTCCCCTACACATCTCAAGGATATCTTGGAGTCCCCCAAAATTCACCAAAAAGGGGACATCTCAAAAATGTCTCCAAAACTTAGGCAACAGTGGTAAGACAATGGGGGGACATCCCCTCCAAGTCCCCACATCCTAGGGATGTTCCCATCCCAAAAAAATGTGAGGATTTTGGGAAGGCATGCATCCTTGTGAAAGATTGACAAAAACTAAACACCAACCTTTTGACAACTTAACTTCCTCGAGCTTCCCTCTTAATAAAAGCACTGAAATATGGTAAAGAAATTATGAGATGTGCCATCAACATGCTTTTAAAATTTTATCAATAACGAATTCTTCATTTAGAAAACACCCTATTTTTATGAAATGGAAATAGCCAATGGTTAACAAAAGCTCGTGTGTAACTTACAAGTATACCTCTTGTGTAACTTACAAGCATAGTTAAATGTCCCAACATCAATACACGTGTATATAAATGAACAAGATTCTGATCTGATGAGAATTCAAAAATATGATGCAAACAAAAAATATTTACTAATGTCTTTATATACATCTTTGTTCATGTTCTCTAAGCACAAAAATGCTGAAGGGTTAGGTTGTATGGTTTTAAACATGATTTCAATATCCCTTTCATGATTGGATTGTTTGCCATGCCAAGGTAAAAAAATACCAAGATATCTTAACAAAAAGATATAAATTGTGTGATGAAAGTTTGGCGTTGCTAGACCCTTTATGTTTACTAGAATATTGTAATGTTTATTTAATGGTCATCTTAGTTAGTCTTTAGTTTATTAAGTAGTTTCAATTTTTGTCTTTAGTTCACAATTGTTTCATAATAGAAACATCGTCTTTGTAAATCTGTATAAGGAGTTTTCATCTCCTCTATTTAATATAACATCAGTTTACCATAACATAGTATCAAAGTGGGTAGATGGGATTTTATAAAATTTGATGAAGGTTTCTCTAATGAAGGTTTTGCCGCATGAAGGTTTCTCTAATGGGTTTTCATAACTTTTTCCCTTTAAAAATTTCTGATGGGTTTTCATAATTATTTCCCTTAAAAATTTCTGATGGGTTTTCATTATTTTTTTCCCTTGAAAAAAAATTGTAGTGGGTTTTAGTAATTTCGTCCCTTGGAAAAAAAAAATTTATTTTGGGTTTATAAATTTTTCCTAAAAAATTAAAGGTTTGCTCCTATTACGGAGGGCTCTCTGGTTTCTTGAAAGGATTTCCTATTTTTTCCTTAAAAATGATGTTTTGTATGTTGATCCATGTGCCAACTATCTATTTGGTTTTTCGATTGTATCCTTAAAAATCACTTTTGGATTTTGTGATTCACAAAGTTGCATGAGATTCCTTTGTGGGTTTTTACCGTTTTTTCAAAAAAAAATGATGATTTGTAATCTTGAGTTTGGCGATTTTTTCCTCAAAAATTGTGACTTTTTGCAGTTTGTTCTAGGGAGTCATGCTCTTCTACAAAAATTTGGAGGGTTTGCCAATTTTCCCTCAAAATCGTGGCAATTGTTCTCAGTGTGTCTCTGGCTACAGGGTGGGACAGCTCTACTAGTCAACATCAGTTGGATGTTTTGTGATGATTTCTAGTCAGAAGTTTTGCAGATTCTAGGAGGGTAAGTGGCAAATTCATCTCAGTGGCAGAGTCGATGACAAGCTCGTCTCTTGTTGCAAAGCATTCTGAAGAAGGGGGCAGCCTTCTCTATTTTTTTTGGACGGATTCTCTCTACTCTTGGTCATTAACTTTTTGTAGATCCAGGGAGGGCCTCAGCAGCAACAGAATGTTCTGAACAATTTATGACGACAAGACATGTACAGTCTTTTGCAGGGTAGTTAAACAATGACCATTAAGGGAGGGTATTAGAATATTGTAATGTTTATTTAATGGTCATCTTAGTTAGTCTTTAGTTTATTAGGTAGTTTCTATTTTCATTTTAGTTCACGATTGTTTCATAATAGAAACATCGTCTTTGTAAATCTATATAAGGAGCTTTCATCTCCTCTGTTAAATATAACATTGATTTACCATAACAATGTTAAAATAGCAATGTTCTCAAAACCATGCAATAAGATACAAAACCCCTTTCTCATGCAAGAAAAAATTGATCGAGAACCATAGTTATCTGATGTGCAAACATTTATGGCATTTCCTTATTATTTCAAGGGAAATAAGTAGCAAGCATGAGACATATTTAAAATCCGAACTTGCAAATAAATGCAACAAACAATGCAAACTTCTCAATAGACTTGTTCCAATGCATTGAGATAGAGGATTCGTTAAAGTGTTACTCCTAGATAAGAAAATCTATTTCACTTATTTTACTAAGAAAGGTTAGTGAAAATTTATTATAGCATGAAAAATCAATGTTGGGAAGTTCAAATGACAATCAAAATGTGCCCCAATCACATAGATGAGCTCTAAAATGTACCTGCCCATTCTTGTGCATCGGTAAAGTGACCTACAGCATCACAATTCGTAGCAATGAAAAGGCATCCTGGATTCTCTCGAATACAAAGTGTTCCATACCTATGATTTCCAACCCAGTTTTGTGAGTACTCTTAAGAAACAAGTGTAGACTATATGTACATTATTTTAAAATTTGAAACGAAATGAATAATTAATTAATGTTCACTAGAAGACAATATAAGATTAATGGGATTATAAAAAATGAAATATCAATAGAACAAAAGAAGATGTTTTTAATACAGAGTATAATTTCAAGGAATAAAATAACCAGCTGCTACTATTTTATATTGAATTTTTCAAGAAAACACAAAACGAAAAACTTTAAGGGGTAAAACCTCTCTTTGTAATGTCCCTACCAAAAAAAATTCAACTACTTGCCACTTTTTCAAATTTAGCTCTCCAGAATTTCATCATTCAATTGGTGGACATTGAAAACCATTCCATATTTTAGAGTTTATGCTTATGTAAATATGGAACCCCATTTTTTTCCAAATAAATCTAAACTCTCTGTGTCACTGCATTCTATATCAGATGTTTGCATCCATGGTTTGCTTGTTTAGTTTGACTCGGTCACTTTCATTTTTAGTGAGTATTATAATTGACTGTTTCCCCAATGCCCAAGTTGATCATACCAGAATTTACAAGAAAATGAGAAATTAAACATCATCCAACAATTAAAATCTATACATTAATTAACTTACTGTTTAACAGCAAAGGATGGAGAGTTAAGTCCAGATCTGCCCCTCCAATGACAGCAGCAGACAATACATTAACAAATTTGGAATTCTAATCAAAAAGTTTAAACTCTCTCTACTTGAAAATCTTTCTATAGTCCTTTACAACAGCTCTTGCAATGATTCAGGTGCTCAACCATAAATTGAACAATATGGAAGTCTGAAAGAAAAATTTCAGAAAAGTGGACTGTAGCAGCACTAGATAAGCTGCCTTTGCATCACCTAGGAACAGGGGTGATCCCTCCAAAATATTCAACAAAATCCATGATACATCAAAACGCTCCAAAAGGATTGCAATTGGTTAAATAAAAATTGACCGAATATTCAGTCTCAGATATTAGCATTTGCTCCAAACAGTTTGTCATAACCTTGCACAGGTAGAATGTGGCTTTAACAAGGACTCAAATTAGCTTCTATTTGATAATGCTATTTTGTCTTTAAGCTTTATTCAATAATCGGAGCATGAAACAAGCTTTAAATTTTTTTAAATCTCTAAATTTCAAGGGTTTTTCACTTTGCCGAGTCACAAGTCGAGTCAGCCTTGAAGAGTCTGAGTCTAGGAACTTTGATACATGTAAGCAGTAGTCGTTGAAAGAACAATTCATGGCTTTAAAATCAGAAAGTGGAGTGTTCCTATTTTTCATATTTTTTAATCTAAATGCATTGTCTTATGTATTTATTTCTTCTGATTCAGTCTTTGTTTTATGTTAATACTATAAAGAAAATAGAAAGCCATAGCTTGCACACAAGTAGTTAGATGTAGAACTGCAGCATTAAGATCTATGTTGATAAATTTCCAATTGGAATATCTAACATAATTACATATCCAAGGATGGGAAAACAATAGGGTCTTAGTTTAAGGGTATAAATACACTGAAACCCTCTCATATCAGCAGAGAAGATGTATATTGAATCAGCCAGAAAGAACCAAGCGTCTGCCTAGGAAATATTGTTTTTAAACAAGAAACCATACCAAAAATTTTTAGAAGGCTATAAATGATGAATACTTTCAAACATGTGTACAGCATAAGGTTAAATATAAAAACTGATAGACACATTATTCAGTCATTATAACTATATAGTGCTAATACTAAAGCACTTAAAAAAAAGAATGCAGAACTTACTGAATCTTGTAAAAATTAATAAATTGGTCGAATCCAACCACAACTGCTCCAACCTACCATAAGAGATTTCCAAGTTAATGAATGTGTGTACAAACTTATTATAGGAAAATACAAAGAAATAGTATCACAAGCATAAAAAAGAAGACACAAGTTGCAAAAGTGAAAAATAAAAAGTAATCAGAAAAATACATCTTTGTCATGCTCCACAAAAAATCCAGGTCCAAATTGTATTGTTTTTTCACCATCTTCCTGCCAAGAATAAATCTAATATATCAAATCCACATTCAGACTTTAACTTTCACCCCAACACATTATTCTTACAAACTAATCAGATATAGATGAAGCCAATAAATTTAGGGCATGCCCTCTGTAATCCTTTCATCGATAACACAAATTGCATGTCCAAAAAAAATTAGAGATTGTTGGCTTGAAGACAACAAGAGTGTAATTTGTAATATACCCTTTTTGGGATATTAGAAATTAAATTAATAATTAAAATTTGAAATTGTCAAAATATAATGACGACTTATTTTTCTTATTTAATATTAAAGTGACTTTTTATGTCAACCAAAATCATAAAATAAAAGTCACTTCATTTCAAATTAAAAGGACAAAGAAATGGAATGCCAAAAGACAAGCTGATGGAAGGCCAAGAGTTTCATGGAGAATGCTATAAAAGTTTAAGGAGAGGCTTATTCAGAATATGTTCAAATTATTATTGAATTTGTGAAGAATTAGTCTGATGCATTGCATTGATTGAGGTTTATAGAGATGAAAGCCTTCAGGAATTCGAAGGAAGAGCTGGACGGAAACTTGGACGAGGTCCCAAAGCCTTGAGGGAACCTTATTATAAATTGGTGTCAAGCGCCCTACGAAAAGTAAATCCACGCTCTCCTTAGGGTTGAGTTTGGAAGGGAGCTAAGGGATCGAGGCTTAAGTATATTAATTACCAAATGTATTATGAACTATTCATAGTTTTCTCAAAATCAAATTGATTCGAAATCATAATAATGTATGTTAAACATTGTAATTGACAGCCTCCTAGTAGGGGACATTACAAGATAGGAAAAATGTGAATCATTCAAATCAGTAAAAAGGAAGCAAAACATATACACGAATATATATTTAAATAAGAATGTTTACACTTCACATGTACAAATAAATTTCATGAAGCTCTAAACATTGTGAAGTTAAATTGTAACCCAATGCCCTAATTCTCTCACAAATACTGCCAAGTGGAAATTAGGACGACGGTGTCTAGGTCAGCTAGAGTGTTACCCACGATGTGAGGAACCTTCCAAGATAGGGGTAAGGACATATAGCACGAACCTTGAGGACATAGCCCCAAAATAGGTAATGCATATGCACCACAAATGCCTTGAGGAAGATTACTCATGAGGGATTTCCTAGCTTCCCACGCAAGCATTCTCCTATCCCTCATAAGACTGATCAGTAGGGGGGAAATTGGGAAATTGGGAAATTTGAGAAAATGTGTAAATCACAAAAAGTACTACAATTCCACAAATGGTATCAAATTGGACTTAACTATTAACTTTGACAAGATTACAGCAGACTATTTCTAGTTAATAAGAAGAAATCTAACAATGTATTGATTATGTGTATACTGTGTCTAGATATACACACGTGTCTACTTTATGCTTCGTGTCTTCATGCATTAATGTGTATATTTCGTGTATGCTCTGTGTCTTCATGCATTAATGTGTATGCTTTGTATCTTCATACATTAGTCTGTTTGCTTCATGCATACTTTGTGTCTTCACATATTTATGCATATGTTTTCAAGTGTATACTCTGTGTGATAACTACTTGGTTATCTAGAATAATGAGGTTCATTAACATGCAAACAGGTTTTTGGGGCAAACTAACTTCTCTAGAAAATGAGAGGAAAATTGTACTCAGTTTAGTTGTCAATTTCTACTATTAAATCATAAGGGAAAAACATATGGTTGCTTGAGGACAAGCAAATTTGAGAGGGGTAGACTTTCATGAACACATAATTGATACGAAAATATATATATTTTCAAATATTGCTAAACTATGTTAATCGATAATTAAAGAAATAACAATAGTAATTAACAAAATCAATATTAATAATATTGTTTATCAATATAAGAGCACCCCGTAATGATAATCAAATTGATATTAATAATATTAGTTAATCAATACTATTAATCAATTAAATTACTAATCATTATATTATTGGTAGTTAATACAACTCACAATTAATAATATTAATCCTTACATTTAATTAATAATATTATCCTAATATTAATCTTTATATTTAATTAATAATATTATATTAATCTTATAATTAATAATATTATAACATAAACAATGTTATTAAAAATATCACACCATTAACATCGACTACCTAATATTCCCATTGACATTATGAAACGTCACCAGTCAAGGGTGAGCGACTATCGACACCATGGCATCTGTGTGGGTTGTCGACTGAAAAGACACAGCCCACAAACGTTTGCAGATATAAGATGGATGCTTCAGCGGATCATTAGGGGGGAACATTCAATATTGATCATCAGAACTTAATCTGTCCTTGGCAGCCAGTAGAATACGTGGCTTCCTAGCTATAAATCCATGGAGATCGCTGTTAGCAAATGAAATACGGAATATTATAATACTGTTCGTAAATAACATGGGTAGCGAACAGGTATATTAGAATTAATATCAACGAACATGATACTCTATTATATCACTGAATAGGAGGATAGAAAGAGATCAGAAAATAATATTTATTCACAAGGAAAGGATCAATATACAATAGAAGAATAAGATATGGATACGTATACATATTTGGTATTTGGAAGGAATACATATTACATTACAAGGCTATTGTATAGTATGCTGTAGTTTATTTAATAGTACTGAATTACAGAATATTATATCTAATTCTATAAGAATCAATATATAGTTTATTATAAGCATGGTAATACATATATAATAATAATAATTATATATATAGAGAATTCAGTCTATTGCAGATAGGGATATATCAAGATATGTACATATATCCTATAATAATAATTAGAATTATATGGTTATACGTTATATGAATATATGTTTGTAATACGAAGGAATTAAATGTTTGTAGCCTATTCCTTAATCCCTTGCTATAGCCCTAGGAGTTGATAGTTGGTGTTGTATGGGAAAAGGCGGAGTAAATCCACGAGAAGGTAGGTGAATCCCAAGATGGGATAGGGACGAGATCCCAAAGCCTTGAGGGAACCTATTATAAACTGGTGTCAAGCACCCTACGACAAATAAATCCACGCTCTCCTTAGGTTTGAGTTTAGGAGGGAGATAAGAGATCAAGGCTTAAGTATATTAATTACCAAATGTATTATGAACTATTCATAGTTTTCTCAAAATCGAATTTGATTTGAAATCATAATAATGTATGTTAAACATTGTAATTGACAGCCTCCTAGTAGGGGACATTACAGCGACGGAGTTCACATCTATGCAAATTTTTAAGACTTGAAATTTGTTTCAAAAAATAAAGATATTGGCATTTAATCTTAATTTTGTAATCCGCATGGATACTGTGCCAGATTTGTTTGAATACTATCACATTCTACTGGTTTGCAATTATATCATTCCAGAGTTCTATGACTGAAGCTGAAAATGATTCATTTTAAATATGTGTTACCTGCGGCTCATGAAGATTTTGACTGAAATCTGGCGCAAATAATATTATTTTATAATAAAAAGGCGGATCCCATATATGAGGCGATATGGAGTGGAAATTATTGGTGGCATGGGGAACATTAAGAATGATAATGTTTTTGAAAGCTTCGATAATGTTCTAAGATTTGGGTGTGGACAATAAATCTATCCACAACGAGGCCCAATTCACAATCTCGAGCTTCATTTGCAAACTCACCGAACTAATATTTTGTTGAGGCCGAATTAACATTTCTATGGAGTCCAACGCTTAATTATTGTGGGACCAATAATAATATTTTCTAAAGGAAGTGGACCCTGGGAATGCCATTCAAACATTATTAGTCGAACATGTGAAATAATTCAATGCAGTGAACTTCCTATCGAGCGGATATATTATAAGGCTGCGGCTATTATAATCACCGGGCAGATTAGTCTATGGTTGGCGGAGGGAAATACAATACCTATCGATATATTATCAATTTCTTGAAGTCGAACATCATATATCATTATTAATGTTTGTCTCGTGTTAAGTTCAAGCCACTGGAGAATGAGTTGCCTGGAGCTGATTGGGTGTCCTTAGTAACTAGAACCATACATATGGTCCAATCTGCCTCGGCCATGGATATCTTTGCTACAGGAGTTATTGGGGTCCCTTGAAGAAACGCGTAAGGGGAGTAAGGTTAGAGAGACTCGGCATTCATTTGTTGGCAAAGAAACATTCGCTTGAAAACATATTGGAGAGCTATAGGCTTTGTGGACATGAGTATAAGGTAGATGCAGATTTGTTGTATGACCATTTCTCTTTGCTACATATTCAACATACTAACAGAGGCATTCATGTTGATTATGCTCGTGTTGGAGGCTATTTCCTGAATTATGGTTTGTTGGGCATATACATCTAGTTGCTACTCTTGTTGTGCATGGGGGTATTAATGACTACTGAAGATGAGTATTGGCTGGGCACATTAGCACTATATATTCAAATCTCCAGTTCAGAACTGAGGTTAGAGAGTAATTTCTTGTCCCACGTGATTTGGTTTGAAAGCAATGTCAAAAACTATTTTTGTTCTAATTTGAGTCATTAGTGTCATTTTTGTCCTTGTCTTTTATGTTTGGAAACAAGTTTTAAATGTATTTGCATAAATTTGTGATCACATTATGCAACCATTTCAATGCAAATTTAAAACCATAACCATTACCACAAGCAAGCAAACTGTTTGACAAAATGCATAAGGGAAAAAACAGTTAAATTTGGTGAAGAATCATAAGGGTTTCTTATAGTGGTATCAAAGCCAATGTCCTTCCAGCCTTTGGGTCACTGATAAGCTAATCCTCACTACAACCCAAGGTGAGCTAAAATGGGGACTTTACAGTCTGCCCTCCCTGAAATTGCTTGTTCCCAAGCAATATCGCATCTAGTAGTTCACTGTACTCCACCTGAAGATAAGTCACATCTCCACCAGGATCTTGTGGATAAGACTTTGTAATGTTCCTGTCATCACCAACCAACTCCTATAACGACATCACCATCCATACAATCAACAGAGTCTGCCAAACTGAACCCATCACAACATCTAATGTCGCAAGAACAACACATTGGAGCATCTCTACAAGTCGACAAGATTTGCCCCCTTTCTCTGTGCAAGATAAGGTATCATACAAATCATCCAACCCATGCACTATCAAAGTGTGCATCTAGAAAATATCATGTACATGTGGATCAAATGTAAAGTTGTATGCACTCCTCACCATGTAACCTCTGAAAATTCTTTTGCAAGGCCTATCTAGAACCCTGATGCACTAGTGGGATCCCAAAGATAATCATCACTCATCTCAAGAGGGGGATCAGCATCAACTTCAAAAAGCGGATTGTCAAAAGACAATGTCATATCCATATCAAACAAGGGATTGTACAGAAAGTGAGTTGCACCTCTATGCTGATCAGAACAGTGTATCCTTGAACTGCCCGAGACATGATGCAAGTCACGCACCTCCTGAATCAAATCATGCTCCTGTATCACCTTGCTCTTCTCTCTAAAAACAGAAATAGAGAGCAAACTCCCCTATGTGATTCCCCTCAACACATACCCCCTGCTCTAGTACTCGGACCTCATCTCCATCAAACATAGGTTGAGGGTGAGCTCCTCAATGTCCTATAGCCACTGCATACCTAGCACAATGTCTAACTCACCCAAGTTGACTACATAGAAATCAAACTGTAACTTGTAGTAGTTATACGAAAGAGTGAGATTGCATATGCATCTGGTACAGGCAAGGGTATAACCATCTACCACTCTAACACGAAACCCGACGAAGGCCTCAACCTAAAGTCCACACCTACTGACAAACCCCTCAATCAAAATTATGTGTAGCCCAGTGTCAACAATGGAAATGCATTGCTGTCCTTCCACTAATCCTCTAATTTTGAAAGCAAATGGAAGTGGTATAGTGGTAGATAATGCTTTTAGAGATAGTTTGGCTTCAAGACCAAACTCCAAAGAGGCTTTCTGAGCCTCATAAACATCTAAAACAGCTGGCTGATGTGAATTTTCAGCCTCATCATCATCATGGTAATCCCACATAGAATGGCTAGTCTTGCCCTTAGGCCTTAATGGGCAAGTGTGATCACGATCATAAGGCTCTTTACACCAGTACCATAGTTGTCTCTTTCTCAAATCCTCACAAGTTGTCTCATCATGTCTCACTACCAATTTCTTCTTTGGATTAGCAACTAGTGGGTGATCCTCATCTGAAGGTAAGGTGGCGGTTTTAGGCTAGACTTGCTTCTTAGGAGCTGCAAGCTCCATGCTCCTAGCCCAATTAATGGCCCCATGCAGAAAAGGCAGATCGAATGCCTTAAGCCAACCTCTCAATGGCTCCCGAAGACCCTCAATAAATAACATGACCAAGAGTTTCTATGTCACATCAAGAACCATCACAAAAAGCCTCAAGAACTCATTAATGAAAGAATCCAAACTACCCACCTATGTGAGCTGAGCAAGATCCCTGAAATATGACTCTGGATCCTTCTTGTCAAAATGCTCTATCAACCTATCAGAGAACTCCAAGTAAGAGGTAATGAGACTGTGTTGTAGGGTGACCATCCCATGATGTCACCGCTCATGGGCTGCCCCATCCAAATGTAAAACTGCAAACTTAATGGCATCCACCACTATCATAGGCCTAAGAGTCAGGAGGTATCACCTTTACTAATCCAAGCCCAAACTGTAACCTTCCCAATGCCATCAAACATAGGAAGAGTGAGCTTACTAGTGGCATGCTTAAGATCAGCATTCTGGTTTCTTTGCCTTCTCTCCTGCCTAGGTCTACTATGCTCTCTCCTCTGAGTCATAAATCTGTCAAATGGCAAGTGATCCTTAACTCTTTGAGGCAATGCATCCCACTCATCATGCATGGCCAACATATCATCAACAAAAGCTCCACCTTCTTCCTCTACAATCCCTACCTCAAGCTCATTCCTCAAGAACATGGGACGTGTAGGCCTATGATATGTACTTGCAAGAGCTCCTCTCGCCCTGGGGGCACCAATTGCACTACCACACTCGTCCATGTCATGGTTTTTCCCTCTAGGAAAAGACATATGCTGAATGGATGTAGTGAGTTGCTGCAAACCAGTATCACCTGCTGCAAGACCCCTAAATATTTCCATAGCTTCCCTATCCTCATTATTATCTGCATTCTTGGGTGGACTTCCATTGAGCCAAATTGTGTTTCTTGTACCTATTCAATTTGTGATTCAATCCTTCCCCTACGTGAGTAGTACCTATTAAGATCAAATCTTTGTCGCTGCATAAAATACCCAACCCTGCAGGATGGCAGGAAACCGTTTTGATACCATTGTAAGAACCCTGTTGGTTCTACCCCCGTTCAACTAGCTCTACTACGAGGTGTTTTTGCAAATTTCTATAGTTTTTGGGATTTTTCTTTTAGTTTTTTTCTTTTTTGTGCTTTTTCAATATATAAAACACTGCAATGCATGAAATCAAATAAACTATCTCTAGCATGTGTCACATCCGAGTACACACTCTCGGGTGTTCGTATGTAGGATCCGCCAATAGAGTCCTGCTAATAACACTTTTCATGTGGTCCTGCTAATAACACTTTCCGTGTGGTAGCATTAGGTCCCATGTGGCCTCCAGCCAACACTTCATAAGACTCATTTAGCACTCCCGAAATTTCCTCCATCACACACCTACATAGGACCTGATTGGGTCCAATCTTATACAATAACCCACTAATGAGTTGAAAGGTCTTATGTTTCAAGACCAATTTTCTTCGCTCACTTGGCGGCATGTCCCGAGGAAATATGGACATAGATAATGCTTTTGTACCAAGGAGGCAATTCTGCAATTTTAAATAGGTGGGCATTAGGAAAATCCTCATTCACACCCTCCAGAAGCTTTCCAAATTTGATCCTCGAGAGTTGATCCACGATGACATGTCTCTACCCACGCCATACCACAATGTTAAAGGTGAACTACAAGAGAAACCTCTTACTCACTCTTCCTTGGATAATTGAAAAAACCTTGTTGGTTCTACCCCTGTTCAACTGGCTCTGCTAGGAGGAGTTTTTGCAAATTTGTATTGTTTTTGGCATTTTTTTTTAGATTTATGCTTTTTTGTGCTTTTGCAAAATATATAAAACAATGCAATGCATGAAATCAAATAAATTATCTATTGCAAACATTGCAAAAATTACACCTTTTATTTCAATTTAGGAAATGTAATTACATACAATGATCAATTAATGCACTAAGGAATACGTTTATTGCAATTTGAAAACTTGGAATATAATCGCAGATTTGAATTTATGGCCTCAAAATGGCTTCCAGCTATGTCTGGTTGTTAAGGAACCTTGGGCGCCAATGTAGAATGAGTCAATGAAGCACAAAAACCCCAAAACGTGCTTCCACAAACACTAACCTCACCTTCCCAAAGACTCACGTGGCTTCTATATTCCAAGTGGCTACCATCAATAATTCATACGTTGTACTTAATGCGCTGCAATTTGTAATATTAGCTGACTTTTATACTCTGCAAAAAATTCTGAATGAAATTATGACCCAAAAACCCCAATTCATTCACCATTAAGCACATTCATGACCTTTGTATGAAACCATATCCAATTACAGAATATCATTGGGTCTCTCACCAACTCAAATCGCTAAAAACTGTGAAGAATTTCCAATTCTCGAAGCTGAAACTCTAAAACCCTTGGACAAATTGCCCAAATCCCAATTCCAAATACCTCATGCCAAAGTCAAGGCTAAATAACAAATGCATAATGATAATCAATGTCTTCCAAGAGGCCTTTAAATACTTAACGCCAAACTCCTTGCTTTTGCATTTTAAAACATCAATATATATTTGGCTTGTTGCTTTTTGGTCGTTGACTTAGGATAATTATTTAATGTGTCACTTTATAACATATTCATTTAATGCACTTTTATGTGTCAATTGGCCCCATTTAAATAAAAACTTTATAATAGTCTTTAATAATTAATCATTAATAAAAAATTCTTTATTCCTAATTATTACATTTAACTTGAGCCAATAATCTTATTCCACTTACTCAACTGATGAACTCTTGTAATGTCCCCATTTTTAATAAATTGTTTTTAATTAATTAATGGTCCCAAAATTTAAATAAGATTATAAATGGACCTTTAATTAATAAAGGGGAGGCCATTTTTATTATTATTGTCTGTAGGTGTTTGTCGTGTCAGCGTTCTTTTGTAGACCCTCAAGAGTTTCTCCGAAGGGGTATTTATGACTGGCGTGTAGGATGTGTTTTTCATGTTGAGATTAGATATTTTATTTGTATTTGCGAATTCCTGTTAGGATTTTGCTGGCTGCCATTTTGGAGGTGAAAGATCCTCCCTATTTGGTATTTGCAATTTCGGTGGGATTCAACCCTCACCCTATTCTGTTTGTTCTGATGTGTTGGATCTGGCGAATCCGAAGTATCATCAATAATATCAATAAGGTTTTCTTTTGGCAAATATATGTGGCTTGCATTTTGTTTTGGTCTGCAATAATCATTTAATTATCAACAAAGGTAACATCATAAAACATCTAGCGAGTAATCTCAATCGTTGTGCGACCTCCAATCCATCTGCTCTGTTGTTCCGAACAGTCCCTCTACCACAACATACAGCCTCCATCATTATCGTACGGCCTCCACTGCCACACAGTACGGACACAAACACCACCGTACTATCCTCACACTAGCCACACCATATTGTCTGATACCACTACCGTACGACCTCTCTTGGCAACTGCGTGCGGCTTAAGGCTCCACCGTACAGTCTCCTGTTGCTCCGTACGGCCTCTAAACAACTTCCCCACTCTTTTGTTTACCATCGTAAGGTAAGATCTGGACTCGTGAGCGTAACTAAAATCCAAAGCGTGTTTGTTGGTAAATCGCGGTTGGGTACATTACACTTCCGGGACAAAATTCACCTCCGGACAGAAATCACCTTCGGGACAAAATTCACCTCCGGACCGAAATCACCTCTCGGACAGAATTCACCTTCGGACAGAAATCACCTCCGGGAAAGAAACACCTCCGGGACAGAATTCACCTCCGGATAGAAATCACCTCTGGGACAGAAACACCTCCAAGACAGAAATCACCTCCGGACAGAAATCACCTACAGGACAAAAACACCTCCGGGACAAAAACACCTCCAGGACAGAATTCACTTGCGGGACAGAATTCACCTCCGGGACCAAAAACACCTCCGGACCAAAATCACCTCTGGGACGAAATCACCTCCGGGACATTACAACTCTGCTAATACCAAGTCTAGGTGCCCTGCCAAAAATAACATGGGAATAATTGACTTACTATAAATAGTCAGTCACCTAAATAAAAGCTTTGTCAACGATACCAAATCTCAACATTGCCAACAACCTGTTCAGGTGCCCTGCTAAAGATACAAATCCTAACTTTCCTAAAATAGACACTTAATATAAATAGTAAGTGTGCGAAACTAATCCCAACGATGAGCAACCCTGAACATCCCTAACCTCTGGAGTGGGAATTGGCCTTTGGTTCTGCCAACTGAGACCCTTTATCCCTCTGACTTAGCCTACAATGTAATGTCCCCTATCGAAACTAAAATTGAATAATAAAATATAATAATAAAATTAAAATAAACCAATAAACTAATATATCATTAATATAATAATATATTATTACATAAATATTATATAATAAATAAATAATAATATTAAAATAGATAAATAAATAATATAATATAATATAAATTATTAACTAAATAATAAGTATAATTATGAAATAGTAAAATAAATAAATAATAATAAAATGTAATTATAATATAAACAATGATATTAATAATCATTTTAAATGGTAGTTCAAATAAATTATAAATAAATTATTATTATTATTATAAAAAAAAAATAGAGGCATATCTCTAACATCTAAAGGTCGCAGCCCTTCAACATGTCAATGTATATAATGGATATCAAATCCATTCCTTCCAGATTTTATATATAGAGAGGAAATAAATAAAAAGGAGAAGAATAATAATAAAAAGGGATTATTCAAATTTCAACAAAACAAGAAAAGAAATGTAGGAGAAAATCAAGGAGGAAATATAGAAGAAGATCAAGGAGGAAATGTAGGGAAATATTTAAAGGAAAGAAACATTGAATAAACTAAAAACAAAGACATTGGAAAGAAGGTAAGTATATCTTTGTTGAGTTAATTTATTTATAAGAATTGCATGAATTAAATATTAATAATAATATGAAATAAACTTTAGAATAATAGGTTATGAAACAAACATTGAAATAGTGAATTATGAAATATAGTAACATTGTTATGAAGTAAACATACATTTGAAATAACTTAACTCAAATATATTGATAAATAAGTAACTAATATATATAATATGAAATGAATACATTATATAAAGAATTATGAATTCTCGTGATTATAAGTATAAAATTATTTAATAATGAATTTTTATGATGATAGGTTATTGAATATAAATTATATATTATTTAGAATAAGCTTTGAATTAAATGTCAAATATGTTATATAAGTTTATCCATATATTTATTATTAATATATTTAAGTGGAATCAAAACTATGCATCATGGCATGTATGTTTATTAATATTTTTATTATACAGAAGATAATAATATATACTCAGCTAATTCTTTAATAACTCACTAATCACTATTAAGGGGATATGGAGTATGAGTAGGAAGAGGCATGTAAATTGATCACATGATGGAAAGATCCCGAGATAGGTAGAACCTTGAGGGAATCCACTTGTAGACTGTGCAAGCTTCCTAAAACAGTAAATCCACCATCTTTCTTAAGGTCTATGATTAGGAGTGAAGTAAAGAATTAGAGCTTAAATATATATTGTGAATTAGAGATTATTCTTAATATGATTTAAATGCATAATGATGTATGACAATTATTGGGGATTGGCATCCTCCTAGTATAAAAACATTACAAATTACAATTCCCAAGGGAAATCCAAACACTAATTATGAATTTTAAGAAAAATCAAGTAAGGTCCAAAATGGGGACATTACATACAAGGGTCACTGATAGGCTAATCCTCACTACAACCCAAGGTGAGCTAAAATGGGGCCATTACAATTATCGGCTTATTCACTAATTACATCAATGCTTGATGGTCTACATAGAAGGTGAACAATGTCGCCAATAGGTAGTGCTGAAACTTTTGTACTGAGTATACCATGTCGAGTGCCTCCCTCTCTATCGTACTAAAGTTTTGTTTGGCTCTAGAGAGTAGGCGAATGGCAAAAAAAATGGGGTGATCCATCCTTTTGAAGCCAACTTGTGCCAGTTTGGCGCCAATGGCATAGTTAGAGGCATCCACATGTACATGAAATTCCCTGTCCCAATCATGGTATGCCAGGATGGGTGCACTCACCAATCTGGACTTAAGTTCCTTGAAAACTTCTTCTTGCTTTACTCTCCACACAAATGGTTCACCCTTCCTCATCAGTCAATCCAATGGATATGAGATCTATGCAAAGCTTTTGATAAAACTCTGGTAATAGCCTACATGTCCAAGGATAGATTTAACTCCTATCAAATCCTTCGGACTCTCCTTCTAGATAATGACCACTACCCTATTTTGGTCCAGCTTCAATTCATCTTTGCATACTGTTGCCCAATTTTTGCTATTCATTCAAACTTTTATTTTCCTTGTTAGATGTTAAGCTATTCGTTTCTTTTTCCTCCCCAAAAAATTTTCGATCTTTTAAGGAAGTTTCGAAACACCTATTGGAGTCTGAAAACAATTCCAAAAGTACTCTCTCCATTTGACGTCATTTTTTTAGTTCACAACAAAAGAAAGGGTGAAAGTCAAAGAAAAGTAGGACACGGAAAAGTGTATCCGATGCTTGAACAACCTATAAAAATGTTATAGTAAAGATTCAATGGACCTAGTTAGAGCACGCGAACGATGCAAGAAACAAAGAAAAGTTGGCGGCAATGGGTTGAGTTCTTGTCTCAACGGCAGGGCCTAATCGGAGTTTCAGAATCACTATCGGATGCTGAAGCAATTCCTTCCACCACATAAAAACCCAATAGTCATTTTGAAGACAAAAAAGGCGTGATAATTGGTTTGCAAAAAGAACTGAAAGAGGCTCAAATAATTGTTCACAAATTGCCACCGAGCCCTGACACCACATTTGGAAATATAGTAAAACGGCATACTATTTACGTAGGTCAACGAAAATTAAGCCGTCGGCATTTCATACAAGTTCCTGAACCGGTATCGAAGCCCGAAGTGACATATGGAACTATAAAAATAAAGTTTCCCATCCAATATCCTGACCCGATCATCAAATCAAAGGACATTGGTACCAAGTTTGGAGTCCGATTCATTGATGGTAAGTCGGGAGCTCCTCTAAACTTCTGAACTAAAATGACCAAAGTGCCAAAGTTTGAATATAAACCCAAATATGAACTAAAATGACAGAGTGCAAAGCATGTATGAGTAATTTGAGGTGAAGATTTAGTTATGAGCTGCTATGATTGTGAACCCCACACCTATGCCATATTCTCTGCACAGGCGTATTCAAATACTTAAGCTAATTTTAAATTTTAAGCTTAGCAGCCACTACGAGTTCAAACCAATATCGGAGCCTTGGAGCCCCACAGATCTGCACAGGATACTGATGAAAGAACACATGTATATCTGAATTGTTGGGTTTTACTATTGATGGTCATGATTTAAATAATGTCAAGCCGGTTTCTAATCTTTGGATAGAGGAACAGAACATGAGTGGTGCCTCCTTGTTTATAAATATTGTGGTGATACTATCTGTACACATGGTAGTCGTAAGGAGTTACGGGTCTTATTCTCAAATGGTAAAGTCGTAGATTTTGTATTGGGGGCATCACCATGGTTATGCTCTTTGCGTATGAAAATTCACATCTAAGGTGGTTCGAGAGAGCAATGATGAGTAGATCTTCTTGACATGCTTTTCATATCATATGTTGAAGACAAGAGTCAGCTTGTGACAAGAAAAGGGGCAATTGCCAATCAGCTTTATGTGTGACTAATAAAGGTCATACATTATGAGCTTGTGAAAGTGTCCGAAGATGTTACTTGTGAGAGGCTTGATTTCCTTGTTGGTTTTGATGCATAAGCATTCATGTTAAGGAAGAAATGAGCATATGGTTCCCCCATATTATTTAGAATTTAAAATGACTCACATATACTCTTTTTGTGATTGGGGCACCTCCTGGGTATGAACCTGATGAAGAAGATTTCAAGAAGTAAAAGAAAATGACAACCCACATTGTCCCATCGCTTGTATAATGTTTTAATTTTAATGAGTTAAACATTTAATTCACGGAAAGAGGAAAAGTTTCCATATGTTGTTTTTGTTATAGTTTAAAGATTTTGTTATGGAAACTAAAAGGACGGAGAGAGATACCTTTAAATATGTAGTTGAAAGACAAAAGAAAGGTCCGCATTTTGATCCCCCTTGTCCTTTGAGGCATGAGAGAGACTCGATAAGAGTCCAAGGAAATCTGATTTTACCTTTGTGAAAGGGAGAAACAGCAGCGATTTTCTTTATGCATGTTTTCTTATACAGGGAAGAGGGTCTTTGAGCTTTCTAGTTTGATTAAGGGAATAAAAGAGATTTTTATGAGTCTTTGTGCTACTTTGCATCTCCTTTTGATTGTACTTTTCCTTTGTGTTTATGCAATCACTTCTTATGTGAATCACCTGTAATACCAGACCATGGATATGATTATCTATATTGACTTTGAGTCATAAGTCTGTTCATGTCATCCAAAGATGTTGCTGTTGATTTCCTAATTATCCTGTGGGCACTGGGTGGTGATCTTTGTGCTATTTATCCCTGTTTCCCTCTTCAATATGAATTGTAATGACATTTGTATCATGGCAATGAGTAGGTGTTAGTTTTCCTTTCCTGCTTTCCAATTAAAAGCACACCCTGAACTCAAATTTTATCATACAAGAGAGTTGTACGTCTAAAATTCAAAGGAAGATTATCAATTCCATGATAATCTCTCCAACTGTCGGTGCTTATTCGTCCTTCTTCCTGGGCATTCTGAGTCATTTTCTGTACTTTTTTTGAAGGACCAATCTGTAAACCAACAATTTTTGGCAACTCCACTGAGGAAAGAATAGAAGTGTTGGTGCTTTTATTTTCCTCAGAAATCTAAAGGTGCCTTACCTAGAACGAAGGTTGGCGACTCTGTTTCCGAATCTTGAATCATAGCCTAGCTCCAACAAAGACAATCCTATGCTGCTTCTATGATTCATGATGATGACAGAGACGATGATGAAGGAAATTCATCCTATGACACACTTAAGAATAATCCAGTAGATGGGGATTTCTTGAAGAGTTTCTATGGCGGCATGCAGTTCTAGTGACATGAAGTTCATCCTTCCTTGCTGCAAGTTTTGCAAGATATTGAACAAAAGACATGTGGTGAGAATCTCTTTTTTCCTCCAACTCTAAATGTTCCCAAAGAAGATGAATCTGCATATGCAGGTAACCTAATATTGGGTACTAGAGCAGCTGAACTGTCTTGCACCAGCATAAATAATCAAGTGGTAGATCAGAGACATGATGATGAAGCTGTTGAAACTTTGTCACGTATGTAATCTGAATTCCAGACTTTCATCTGTAGAGATGAAGAATACCAAGGAAGACTTTTTACTGAAAAGAGTCCTTCTGAATGTGATTTCTTATGTGGAAAAAGTGTCTCTTTTTCACCTTTTATGTTAGTCCATAAAGATGATCAGCCCCTGAATCCACAATGTATGTAGCTGATTGCAAATTTGAAGAACATACTGATGAGCACAAGGAAGAGTAACTATAAGGGGAGTCCAGTAAGGAAAGCGACATTTTAGAATCAGAACTAGTTCATTGTTTGCTGGAAGAATGTCTGACTGAAGCTGTATCCTACATTCAGCCAGACATTTTTGTTGGTGTTCTCATGAAGGAAGCAAATAGTGATGAATGTTTGCATCAAGAACATTTGGAGGGTCACAGGGAAAGATGTGGAGATAATTTGTGCATGGAAAAGGTAAAAGATAGTTTAGTTCTACAGTCTCCTCATTCTGAAAATAAAGACATGCATGTTTTGTTTTCCTTGCCTGTTTTGATCAAGAACCGTTGAAGAATTAGTATTTGGAGCCCATGAATTTGATGAAAATAGTTTCTCAGTTGATATTAGTCACCATCACAGTTTGTATTAGGGATGTCCCATTCGAGACTTAATTCATTCTTCTGAGAAGATCATGCAGAATAATATTGTTCTTAATACAGATTTTAGTCAGCCTGTGCAGTGTAAAACTGATGCATTCTTGTTGCCTCAAGAAGTCTTTGATGAAAGATGGCTTCTCGGTTGCGAATTCCTATGTCATAGATTATCCATTTCGGTTTGCATACTAGCTTCATGTCCACAGATGCTTCATGGGTATGCATTCTTATCTCATAGTGGATCCTACTTCTCCCAGCTTGTTAATGGCTTTGCATGAAAAACCTGGAGCATCCATTGAGGTAAGGCGCTCGCACCCCTAAATATATTTGTAAATAAAGTTTTTGAAATGTTGTAGGTTTAGGTGGGTGGTTTTCCAAATTTTGGCTTGTTGGGTTTAGTTATTGCCTTGTTCCCCTCTGCCCTTCTGCAAGAAGCTCCTTGTATTCATGCCTCTTGACTCTGTCGCCCAATGGACTTAAAGCACTGATCATTGCTAGAGAGTCTAGGTTCCTTGCTTCATCCTTGTAATCCTTGTCCCCAATGAGCCAGTTGTTGCCCAATTTTCGCTCTTCATTCAAACTTTTATTTGCCTTGTTAGATGTTAAGCTATTGGTTTCTTTTCCTCCCCAAAAATTTGTCGATCTTTTAAGGAAGTTTCAAAACACTTGGAGACTGAAAACAATTACAAAAGTACTCCCTCCATCTGACGTCATTTTTTTAGTTCACCACAAAAGAAAGCATGAAGGTCAAAGAAAGAAAGGCAAGGAAAACTGTATCCAAGGCTCAATACAACCTATAAAAATGCTATAGTAAAGATTCAATGGACCTGGTTAGAGCACGCGAATGAAGCAAGAAGCAAGAAACAAAGCAAAGTCGGCGGCAGCGGGTTGAGTTCCTATCCCAACAGCGGGGCCTGATGGGAGTTTCCGAATCACTATCGGATTCCAAAGCAGTTCCTTCCACCACAAAAACCTGATAGTCATTCTGAAGACAGAAAAGGCGTGATAGTTGGTTTGTAAAAAGAACTCAAAGAGGCACAAATGATAGTTCAAAAACTGTCACCGAGCCCCAACACCACATTTGTAAATATAGTAAAACGGCATGCTATTTATGTAGGTCAAGGGAAATTATGCTGTCAGCATTTCGTACAAGTTCCTGAACCAATATCAGAGCCCAAAGTGACATATGGAACTATAAAAATAAAGTTTCCCATCCAACATCGGGGCCCGATCATCAAGTCAAAGGACATTGGTACCAAGTTTGGAGTCCGATACATGGTTGTTAAGTCGGGCGCTCTTGTAAACTTATGAACTAAAATGACCGAAGTACCAAAGTTTGAATATAAACCCGACTTGCCGACATCCAAAAAATGTGTTCGAAGCACTCCTCAACCAATAACCCAGCAGCCCTACAATTCTTGGCATTGTCGGTTATTACCTAAACAACATTTTGAGGGCCAACTTGCTCAATGGCTTGGATGAGAATGTTTGCAATAAAAGGACCATCCTTCACCTCCCCTTCACAATCCACAGCTTTCAGAAACATTGCACCTCTTGTGGACACTGCAATAATATTGACCAAAGGACGACTTCTCGCATCTTTCCATCCATCGGATACTATGGTCACACCTGTTTCAATCCATGAATCCTTGATGGGCTGCATGGAAGCCTCTACATTGATCACCTCTCTATCCAATAAAGTGGTGCGCACCTTCTCATAACCAAGGTCCTTGAACCCCTTTGGAGCCTCATTAATTGATCTCACCATTTTTTGCCAATACGGTGAGCGAACAACATTAAATGACAATCCATTTGCATAGATGCATCTCGCTATGTCTTCCTCGGCAATGTCTCTAGCTTCATTCTGAAATGATGTTTCCAGGGGACCCTTTGCTCTCTTATTTGCAACCGGTTCTTCAGTAGCACGCAAGAATGGATGGCCCTCTGCGAGTGGTTCATTGGAAGTGGAAACTGAAGCCATAGATGATGTTTTGTTTTTTTTCTAGCATTTTGCAAAGGATGAGAATTACCACACTCAGCTGCTTCGTCTACTTGTTTTTGTTGAATATATTTGTTCACAATGTGGTTTGGAAGAAGGGTTTTAGATAGTACCCCATCAACTCTTGGCTTCCCCGTACAAAATTTAATACTCTTTTGAGGAATAAAGCACAAATGTGGTTTCACTCTACTACAACAGCAGCTAGATTCCTCTTTGCAATGGCTGCAAATCCACACATAACCTCCTCCACCTAGCATTGGTTAAACCATTTCCACATATTTCCATAGTGGAAAGCATGTGTCTATTTTAAAGAGGGAATTTTTGGTGCTAAAAACACTTCCATCCATTCTTTGAATCTGCAAACAACAACCCAATAGGTTTCCTTTTCATTACCTATTCAAATAATTTGAGTAGCAACACATCAAATTATTTTCTGCAGACGTTAGGGTATTCTACATAAATCCAAATGTATCAATTATTTGAACATAAATCAAAATGTATCAATTGTTTTGATAGGTTGCTAAATATTCGAATTATTTTAATTTATGTAGAATAAATCAAAATGTATCAATTTGTGCTTTCTTTTAGTGTAAACAATTATTGATAGTGTTGAACAAATGATAGCTTTGGTCAGATGTAGGAATGATAACCGATTATATGATATATATACACACATATTTAATTATTCATAATTATATCACCATTTGATCTAATCGATTATCATTCTTGCACCCGATCAAAGCATCATAAGTGCCAAGTATAATATCGATCTGCATTCAGAGATTATTGCTTGCAGATGATTATTATTTCATGTTCCATACATAATCTCGATCGAGCATTGATTATTCAGATCAGATAATTGTTTGTGCAATATTACATCAGATCGTACTTGATAAACATTGGTGTTTGTTAAGTCATGCATAAACCCTGATTAGTGATCGGGTATCTAAACTGAAATGAAAAGGCACATTAGAATAGGCATTCCATGAACAGATATGCCTCCACTTTGTGGAGACATGTCCGCTCATGGAACATGCCTCTTCCTTGAATATGTATTGCAAATCCGATCTCCAAAGAGGGATACAGAAATCAATGTTGGCATTAACTGCTAAGGTTGTAACCGGTACATGGCAAAGAGGTGTTGTCATTGATGTCTAGGGATGCAAACATTGTTCACTCAAGAACAGCAGGAACAATTGACAATAATAAGTACACAGCTGCAGTGTACAAGAAAGACTGGTTAGGAGACCGGTGACACATAGTGAGCAAGAGATTGGGTAGGAGATCGATGACACATAATGAGCAAGAAGGAGTACTGTCTCTGTGACCGATAAAGTTCTAACCGATCATCGGAGCAACCGGTAACAAAGGAAGGTAACCAGAACCACGGACTCAAACCAGTATAGACAGAGAAAGCGGGAGTGATAGATGATGGCTTTAACCTGTACACTACCTAAGGATAAAAACCGATCAGTGAGATATCATCGAAACTGATGAACCAATGAAAGTCACAGTCAACCAACACTTATGTGACTCTTTAACCGGGATTTGTTGCACAAAATTCGGACGACTTTGTGTTATAAAAAAGATAGGTGCAAGGCACAATTGAAGGTTTAAATGCCAACGATTATGGCATTAAAACATGGAGAAATCTCAAGCAAAGGCAAGTATGTGGCACACATCTGTCGTTTCCTTTATAAAACAGAAAAAGCATATGGCATGCATCTGATGTCTCCACAATGAACCGAGACTCAACTGGATGATGGATCCGAAGGAGATCTTTGTGGAGGTCGCGCATGCAAAAAGAGGAAAGGGCAAGAAGACTATTTATTCTTCGGCCGGTGAAGAATATCCTTGCCTTCATTCTGCCAAGAAGAAAAAGAGCGAACCTGTACGCTGAGAGAAGCTACGGAAAAGGTGAAAAGAAGAAGAGAAGAGTGTGCAAGGAAGCACAACAATCTGAGGAGAGCATACCTATGGTGCCTGGTGATGACTCTCAATTGAGAAGCGCAACGATCTTATCAGGCTCAGTAAAGCCATTTCTAGAAGATCAAACCCTCTATTGCTCTCTAACAATTGCAATAGCAAAATCTCAGTATTTTGGGTGGACATTAACAGGTCCCTTGTATTAAATCCCTTAAACGGGTGACATCTGTGTAGATGTTTTGAGTCCTCTAACAAGGCAGGCTTTAACAGGCCTTATTTCTCAAATCCCTTAACCGGGTCGCATCTAACAGTGCATTTGTAATCCTTTAATAGGGAAGGCTCCTAACAGGGCGCACTTCAGAAGAGTGCAAAATTTGTGAGGTTTCCTCACACTGTGGTTTTCTCCTAATTTGGGTTTCCACGTGATACATCTGGTGTTGTCTATTACTTTAATTTTGTGATAGTTGTTTCTGTGATAGAATATGTTCTGCTTATAGTTTTAGTTATATTATATCATATTGGTTCTTAAGTTTTAGTGGGTGTTGATTCACCCCTCCCCTCTCAGCACCGATTGGGACCATCAATTGGTATCAGAGCGAGGTACGTTTTCTAAGCTGTTTAACCGCAATAGGGAAAATATCTAATGAGGAAGGAAGGACCCAAGTTTTCTAAGGAAAACATCACCTTATGGTGCAGCAGAATGAAGTTGTACATGAAAACCACCGGAGATCAATAATGGACTCATGTAGTCAATGATTACATTGAACCCACCGGTACCTTGACAGTTGATCAACAAAAGATTAATAGTGAACACACAGCTACAATGGATATGAAGCAAGTACACTACCTAATCATGTTTATGCAAAGATGGAAAATATGACTACTGCTTGCAAAATGTGGGCTAAGCTACAAACTGTGTATGGAGGTGACCCACATGTTCAAAGAGCAAAAGTAGAAAGCCTCAGAGGCAAATATGATGACATGAGGATGAACGAAGGAGAAGACATTGAGCACTACAGCAATAGAATAAAAAAAGTGATGAACTCCATCAAAAGCGCTAAAGGAACATTGAGTGAGCAAGATGTAGTAAGCAAGATACTGAGGACACTAAGGTCACAATATGCTATCAAGATCTCAGCCATACAGGAGCTCAGATCAGTGAGCTTGTCTCAAGTCACTCTTGACTCTCTTATTTGTGAGCTTTTGAATTCAGTAATTATGATAACAGCTTACCTATGTTAGATGTTGCTTTTAAGTCTTCTGTGAATATTGCTCCCACCAAGAAAGGAAGAGAGACCGCCAATAGTTCTACTGATAAGTTTGGAAATTTAATTGAAAATTTACTCTCAGAAGAACTAGAGCAGGATGGGTTTGAAGCACTCATTGCAAGGAGATTTCCAAGAGGAAAAGGGAAGTACAAAGGGAAACTTCCATTAAAGTGTTTTTCTTGCAATAAGATAGGACACATTGCTGCAAGATGTCCAGAAAATTAAAATCAAGAAAAGTCCAACCGATTCAAGAACAAAGGAAAGGAGTGCTACCTTGCTGAGGAAGGTGTCACGGACAATGAATCTAAAGAATCAGGAGATGAAGAAAGTGTCTTTGTTGCAATAAAAGAAGAAAGCGCAGTGATAAGTGAAATGGCACTTATCTCAAGATCTCATCAATGTAATGACTGGATCATTGACAGTGGATGCACTCACCACATGACTGGTGATAAGAACAAGTTCATCAGCCTAAAGCTTAATGATGGTGAATCGGTGACTTTTGGTAACAATGCTCCCTGTGCTATCAGAGGCAAAGGCTCAATAGCACTTGGCAATGAAGTTGTATGCGAAGATGTGTGTTGGGTGGAAGGACTCATGTACAATCTAATGAGTGTGGCTCAACTAAACAACAAAGGATACATGTTGCAGTTTGCGCAAGGTTCTTGTATTGTCAAGAATCAATCTAGAGCTCATATTGCCACCGGTAGACAGAGTAAAGAGAACCTGTTCTACCTAAACTCAACCGAGGGGGCTTGCCTCATTGTGTAATGAACCCATTTCGAGTCATTTCCCGATTTACTCTAAAATTCCCCTTTTGTGGGTCTGAATTGTACTTAGGGATTATAATCATACATCATTATGCATTTAAATCATATTAAAATTCTCTAATTCATAATATATACTTTAAGCTCTAATCCCTTACTCCGTAACTAAATACAAATCTTAAGAAAGATGGAAGATTTATGGTGCTAGGACACATGCACAGTCTCCAAGTGGATTCCCTCAATGTTCTACCTATCTCGGGATCTTTCCATCATGTGACCGATTTACCCGTCTCTTCCTACACACACTCCCTATCCTCTTAATAGTGATTAATGAGCTATTAAGGAATCGTTCAAGTATATGTTAATTTTTTATATTACAAAAATATATATAATTGATATATAATTTCTAATCGTATTATTACAAGTAGATATACACAATATATCTAAATATTAGATTATTTTTATAATTGATTATTAGTTCATTCATAAATATATTGTAGAATATTGAGATATATACACTAGAACATTCAAATATATATATAATTCAATTATATTTTAGATATATACTTCTCATAAATCAGAATATTCTATATATATATATATATATATATATATATATATTATCCTTAATAAATTGAATTCATTACTATTTACATAATATATATGTTATATGTATTTGTATTTATTTATATATACTTACTCATATATTTTTTATATCTATATAAATTTATGTATACGTAACTTATTCCTTCCTCCATATCCATTTACTAATTCATGTATTATAGTCTGATCTCTTCTTTATTTTTATTATTCTCTATTCTATCAGCATCCCTTATTATTATTTATAATCTATCCCCTTGGTATTGTTATTACGTATGTCCCTTAATACTTCTGAATACATGTCTAATGCCTAAGAAGGATATACTCAATTCGAGCCATCCAAATATGGATATAAAACTAAGAATAAGTGATGTTCTTTGCTCTGAGCAAGTAATTCACTTGCTATCACTGTACTGTCTACCATGTTGGATATTTCCTTCCCACATTGATTTAATTCATTCAATTGCTGACTAGACTCTGACTACGCTGTTATCCTTTCTTATATTCTATCGTATACGATGCATTATAATGTTATGTGTGCTGTAGCATAGAGTTAGAGATTACTACATTGCTCTTCCTTATTTGCTGATGGTAAACAACAGACATCGGTATTTTTTCTGTCCTAATTCGGTGTCCTTAGAAAATATTTCCCGCTCCATTATATACTTCTTTCCCCTGAATAGGTGTATCTCTTCCACGCGACTATTGGTCGGTAAATACATTTTAATACTATCAAATTCTGCTTAGAATAATACTTAGACTTCATGATCGATATAATGTTGTGTGTTAATCATTCCTCCTTGCAGGCACAACTTCTGGTCGCTGCTTTTGGAGGTGACGGTCTTATATTTTATTAGTATTTATTTTTTATTAATGATTACATTATTATTTTTAATTTATGAATATAAGTAAAATATTCATTGATTAATAATAAATATTTACTATGAGTATCTATAGTATTATTTACGATCTTTGACTAATAATGAATATTTATTTTATGTATATATATATATAATTAGTGTAATAGTACAATAACATTTATTTTGTGTGTGTATATATATAATTAGTGTACTAGCACAATAACATTGAATATCATATTTATTCATATAAGGAATTGACTAGATCAATTAACATAATTATAGAATTGATCATATGTGTAATCAAAGCAATGTATTTTAAATAATATATACTTGCATTTAGAGATATTTTTTTATTCATGCATCAATTATGATTCATGACAAATTGCTACGGCAAAAGGGGAGACAGAGAGAATTTGTCTCATGACAAAAGAGGACAATAGTTGGCTGTGGCACAAAAGGCTCTACCACATAAACTTTGACAGTATTGTCAAAGTAAGCAAGAAGAAGTTAGTTAGAGGGCTTCCTGAGATTACAAAGCCTGACAGGGGTATGTGTAAAGAATGTCAGTTAGGCAAACTGACAGGAACAAGCTTCAATAGTAAGTCTTTTTCTGCTGAAAAAGACTTGGATCTCGTTCACATAGACTTGTGTGGACCAATGAGGACGAAAAGCTACTATAGAGGCAGGTATTTCATACTCTTTGTAGATGATTTTACAAGGATGATGTGGACGCTCTTCCTTGAGGAAAAATCAGAAGTCTTTCACATGTTTAAAATTTATAAGGCACGCGTAGAGGAGACCGGTAAAAGCTTGAAGTGTCTAAGGTCAGACCGAGGAGGTGAGTACACCTCTCAAGAATTCACTCACTACTATGAGGAACAGGGGATAAAAAGGCAAATGTCTGCACTCAAAACACCTCAACAAAATGGAGTCGCTGAAAGAAGAAACAGGACTCTGATTGATTGTGCTAGAACTCTGATAATTTAGAAGGATCTTCCCCGTCACTTCTGGAGAGAAGCAATTAGCACCGTTGTGTATACACTGAATCGGGTTCAAGTCAAGAAAGGAATCGGTAAGACTACATACGAGTTGTGGTTTGGTTATACCCCAAGTGTAAGCTATTTCTGAGTTTTTGGTAGCAACTGTTACATCAAAAGAGATTGGTACTCTAGCAAGGTTGAGCCAAAGAGTGATGTAGGCATATTTTTGGGTTACCCTACCAAAAGTAAACCCTACCGATGTCTGAATAAAAGGACAGGAAAAATAGTGGAAAGTGTCAATGTAAAGATAGATGAATATTCAAAACTGAGGGAAAAGAACAGTCATGATGAATCAGACATTCACCAGGATCATGATGCTAATAATCATTTGGAATTCGGTGAAATGATTGCTACTGATGAAGAAGAATAGGTAAACAGACCTTTGGAGCAGGATAATGTGCCTGAGCCAGGAAGGGCTCAGAACATAAGACTGACTGAGGGTGATGAACAAGAAATTGTTCATGACCTTGCTGGAAATGTTGCTCAACCGGAAAATGAAGATCGGGACCACCGACCGGTTCTGCCAAGGTATGTCACATATCACTCCACTGATAACCTTAGTTACCGATTCGAGTTCGGGGACGGATTCGGGTTCGCGAATCCGGTTCGTGGATTCGTGAAATTTTTTTTTTCCCATTTTGGATTCGTGAGGATTCGTGAGTGTATATATATATATATCCAAAAATATAAGAGAAATATACATAATTCTAAAACTAAATCATTTCATACTATGAATCTATGATGCTTGATCATTAAAATTTCAAATAGCATACTGGATCATTGATCTATGATTCTATGTTGGCGATTCTAAAGAAAATCAGCACATTGAATTACTGAATTACAAAATGACAATTCAAAATGAACGTATTGTTCATTAAAGTTTGAGACATGATTCAATGTTCAATGGTTCATCAATCAAATGGATTTCCCGGATTCGTGCCGGATTCGTGACGGATCCGGGCAGGGTCCTTCCAAATGCCTGTGGATCCGTCCGGATCCGCGGCTCATGGATCCGGACGGATCCACAAGCATTTGGAAGGACCCTGCCCGGATCCATCACGAATCCGGACCCAGATCGGACCCGGACCCGGATCCGGGCCTGTCCAGGTGAATCCGATAACTAAGCTGATAACATTATTGGTGACAAACATGCTAATATTCTGACCAAGAGAAAAGCTAGAGAAAGTATCTGCTTACTTTCCAATATAGAGCCCAAAACTACCAGAAAAGCTCTAGAGGATTATAACTGGGTCAAGGCAATGAAATACAAACTTGAGCCAATTGAGAAGAATGAAACATGGACTCTTGTTCCCAGACCACAGGACAACAATGTCATAGGGACCAAGTGGGTGTACAAAAACAAGCTAAATGAAGAAGGAAAGGTGGTAAGGAACAAGGCAAGGCTAGTCTACAGAGGATATGCACAGGAGGCAGGACTAGATTATGGAGAAACCTTTGCACCTATGGCAAGTCTAGAAGGAGTAAGAATCCTACTTGCTTATGTTGCTCATAAAAGGTTCAAAGTATACTAGATGGATGTAAAGTTTGCATTTCTAAATGGTATATTGGAGGAGGAAGTGTACATAGAACAGCCGGAAGGCTTCTCATCCACAGAGAAAAGTGGTATGGTCTGTAAATTGAAGAAGGCACTCTATGGGCTGAAACAAGCCCCAAGGGCTTGGTATGAAAGGTTACACTCATACCTCCTGACCATAGGAGATAATAGCAATATGTATCTCAAGGCTGGTAAAGAAGAAAACCTGATTGCTGAAATATTTGTGTATGATATCATCTTTGGAGGAGATGACAAAATGAGGAAAGACTTCTCTGAGGAGATGAAGAAAGAATTTGAAATGTCCATGATTGGAGATATAAAATTCTTCATTGGATTGCAAGTCCATCAGCTAAAAGAAGGTATTTTTATTTCTCGAACCAAGTATGATAAGGAAATTCTTAAATCATTTGGGCTAGAAGAATCCAGACCAGTTGGCACACCAATGATAACCAATTGCAAGTTATCAAAGGAGGATGATGCAATTGAAGTTAATGAGACATTGTATTTGTCAATGATTGGTAAGTTACAGTATGTTGTGCATAGCAGACCTGATATTGCACATGCAGTAGGCATTGTAGCCAGATTCTCTGCTAACCCAAAAGAGACACATTTAATAGTAGTGAAGAGAATCTTCAAATACTTAAATGGTACTGAGGAATATGGTCTATGGTTTCCTCACAAAGGAGGTTTCGAGATAAAAGTGTTCACTGTTGTAGATTGGGCTGGTAACATTGATGATAGAAAGAGCACAAGTGGAGGTGCATTCTTTCTTGGAGAAAGGATTGTGTTATTGACGAGTAAGAAGCAGAACTGTATTTCACAGTTCACAGCAGAAGTTGAGGATGTTGTTGCAGCAATTAACTGCACACAGGTGATCTGGATAAAACAGATATTGGAAGGAATCCAAGAACAGGTACCTAAACTGATTGCAATATACTGTGACAGCACAAGGGCAATAAATATATCTAAGAATCATGTCATGCACTCAAAAACAAAGCACATTGCTATAAAGTATCACTATTTGAGAGAGCAGGTGCAAAATAAAGAAGTGAAATTGGAATATGTTCCCACCAACTGTAGTACCTTAGAGGCTCGCCATGAGTTACCATCCTTGAACGATGTCCTGTGCTGCTTTCCAGCCTGACAAGCTTCACAAACTCGCTGATTCTAAGTTTGAATGTTAGGTAGGCCATGTACTAAATCTTCTCAAACAAGCTGAGAAAGGTAGTGAATGTCCAAGTGACCAAATCGCTGATGCCAGAAACTGCTAATAAAAGACAATTTAGCTACGAATGCATGCTCAAGATAATCACCGGTATCTACAAGTTTGTATAGACCATGATCCTCAATGCCAACAACTATAGTAGTATGTGTCACACGATCAACAGTCGAACACTTGTGTGCACTGAATACCACATCAAGCTGAGGAGAATGCCGCATGATCTGACTCACTGAGAGTAGGTTTAGTTCTATGCTAGAAACGCAGTATACATTGAGGAATATGAGATTCCTCCTACCAGACTGTATCTGAACATTGCCCTTGTTGACAAACGTATACTCTTCACCTCCAAATATGACTAAATCGGTAAAGGGAGAAAAATCTGTAAACCAATCATGTCTGTGAGTGAAATGTCGAGAAGCACCAGAATCTATATACCAGGTAGAATATTTCACATGGTCTACAAGTCTTTTAGCCATGAAGGCTTAAAAGACAAACTTTTTCTGCTCTGTGCGCTTAGCAACATTGGCTTTAGGCTGAGATCCTCCTTGCTTCCTCTGTTAGGAAGCCAAATGATTGCGACAATCCTTGAGCAAATGGCCATATTTATGACAATAGTTACACTGAACTTTCTTCTGCTTCCCTTTTGCTGAAATGACTGAGATGATTGAGATTTTCCTTTATCCTTGTGAAAGGATTTGGCTGCAAAGGCTTTCTCTAAGGAGGACGAGGTGACACTACTACCAAATTGTTATTTCCAACGATCCTGCTACAAAAGTTTGGTGCACAACTTTGAAAATTTTAGATCAACATTAGTAGAAGTAATGTTGAGAGTTTCTATAAAGTACTCATAAGATTTTGGTAGACTCTTCAGGGTGATGACGACCATATCTTCTTCCTCCATTTTTTGATTGATAGCTTCGAGCAAATCTTGAATGTCCTTAATCTTTGTGAGATGCTCCTGTAAGGACATGCATTCATCCATCATGATGAAGAACAATTGGTTCTTCCGGAAGAACACTCTGCTCTTGTCGAATGTCTCATGCAACTCCTTGAGATGCTTCCAGATTTCTGATGTTGACTTGCCAGAAGGAATCTAAGGCAACTGATCATCTATGACAGAATTCTCGAGAAGCATGACAGCTTCCCGATCTCAGTCATCAAACTTGTCCTGGTTTGCTTGGACTGTGGTAGGACGAGTCTTTGTGCCCAAAACAAGCTCATCAAGACGACAATGCTCGAAGATAGTCAACATGCGCTGCTTCCAGGTGTTATAATTTTTGCCATTGAATCTTTGATTGCCCTCCAACATTAAGTTGGTCAACGACGCCATCTTGCATGTTTCCCAATGTACAGTAAACAAAAAAAGAAGAGAGGACAACACAAAATCTGAAACACACTACCCAATACAAAAAAGAGGCAAATGTAGGTACAAACTTTTAAAAACAATGAACACAAGCACAGATTTTGAGAAAATTTTATGGCTAACCCAGAAAAATTCGACGAAGACCTAGAAGAGATATCAAAAAATGCAAAAGGAATCTAAAATCAAAATAAAATTCCGACAGGTACAAAATTCGAGGCACCCACAAAACTATGATGACAACCCAGTTGGGCTTTCAAAAAACCCAAAAGGAATTTGTATGTTCCTTTCGCACTATTATTGTTTTTATGTGCTCCACCATGGTGTCCATGCCATCATAAATTTCACCCAAACATGGGCAAACAATATCAACAAATCTAATCATGCTCATGATGGGCTTGGTGAATTCCAAAACATATTCCGCATGTTCCCACCATTCATCATCAAGGATTAATACTTTTACTTTTTGGGCTTTTTCTGTGTTTGATTGCCTCCATACACTCTATAGTGTTGATAACCATAGCACTCAAGGCCTCTCGCACCCTGACAAGTCGTCTTAAGACGATTGTGTGAGATACAAATCGTGTTTCGGCAACCTATGATGGCATAAAACATACATGTCATTTATCAAGTCCATCTATAAAATTTAAAACTAAAAATATAAAATATAAAAACAAAATTAAATTACCTTCAACAACTCCAATGAAGAGAAGGTCTTGAATATGGCTTGTGTCATGTGATGATTAGTCACAAACATTTGTATCTCCTCAACCTCTATTGACCCATTCACTTGCTCCTCACAATCCACTACCTTCAAGAACATCTCTCCTTTAGGTGACATTTCTATTACATTGATCAAAGGCCTATTCTTGCAATCTTTCCATCCTTCAGAAATGATGGACACACTTGTTTTCACCCATGTATCCTTGATCACTTTCAATTGTGTCTCTACTGAGGCTTTCTCCTTCGACAATAAGGTGGTTCACATCTTTTCATACCCAAGACTAATATAATCAGAAGGTGCCTTGCAAAGGGTACTCGCCATTTCCCGCCAATAAGGTGATCTAACAAGGTTGAATGGAAGCCCATTCACATATAAGCAATGAGCAATACTTTGATCAGCAACATCTCTCATTTCATTTTTGAAGGCCACATCCAATGGGCATCTTTTTCGTGGAACATTTTCTGGTTCAAAAGGTGGTGGCGTTGGTAAGAAAGGATGTGGGCCAACAGATCTTTCTAAGCCACTAGGAGGTCTCCTCGAGCCTGTCTGGGCATGTGATGGAGCAGTCGTTGTCTTTCTTCTATTGGTTCTCCTATTAGCTTCGTCTTGTTCTCTAGCATATTGTAAGATTAAATGAGTTGGCAGCCCATTCCCATCTTTCCCCTTACAAGGTCTCATTCCTTTTTCAATGATGGGAATGAACTAAGGTTTCACTCGATAGTATGAGCTCAAAAACTCTACGTTGCAATGGTTACATTGCCAAAGATAACTTCCACCACCAGGCACTGCCTTAATCATTGTTGTTTAACGCCAAAGCAATGAACCTGCATCAATTTTAAAAAGGTTTGCCCTGACAACTGAACTAGAGCTTCCACTTGTACTTCCAGCCATTCCTTCTAAGTCTAAATAATGAACCTAAAATGGAAAAGAAAACTCAACACATTGTTGCAAAAAAGTTAATTGAAAAAAAATTGACATTATACCCCTTAATATGCATACAACATATTAAAAAAGTATATAAAACTTCTTAAAAAACTTTGAATTTTTTTTTAAATCTTGAAAAATCCTGAACAAAATGAAGATTCACTTACCTTTTTCCACTAAATCTACTTTCCCCAACGATTCATAAGTCTTTGATACGAGTCTTAGTCCTTCGTAGCATTCACTTTCGAAGAAAAATGTTACAACTGTAGAACAAAGCAAAAATGGTGAACAATGCTTGAGAGATGAATGAATTACCATCGAATGACTTTAGGTATGCTTTGTTGGTCGAATTAGGGTTTCGAGGCTTTTTAATTTATAAAAAATAAAAAAAATGCAATGTGGGCCCCATTTTTGGGCACCCACATGTTCGAAATCCCGCGGATTCCTCCGGATTCCCCCTGAATTTCGGCAAGATAACGGATGGGAAATTGGATTCCCGTTCGGAATCCTGCTAGAATCCGGGCAGAATCCAAATCTGGATCGTATCGGAATCAGGATTTGAGGCTTCGGAGAGGGATCTAGTAATGTAGCCATCTTCCCGTCCACTATCCAAGCAAAATTAATATGGACTAAAATGTCTCTTTGTTTCAATTAATCTCTGACTCTTGAATGCATGTTGGGAACACATGGACAAGTCTAGTACAAATATGACTATTCTTGTTGAAAACAAACTATTTATTTTATAGTTATCCTAATAAAAATAGACTCTTCTTGCATCAAGATGCGATAAGTTATACTTTAGAAAGCATAAAAAATAACCTTGGAAAGGTGTAGCGGAATAATAGGAAATTGTGCATAAGATCCTATTCTTTGGTTAGTCCCGGAGTTTAGTTATAAAAACTAAGTTACCATATTCGCCTGTTTGACCCCAAATTCGAAAGTCAGTTCGCACCAAATTCGTAAACGGTTCATATTCACTTGAAATTTGATTTTTCTCTGTCAAATTCGCTTAAATTCATAGAGCAAGATCCTAGTCGAATTTCACCCCCTTTTGACCGAATTTGAAAATAGTCGGGCGAGCCCGAAGTGAATTTGGATGAGTTTGGGCAAATGTCGGGCGACTTTGGACTAATGTCATTTTGTTGACTTTTCATTACAATTTTATTTTTATTTTTTTTGCAATTTTAACCTAAAAGTGACCTGATATAACATGTTTTGGCCTCACACGACATTTCACACAAAATACATGGTAGTTGTTTTCTGAGAAAATAGACGACAAATGTTTTCTGAGAAAATACACGGCAGGTGTTTTCTCTACTCACACGACAACTAGGTCTTTCATCAGCGACTGGGTCTCCTCACAGGTGTTTTCTCTCCTCACACGACAACTGGGTCTCATTAGAGGCAGGTGGTCTTCTAGCAGTGTCTTCTAGCAACGCTTGTGGTCTTCCCGTGGGTAGCTATAAGTTAGTTTTTTAACATTATTTTTCTTGTCATTTTTTTTTCAATTCTATCTGTTAAAGAAGATTATTTTTTTTTTCAGATTTTAACTATTTGTCTTTTAAAATTATCAGAATATAATTCTTACTAATCTTTGTACCTTATCTACAGGCTGTAATCAGAATATGAATAATCTTGCTCTTGTCAAATGTAGAAGTGAAAATCAATATTGAGAAATATTGATTATTATTTCTCAAGTCTGAACCTGATTTTATGGTGCTCAATTTCCAAGAGACAAAACACTAGTTCATTGATGGTCCCAACCGGTCCTGAGAGAGGAGGGGTGAATCATCACCCACTAAAACTTAAGAAGCAATCTGATATAATATAACTAAAACTGTAAGCAGAACAGATTCTATCATAGAAATAGCTATTACAAAATTAAAGTAATAGACAACACCAAATGTATCACGTGGAAACCCAAATCGAGAGAAAACCACGGTGTGAGGAAACCTCACAAATTTTGCACTCTTCTGAAGTGCGCCCTGTTAGAAGCCTTCCCTGTTAAAGGATTACACATGCATTGTTAGATGCGACCCGGTTAAGGGATTTGAGAAATAAGGCCTGTTAAAGCCTGCCTTGTTAGAGGACTTAAAACATCTACACATATGTCACCCGGTTAAGGGATTTAATATAAGGGACCTGTTAATGTCCACCCAAAATACTGGGATTTTGCTATTGCAATTGTTAGAGAGCAATAGAGGGTTTGATCTTCTAGAAATGGCTTTACTGAGCCTGATAAGATCGTTGCGCTTCTCAACTGAGAGTCATCACCAGGCACCACAGGTATGCTCTCCTCAGATTGTTGTGCTTCCTTGCACACTCTTCTCTTCTTCTTTTCACCTTTTTTGTAGCTTCTCTTAGCGTACAGGTTCACTCTTTTTCTTCTTGACAGAACGAAGGCAAGGGTATTCTTCGCAGGCCAAAGAATAAATAGTCTTCTTGCTCTTTCCACCTTTTGCATGAGCGACCTCCACAAAGATCTCCTTCGGATCCATCATCCAGTTGAGTCTCGGTTCATTGCGGAGACATCAAATGCATGCCATATGCTTTTTCTGTTTTATAAAAGAATCGACAAATGCGTGCCGCATACTTTCCTTTGCTTGAGATTTCTCCATGTTTTAATGCCATAATCTTCGGCATTAAAACCTTCAATTGTGCCTTGCACCGATCTTCTTTATAACACAAAGTCGTCCGGATTTTCTGCAACAAATCCCGGTTAAAGAGTCACATAAGTGTTGGTCGACTATGACTTTCACCAGTTCATCAATCTCGATGATATTTCACTAATCGATTTTTATGATGCAGGACCATCTAGGGTCCTTGGCAATCCTGTGTCACCAAAAACAATTTGGAGTTTGTCTGTGTTGCTCGGTTTCTGCTTTGACCGAGTTGGTCAGTAGTTGGTCGATTTCCTTTGGTTACCGAGTGTGGTCAATTATCTCCTAGGCGGTCGGTTATTTCACTGGCGCTCGGCATTGCTTGTCTGCTACTCAGTTATCTTGCTTACCAACGGGTTTAGTTTTAGTTCTTGTTGTGGCCGACTTGTGCATTTATATTAGATCGCGGATTTAATGTTGGTATCCATCATTGGGAAGCTTTTGGTCCTAGATCTGACCGTTCCTTCCGTTGATTATGGATCTGAAGGCCGACTCAGTTCGGTAGCCTCTTGTATAAATGTAGTTGTTTGATTGTAGTTTTGAGGAGTCAGTTTTGATAGAAGATAGTAGGCATTAGATTGGAGATTTGTTACAGATCCTCGCATGTTTGAGGACTACTGAGATTCATTGTAATATCAGGCCGTAACCGGGAAGGCCTTACAGCCCGACATGTATGATTCTACTTGATGATAATATATGAAAGATTCTACATTCTCTGTCTCACTTTGGTGTTTGTTGGCTTCCGCATGTGTTGGGCAGGATTGGATCATTAGGGTGCGCCATTGTTTGGCCCCTCTTGCTCCCTGCCTTGCGTCATTTTATCCTTAGGTAGTGTACAGGTCAAAGCCATCACCTATCACTCCCCCTTTCTCTGTCTATACCGGTTTGAGTCCGTGGTTCTGGTTACCTTCCTTTGTTACCGGTTGCTCCAATGATCGATTAGAACTTTATCGGTCACAAAGACAGTACTCCTTGCTCACTATGTGTCACCGGTCTCCTTACTAGTCTCTTGCTCACTATGTGTCACCGGTCTCCTAAACAATCTTTCTTGTACACTGCAGTTGTATACTTATTATTGTTAACTGTTACTGCTGTTCCTGATTGAACAATGTTTGCATTTTTAGACATCAATGACAACACCTCTTTGCCATGTACCGGTTACATCCTTAGCGGTTAATGCCAACAATCTCCCCCTTTGGCATTGATGGAAAATGCTCCTTACCGTTCCATATCCTTTACCGGTCATAATCTCCTCCTTTGACAATAATGCCAAAGGCTAGTCAAGTGACTACCTTTTTTGAAATCTGCTCCCCCTTTGAGCAGCATTCCTTTGTCACCAATCCTATTAAGATGAGGTTGAGTCCTCTATCATTTCCATCTCCACGGGCTGGCAGGATTTTGTGCTCTGATACCAATTTGTAATGTCCCTTTTTATATAATTTAGACACTACTTGTAATTTCACAATTCTAGGAATAAATAACAAGTTGTTGATAGAAAAAATTTATTATATAATGTTTAATTCCAAATGCATATGCTATTTACAATTGATGACTGATAATGGTATGAAGCTTAATTCCAAATGCATGCGCTGCTCTATAATGATGATAATTGGATAACAATATGATGGCTATTTCTGATTTGTAAATAAATATATGCTTAATGACCTGGTAATGCTGTCTCTGAAATACAATGGTTCACATGTGAATATGCAGGCTGTCTTGGTACAATAACAATGTTGTTTATTGCACAGGCTGTATCTGGTATGTAGATATCAATATGCTCTGAACAATGGAATCCGTCTCTAGTATATCTTTAAATAAATATGCTTCAAATATGATGTCATATCTGATATGTTCCTTATAACACTTGCACCGATGATTGTCGAGGCAATACAATGCTCTAAATAGAGTGATCCACGAAGGGATATGATTTATATTATATTCTCCAATTCATAATGATACCTTTTCCAAATGATACGATCTCCAATAAATATATGCACGATGCATGGAAGAGGCACATATGAAGAGACACCTCTCTAATCTAATTGGTCACCATCTAATTAGTTTCTTTACTAATCGTTGATTGCATGCTTAGTCATCATTAACCGATGCTGACTTTAATAGCTTGTTTTCAAGGTTTCACGTCCCTATCGAAGCTTCTACTTGATGTCACACGTATAAATAACCTCCAGCAATGCATCAAATAGTGACTTCAACTTCCCCGGGTATGCTTGCTTGTCTTTACTCCTCGATGGAATGCACGTCTATACGAATATCTATCATGTCGTTGTTACTTTGCTATCACTTCCTCTAAGCTATCATCTTCATAAGATGAGGAAGTCTTCATATATCACGATATGCTTAGCCTAACAAATCTTCAGTCATACGCTGCCCCTATAGTTATCTCAATCGACTCATATTGCATTTCCTTATCAATTGCAATGGTAATTGCTGATGTGTCACATAGCCCACTTCCCTTTGGCTGACTTCCGTGATTACGCCTTGTGTATTCACCATGGTCAACCATTGTATTTGGAGACATTGACGTCAAGTACCTCCCACAAAACATATATGATATATCAGTTTCTTTATGAAGTACTAATAATCTATCCTCTTCCGCGACTATGGTATTTATTTGTATCCGACAACTTAAACTTAGTCGATCTATGCTTTCCACTATTCTCATATTGACGCCACATGAGTAATTACTACGTATATACTTGTTATTATGTTATACAAGTCACCAATCTCTTGGAGGCATTCTATTACCACCACTTAGGTCGACTCCCCTTTGTTAGGTTACGTTGACATATTCTCGGTACATTGCTATTCTTGGCATCGCCAATGCCTTCATGGGTCCAATAACTAACATTACTCGTGGTCTTCATAGTTTAGTGATAAATTGCTATGTAGTTAATTTAAGTAAAATTCAATATTTAATTAAGATTTATTTTAATAGTATTTTTTATGTCCCAAATTGGGGGCATTACAGTCTTCCCTTCTTGGAAAATGCTTGCCCACAAACATTCTTATTGCATCATGATGATTCCTGGATCCCAAACTCGGAAGTGCCATCTCTGCATAATATAGTTGTGTTGATAGGAGTGATGATTCATTGTGATGGAAGTAAAGATATGAGTATTTAATCTATATGAGCTCAATAGATCCTCTATGGATGTCATCTTAACCGAAAAACCATGGTGGTAATACTTACCTTACATGAGATATGTGATGGAACAATGAGACGTTTCGTTCCAAATGGTTCTTAATTCTTCCTTGATGGAAGATGCACCGGGATCCTATTATTTATTTTCATCTTCATTTTTGTGTGACTTCAAACTAGCCTTTACATTTACTTCAAGGAATGGGTTACTACATGTACGGTCCATTTCGACTTTGAACAGGGGATTATGAATAAGTTTAGTTTGATCTTTGCTCTTATATCTAAGCTCTTCTCTTTCCAATTTTATTTTATCTGGTTTCCTTTGACAATCTTTTAAGTCTTCACCAATTCCTATATTGTCGCCTCGTTCCATAAAGTGGGATGTTCTTATATTTACCATCTCTTGAGATTCATCTCTCCCTACCTTTAATGTCAATTTTCCTTGTTTATCAACGTCAACATGATGAAGTTGGATACATGAATTAACTGATATAGTTGTATTAGAAGCATTATTCGTCTAACTTACAACTAGAGAGTCGTGGTTGATATCCTTGAACAATTTCACATAATTTGAATTATGATTTCTTGCTTCAACCTCTCTTATGCTGTCCTCTGTGTATGGTCCTTGTGTTGATGTGAGGTCACCCTCATCATCCTTGTGAATCCATTTACTTGACCTATTTGTGATACACAACAAGTCGATAGCCTCTTCTTCCTTTCCTTGCACTAGCAATGTTTGATGATCATTTCTTTCTTTAACCTTTTCTCGAGTTTTATATTTTGTAACTACACCTTCTTTTGGTGTTACCACTTCCTATGCCTCCATTTCTGAAGCAACTGTTGCATTGCAATTATTCACCTTGCAATCCTTAAGGTGTTTTTGTTCTTTGCTTCCCCTTCTAAGGTCCACTTGATGAATTCTTTGCTCCTTAGGCTGGTACTTCCCACATAATTCAATGTAGTCCTCTAAAGCTAGATCTTGTTGAAGACTGCTATTTAACCAATCTAGTCATCATTGCTCATGTAGATTGATTAAAGTGGGCTCTTTGCTTTCTTGTTGTGTTCTTCTCTTAGAAGAAAAGTAGGTAGTGTTGGCCTAAATCTACGGGTATGATGTCTTGAACGTTCATCATTTCTTCTTTCTTCCTCCTGTTTGCTATGATCATCATTGGTTAGTAATCCTACTAATTGAGCCAATTATTCTTGAATATTTCTTTGTTCGTTGATGAATTGATCCAAGCGATTGTTAAGTCTTTCATTTTCTCCCATTTTCGACCCTCTATGTTATTCCAGTTACTCCATCGTTCCCATCTCCACAGGCTGGCAGGATTTTGTCCTCTAATATCAATTTGTAATGTCCTTTTTTATATAATTTAGACACTACTTGTAATTTCACAATTCCAAGAATAAATAACAAGTTGTTGATAGCTAAATTTTATTATATAATGTTTCATTCCAAATGCATATGCTATTTACAATTGATAATGACTGATAATAGTATGAAGCTTAATTCGAATGCATGCGCTGCTCTATAATGATGATAATTGCATGACAATATATGATGGCTGTTTCTGATATGCAAATAAATATATGCTCAATAACCTGGTAATATTGTCTCTGATATACAATGGATCACATGAGAATATGCAGGCTGTCTTGGTACAATAACAATGTTGTTTATTGTACAGGATGTATCTGGTATGTCGATATCAATATGCTCTGAACAATGGTAGCCGTCTCTAATATATCTTTATATAAATATGCATCAGATATGATGCCATCTCTGATATGTTCCTTATAGCACTTGTATTGATGATTGCAAAGGCAATACAATGCTCTAAACAGAGCGATCCACGAAGGCATATGATTTATATTATATTCTCTAATTCATAATGATGTCTTTTCCAAATGATACGATCTCCAATAAATATATGCACAATGCATGGAAGAGGCACGTATGAAGAGATGCCTCTCTAATCTGAGTGATCACCATCTAATTAGTTTCTTTACTAATCGTTGATTGCATGCTTAGTCATCATTAATCGATGCTGACTTTAATAGCTTGTCTTCAAGGTTTCACGTCCCTTCCAGAGCTTCTACTTGATCTCACACGTATGAATAACCTCTAGCAATGCGTCAAACAGTGAATTCAACTTCCGTGGTATGCTTGCTTGTCTTTACTCAATGGAATGCAAGTCTATACGAATATCTATAGTGCCGTTGTTACTTTTCTATCGCTTCCTCTAAGTTATCATCTTGACAAGATGAGGAAGTCTTCATGTATCACGATATGCTTAACCTAACAAATCTTCAGTCATACGCTACCCCTAAAGTTATCTCAATCGACTCATATTGCATTTCCTTATCAACCGACAACAGTAATTGCTGATGTGTCACATAGCCTGCTTCCCTTTGGCTGACTTCCGTGATTACCACTTGTGTATTTACCATGGTCAATTATCGTATTTGGAGACATCGACGTCAAGTACCTCCTGCAAAACATATATGATATATTAGTTTCTTTATGAAGTACTAATAATTTATCCTCTTCCACGACTATGGTATTTATTTGTATCTGACAACTTCAGACTTAGTCGATCTGTGCTTTCCACTATTATCGTATTGACGCCACATGAGTAATTACTATGTATATACTTGCTATTATGTTATACAAGTCACTAGTCTCTTGGAGGCATTCTATTACTTCCACTTAGCTTGACTCCCCGTTGTTTGGTTACATTGACATAATCTTGGTACATTGCTATTCTTGGTATCGTCAATGCCTTCATGGGTCCGATAACTAACATTAGCCGTGGTCTTCACAGTTTAGTGATAAATTGCTATGTAGTTGGTATATAAATAAATTTCAATCTTTAATTAAAATTTATTTTAATCATATTTTTAATGTCCCAAATTGGGGACATTACTCTTTCAAGTTGCTTTCATTGCTAAACCTTGATTAAAAGAATCCCAAATATGCAAACACCAATCACGCTTGGCTGTACAAATTGTGGCCTAAGAGTGAGTGTATTTGAATTCCTCACCTATCTCTTCACAAAAAATTATGCTGGAAAACTGTCATTTTACTGCAATTTGGGTTGGGTTGGATAGCAAGGAGAGTATATAAACTTCTTGTAAACCTGATCTTGCCCGCAAATCCACCTGTCTGTCTATTGCGACAATTTGGTTTTGACCTGGATAAACTTGCTTCCCACTGCCCTTCCTCACGCTTCATATGAAGAGGAAATCCCACAAAGTCAAGCACTTCTGTCTTTCTCCTTGGAATGTTGATAAAGATTATGTGCAATATCTTTGGTCTGCCCCAACGTCAACTGTGGATATTCAAGAGATGGAATTCATCAATTTTACACATAATGAGGGAAGAAATTAGAAAATTTGTGGGCAAAATAAAGGGCTACAATTGAACACTATATCTCACCTCCTTGAGAAGTCTGCAAAACTTATGTTTTATGATAATTAATAGGCATGGCTAAGATCTGCTTAACCCAAGCTTCTGTAGGGATTGAAATATTTCCCTATATCACCATTGAAAGAGATTGAATACATGAGAGAGGTGATGCAGCTTCCGATCAAAGTGATAATTGATTCTATGAATCCAAATGCCTGTAGAATAAAAAGAATCAATTCCCCTTTGCTCTTGATTCAAAAGCTTATTCTTTCCCTCCATATCAGCATTGTAAATTTTGTTTTCCTTTAGAACAAATCACCCACCTTTGGATGGATATGCACACATTGACTGAGACCTTTGGATAAGTAGTTTCAACTAAAGCAATTTTAAGTGTGCCTGATATTCCCTTGGAAGAAATCACTCTCCTTTGGATGGATATGTAAATCTGGAATCATTGGATAAGTTGTGCTCACTCGAGGAATTGTAAGTTACTACAGGATAATGATGAATTTCAAATTTTCTGTGAAATTAGTCATTGAGTAATGAGCATCTGATGGAATACTTATGAGGTATAATGTTAATCAAACATAAAACTGTAAACATTGTAACAATTCTTATGGAAAGTATACAAAGGTTTACTGGACTCGTGAAATCAAGTATGGCAAGTCAATAAAATTTATGCTCTGATATTAATGAAGCAAATTGGTATCCATACTGCTGAATGTCTCTTTGTGCCTGTGGATAATTAAGTTATTTCAATTTGTAATATTGCATATATTGTATCATCAATGAGACAGAAGGGTGTACCGGGCCACCAATTCCTTTAATGCCACAGAGCTCTAGCTCCTGCAATATTCCATCCCCACCAATAACATATACCTGAAATTCACAAGAAAACAAAAATCAGAAAGGTTAATGCATTAATTAATCTTCTTGCATTTAAAGTTACACCCAAGTGGATGACTGGCACAGCAAAACAAGATGAAGTTTATCCCTTGCACTTACATAAAAATATGGCCTTAACATTACAATGCCTCCACCTTCCCCAACACTGATAAACAAATATAAATAGCCAGAAAATGATAAATAGAATACAGTTAGTCCAGAATCAGGCCACTTCTAGCATTGAGTAGCATTTCAAACAGAGGAAGGAATTTAGAGTGGCTCCTCAGATACTAAGATCAGAGATCTTCTGATAAAACAGACAACTGGTAATAGAAAGTTTTGCATTGAAAAATGAACTGTGATTCTCTGCCTGAGTTGGATACAATAAAGCTAACCTTCATTTCAAGTTTTAATTATTTTTGTCTTTTTGTTCAATGTTGGAGATGCCTTAGTACTATTTAAAGATGGCACTTATCGATAAATGTAAATTCAAATAACAGGGCATTCCCTTTAAACAACAAATAGAAATATTAAGCTAGGGATCAAGACGTACAGTTCTTTCTTCAAGGAACTGAAAAGATCCAGAGGTATACGGTCCCAGCAGACTACTAGATTCTATACTCATATTATTGGGGCCATGCAATGTCCCCTCTTGCCTAGCACATCAATAAATAGTGTCAGCCTATTTTATTCCCATTGGCTAAGGAAAAGAATAATCGCGGGAATAAGGTAATAATTAAATATGTGGAATAAGTAAAAAACAAAAAATGGAGTGTAAGGAGCGGCAGGAGATGCGAAAAGAGCAGAAGGTGGAGCGAAAAGAAGAGTGCAGGAAAGATTGATCCTGGAATGGCAGCCACAATTGGAGAAGAATCAACAGGGCGGGCAAATGGGCGATCAATGCAGAAAACACCTTTCCAATGGAGGATCTTAGAGCTAGATTTGGACAAAACTGGTCTAAGGAGGGAGAAGCAAACTTCAGTAACCAGTGGCAATGGAACAAAGGCTGCAACAATGGGTTGGGGGCTGCCATGATCATGGCAACCAAATAAACCAAAAGAGGGAAGAAGGATTAAGAAGAATTGGAGATCATATCCCACAATGGGTATACCAAGGCAATCAATGGGTGGATAAATGTCTCCCGATCATCCCCTTCTAGAATCGACACCCAAGGGTTTCCACAAGACGACAGCGGATGGGAAATAACTGGGAAAGGCGAAGGGTACTACCATGGCTACAACCACACAGAAGGAAGCGCTTGGGAAACATTCCTCCGCCAATTTACAATCGAAACTAGGATAGCGCCAACAGCACGAAGCAGATATCCAATCTTCTCAGAAACTATAGATATCAAAGACAAAGGAATGGAAGGTTTTGATGTAAAAGCGTCTCAAATGCCACCAACTTGGAATCTTATCGGAAAATCCCAAACCACAAGCAATACCAGCTCATGCAAATTGGGTAGAGGAAATCAGGAAAGGGAAGGAGAAAGCAGCGCCAGAGGTAGGCACATCAAAATGCCAAACAAAAAATCTAAGTATAGGCCCTGATCGACCTCTCTTAGAAACATCTATATCAGTTGACCTAAGCAAATCGAGGAATGAAATAGGAAGATTAAGAGACCAAAGGATTTTCTTAAAATGGGGAGGTTTGATAAAAGAGGCTAGATTTGTGGAAAATTGGTGCTATGATAGATGCGCAGAGCAAATCTAGGTTTGTGCCCTTGCAAATGACTTATTTCTCATCATTTTTCCCTTAAACCAAGAGAAATGGGAAGCTCTGAGTAGTGTCCCACACTATTTGGAGAGCACAATTCATATTTTTGAATGGTGTCCAAAATTTTAACCCCTAGAAACGTGAACTTAAAGAGGGATCGATCTGGGTTTGGATGTAGGAAATCCCATCGAAATACTAGGAAGAAAGCATATTAAAAGATACTGGAAACATAGTGGGAACATTCATATCGATGGATGAGATTATGGTGGACAAAAACCAGGGGGCCTATATTAGACTCTGTTTAGGGCTGGCGCCAGAGCAAAAACTCCCACAAGAGATAGATTTACTTATAGAGAATGGGTACATAATATTGAAAATAGAAAGAGAAGATCAAATGGTGCTATGACCTGACTGCAACTTGAAGAAGCATGGGAATTTGGACTACATTGGGACAGTTCGAGTCAGTAGAGTCAATGAGTATGAGCACACTATGCAAAGGAAAAAAAATAGAACTCAGTCCTTGTGAGAAAGAGTACTCAAGACCTAAGATGGAAAATAATTTTGGAGGACACATCGATAACACCAATTCTAAGGAATAGGGAATTGAGCCAAGGAGAGGGTGTGAACATGAGGCCCATCCTCCTAGAAATGGAAATATGTGGCAGCCTTCACAACATACATCAGGAAAATCAAAATGTAGGTGTGTGCACTTGGCCTTGTCCTCCAGAAATAGAAATAATTGGCGATCAAGAGAACAAACATCAAGGAATTCAGGAGTTCAATACCTCAAATGTTTTGCAGCGGGGCCTAGAGAGTCAAGGGACTGTGGTAGAAACAGAAGAAAAAAGAGAAACGAAATTGAAAAAGTTTGAGAACAAGAGCACATCGGAGGCTGACAAAGAATGGACTCGAGAAAACAGAATGGGCAATACAGAGTCAATGGAAAAACAGGAAGAGCAGACAATTGGAAATGAGGAAATATTGGACAAAGAAGAAGTAGAAGTTTAGACCATTCCAAGGGAAGATTGTGTCAATCAACATAACCAAGGGAGTAAAGAAACAGAAGAAGATAACCAGGAGAGAGTGGAAAAAGACAACGAAGTAGAAATTCAATGCATTCCTAGGAAGGAAAGTGACAATATGATTAACCCATGGAATAAGGAAGCAAAGGGGGTTGTACAGCAGATAACGAAAGAAAGTGAAGAATCTGATTCATATCAGGAGGATGGATTTGAGGAACAGCGGATGAATATACTGGAGTAACGAGGGATAGTATAAACCCAATCAAAGCTAAAAAAAGCCCTATGTAGCACTAAAGAAGAAAAGAAGAGCCAAAACAAGTAAGGCCAAACTGGCACTTGTAGCAAATGCCAAGGGATAGATGAAATTGAGAAATGATAAAGAGATTGTCCTTCCCAAGGAGGCATGAGGATCATAATTTGCAATGCTAGAGACATCAATCCCCCTAGCAAGTGGCGCTTACTTGAGTGTCAAATTGATCTAAGAAAAGCAGATGTAGTGTAACTTCAGGAGAACAAGTGGGATAAGGAGGATGGTCAAAACAGAACGCGCATGTGGAAGCAGTGGGAAGGTTTTTTTGTGGATTCAATAGGGGCCTCAGAAGGATTAGGAGTGGTTTGGAATCAATTAACAGTTAGGTCTTTGTTGATCAGGAAAAGCCAGAAATGGATGGTGGTCAGTTGCAAAATTTTGAGTCAAAACAGAGAGGTGCAAGTGATGAATGTCTATGGGTCGGTCTCAATAGCATCCAAAAGAATTCTATGGTGGGAAGTGAAGCATTACTTGTATAAAGAAAAGCAGATGAAAGAAGAGGGACTTGCTATAGAAGTTGAAAATAAAGAGAATGCCTTGTCTCATGATAAATGTGTGACAGATTTCCAACATGTCTTCTTAGATGTGCATGCATCTATACATGTTGAACATGAATTCAATGAAATTGTCAAAACGACAGCATTGAATACACATGGAGAGCTATCCAATTAAGTTGATGACACTGGTACAAATGTTGGAATAGTGGAGGTCATTAATGTACTTTCTGATGATGGGCATGGAGAAAACAATAAAGATAAAGGTCTTAAATCAATTAATGATGATGATTCTTTCTTTCATTTCAATGACATGGGTGGTTTATGGTTTGACTTCCAAATCAAATCTATAAATAAAGATGTATATAAAACTCCTTTTAATTCTAATGTTCTTTTTCTTTCATCTCAAGAATTAAGTTGATGACACTGGTACAAATGTTGGAATAGTGGAGATCATTAATGTACTTTCTGATGATGGGCATGGAGCAAACAATAAAGATAAAGGTCTTAAATCAATTAATGATGATGATTATTTCTTTCATTTCAATGACATGGGTGGTTTATGGTTTGACTTCCAAATCAAATCTATAAATAAAGATGTATATAAAACTCCTTTTAATTCTAATGTTCTTTTTCTTTCATCTCAAGAGCCATGCATTAAGGATGACATTGAAGGAGCTAATTTTGAGAAGTTTGACGATGATATTGAATACAAATCAGATCTTATGCAGAGACTTAGTGACTTTGATGATTTGGATTCTCATCTTTCTATTGAAGAGGAAAGAGAAAACGCAAAGAAGGTTTGTGACAGCCATGGAAACACAATTGAAAGGTACGCGACTAATTCTGATTTCTAAAAACAACACAAGGGCAGTTCATCATCTTTGTTTGATCATGATTGGAAAAGTCAATTCTTAATAACCGCTGAAAAAGAAGTGCAACTTTTATCTAGAGTAGAAGGCACACATAGGCATGTGGAAAGTTTAATTCAAAACACACCAAGAAGTCAAAATGAAATTAACTTTACCCGCGCTTATTTGCAAACAATGAAGAACACTATGGAAGAAATCAAAACAGCCAACTTGCATGCGATCCATGACAGAGAGATGGCTACTAAGATTGCAGATGAGGTCTTAGATTAATACAAGGGAATAAAGGCTATATTGAAGGATGTTCAAATGACCCAACAAGAAACAGAAAATCAGATTCTTCTTACTAATCATTTCAGGGAACAAGAAAACAAAGTAAGGGTCGAGGAGATCAAGGAGGTGATTAAGGAACTTGATAGCATAGGAGAGACCTATGATCTGGACCATTGTTCTAAAAGATCACAAAATAGAAGTTTCGATCAATAGGAGGATTGGTTTGATTTTGGAATAAGGGATAAACTTCAACATATTGATAATCCTTTATTTGAGGTAGATGTTGATGTGACTTATGATAATCCACTCTTTGAATGGAAAGAAGGAGCTCTTTTTTATTCTAGTAATGAGATTGGATTCAATCACAAGAAGATAGAAAATATGTAAAAGAATTTTCTGAAGAAAGGGATGGCAAAGTTCCACGAATCCTTGATTCTAAATCAAGCCTACCCACCACAAAAGAAGACACATTCAGCTCTGGTGAGATTCAATTGGATAGCGACAACGATGACACAAATAGTGACGAATTTCTTCATGCATGAATGCAAAGTAAATAAGAATTAACTTCCCACAAAGTTTATGGATTTTGGAGAGCGTTTATGACTCATATGGAACACAAAACCCTCCACAAATCACCGCATGCAAAGACAAGATATCACAAAAGCCCAAATACAACAGAAAAGTAGTGACCAAGTACCCTATTACCAAATCCAACACAAGAAGGCCCATTAACTAACTAGACTGAAAAATATCAACAGTTAGATGACAAAGACCATTATTAAGGCATAAGCCCGATGACAGAGAATTGATAATAAATAAAGAGCAAGTTCATTAAAAGGCCTTACCACACTACCTATCAAGTCTAAGCTATTGCCAAGTGCCAATTAGGTCTGAGTTCAAACAACCACTTCCTCAACTTAACCCTAAGGACATAAAATGGGGGATCAGAAAAGAATATTCCAAACATACCTATTAGCGATTTTTGTATTTTATACTTGTTGGCACCTGAAAATTCAGGCCAAAATAGAACAGAATGTCAGGGAAGTATCATATATATTTCCATATTTTCCTATGATAAAAATTTAAGATGATAAAGGAGCAAATGTATTTCCATTTGTTAATTATCTTTCCAAAATTCATATTTAATTTTGAAAATAAATAATTATTGAAAAAATAAAATAGGTTGGAAAAAAGGCGGCGAGAGGGAGTTGAACACTCGACCTCTCAAGCCATCCTTTCTTCCTACCTATCTACCCTCCTACCCCCTAACCAGTTAGTCTACTTGTTTTCTTCGAGAGAGTTAGGAGAAAATATTTATTTATCTTCATTTGTATGTGCAGGTGAGAGATAAAAATAACCTTTCACACAGGGAGTATTCTATCTCTTAATTATCTTTTGTAATAATGTGATTATTATTTATTTATATATTGTCTATTTTTAATGTTAAAAGGAAAAAAGAATGGGGAGAGGGAGTTGAACACTCGACCTCTCGACCCATTCCTTTTTTCCTACCTAACTACCCGAATCTATTCCCCTTACCAACTAGTCTACGTTATTCTTCGAGAGTATATATATGAATAAATATATAAATATAAGATAATTATATTTCCTTCAAAGTAAATTATTAAAATTAATATTATTTATTGGGGAAATATTTTGCATGTTATAATTACTTTTTCCTGATTTGTATTTTACCCTAAAAATTTTAAATTATATGATGAAGTGAATTTATTATTTGATATATATTAATTTGTTTATATTTTGACCTAATTCCTTATCACAGTTTAATTTTCATATCCTTACATGTAGCTTGATCTTTTCACCATGGTTATATTTTTAACATTAATATTTCTTTTAGGTGAAAAGATTTTAAGTGTTATTGTATTATTATTGAACTTTAGTTGTGTATAATTTGTAAATTGATTTTTCATATATTATTAGGGTTTGAGTAATGATTGATTGATTTTTTCCTTTTTAGTCTCAAATCCCTTAATGTAACTTTTTCACCTTTTTTCTTTTACTTTAATTTTAGGGTGTTAGTAATATTATTTTACCATTTTTTAGTTAATCTTTTTATAGGTATGTTTTTGGGTTACTTTTATAAAATTAAATCTTTAAGGTTCCCTAATCATAAACATTTTCATAATTGTAATATCATTTTATATTTAAAATATTTGATATTATTAATTATTTTATAATCTTAATGTGTTAGCCCTTAAGTGAATAGATTTCATTTTTAGGGTTAAATCTATTTTTCATTAAGTGGGTGTTATTCTTGAATAAGTACATTATGTTTTATTTCGAGATAAAAAGATAATTACAAGCATAATGTTTTATTTGCCTCATTATGTAAATCCTTCATAACTTAATAATTTTTGTGACTTAAGTATGATTTTATTTTATTTTTATTTTTATGATACTTATTTTTCAAATAATTATTAATAAATAATAAATATTTTATAAGATTAACACATCACATAATGTTTTTTGTTATTTTTGAGATAAACTAATATTGGTTACTTTGTGTGTACAGGAAATTAAAGAACAAATTATTATGCACGGCATTCATAAATTATGAGGGAAATTTATCCCTAACCTACATTTTAATAGTTTATTATGCACATTTTAGGGTTAATTGTACAATTAGGTCCTGTGAAAGGGCATGTCCTTTCACAGGAAACCTTTGAAATTTGTATTTATACTCAAGCAATTGTAAAAATTGAACACAATTCTATCACGACAAAAACATACCTTCTCACAGATTGAAACTTAATGTCTCAAGATCTCAGGGACGGATATCTGATAAGTACTTATTGTTGACTTAGTGGTCAGCACCTCCTTGGAGATTCGTGACATGGCTTAACCGCCTCCCGTGGATCGGGTTAAATCGGGCATTGATAGTTCGAGCTTTTGGTGCAACGGCAAATGATTCCAACAATTGGTATCAGAGCGTTGGGTCACGGGTTCGAGTCTCCCTTCAGTGGGTGCTGAAGGCTCAGTCGGTGCTGAGGGGGAGATTGTTGACTTGGTGGTCAGCACCTCCTTGGAGATTCGTGACATGGCTTAACCGCCTCCCGTGGATCGAGTTAAATCTGGCATTTGTATCGGGCATTGATAGTTCGAGCTTTTGGTGCAACGGCAAATGATTCCAACACTTATACCTATTGATTTTACAGTTTTTTATGTTCAGTCAGTTTCTTGGATTACTCTCTAACCAGGGTATCCTATTATGCTTTCTATTCTATACATTTATTTATGATCAATATTACAATTTGAATAATAGTAGCATGGTCGGGGAAGCTGTTATTGTTTCCTTTGGGCTCTTAAGTTGAGTTAAAAATCTTAGGACCTATTGTGTGAATTGTTGTAAATTTTGTTTTAATAGTAGCTTGTAGTGTGATGGTCTTGTTTTGCATAAACGAGTTATCTTAAAATCGTCTCTAGTTACTTATGGTATTGAATGTATTCGACTCTATTTTCAAATTTGTATCAGGCACTGGTCTATCTATTCTTTTGAAATTGTCATTTATTTCTTTCTGTGGGATATATTTCAAATCTACTACTTTATCTACAAAACATTAGATTAGGTTTAGCGTTAGTTCATAGCATTAGTTTAAATATCTAACTATCTGCCTATTAGGATATTCAGTTACATTATCTTCCGAGGATCAGTAACCTCTTTGGAAGGAATTTTGTTGTTTACGCATGTTGTTTGTGCAGTTAGACAGTATATTCAGTTTAGGCCTACCAGCCTTGGTTCGATTGAACCAGAATTGCAGAGGCATTTATTGTGCCTGTCAGTTGGCCTCAAAATGACCAGCGTTTTCGAGCCCCAACAATACTAATATGAGTCGGATCATGTTTTATTTTGCCATCTTTGGTGAGTTGCTTAGGGGTCTTAAATTTGTATATGCTAAAAGCGTTATCTTCAAGGCAATTTCAATAAGTTTTGGTCTGAAAACATAGGTGTTAGCACTTGTCTTAAGTCCTGAATTGTTGGCATTAATGTAAAAATATTTGATTTAAGTGTTTTCTAAGCTATTTCCCCACAGCCATGAAGTTTAGCCACCCAAACAAGTCTTTAAAAAAAGGCTATGGCACATAAGAAGAGGAGAGCAAAAGTAAAGAAAAGTGCAAGTCACTATGACTAGGTCAATTCCCCTTTAGGTTTTACCCTATTTTTATTGCTACCAATATTATGGGTGGTCTCTAATGGGGGCCAAGAGTTAAGGAAGTAGGCAAAATAGGGCTTCTTACTACAACTTATGTGATTGGTCCCAAGTTCTCTGCAACAGAAGCACAATTTCTTCCTTTGGAGGTCATTTAGCTACTCATCCAATCTATTTGAATCATTGTGTGGTTGATATGATTCCCTATAAAATTACTTCTTGTCTCTATCCTTCTTCTGAGGGAATCCTTTAGATTGGAATTTGCTTCTAGATGTAGAAGCCTTCCTCTCTCTAGCATTTTTTGTGGCCTCCTATAAAGTAGGTGGGTCGAGAGCTTTAATCCACCCTCTTAATGGATCAATAAGACCATCCATGAAAAGAACCATGAGCCTCCTCTCAAAGATGTATGTCACCAACACTACAAGCCTCTAAATATCAACTTCATACATATCCACATAGCTCAATTGCTTCTACTCTGCCAATTCTTTAAAATGTAACTCGGGGTCCTTATCAAACCTCTCTATTAATCTCTCTATGAGCTTACCATAGGAGGTAATATGATCATGTCACATGTTCATCATTCCGTGATGCCACCAATCATGTGAAATACAATCAAGATGTATCATTGCATACTTAATGGCCTCTTCCTCTGGCATAGAGTTGAGCTGAAAATAAGTGTCTACCTTCTGAACCCAAACTCACGCTGAAATCTGTAATATGCAGCTCTGTTTTGCCTTGGTTTTTTGTGTTTTGAATGTGTTTTGGAAATGGTTTGAGATAACAAATATATTGCAGATTATAAAGGAAATTGCAGCACTTTCCACAACTCAGAAAATAGACAAACTCAGAAATACAAGCAGCTGAAAATTTCAGAAATTATTTCTGATTTGATATTTGCACTTTTTTCCAAAAATAAGAGCAACCCACAATAAATATCATCACATATCTAATTCCAACATACCCAGAAAATGCAGCAGTAGTTCAGCTTGAGCTGCTCACAATATACACAAATTTGGCACCCCAAAATGGACACAGCACTCCAAGCATGCTTTATAATGACCACGGAATAGCTGGAATGAATGTGTAGGTTTGCAAGTTGCAATTTAGGACTTCATGACCCAACATCCACCTCTCAAAACCATAGTCGCTTTTCCTTGAGTTGTATGGCCAGCAAGCATGGAACGACTTGCCTGGGAAGTGATACAGCCAGAAAATAGCAAAAAAATATATATCAAATCCCTCCCTCAAACTCCTTTGATCAGTTTCCTTTAATCAGATTTGCAACCTTCTCAAACAAAATTAAAGTGTATACTCCACAAATCAGCTCAATTGTGACCTCTGAAATGAAATAACCAAGTCGATTCTCCATAATATATGTTTCAATAACATGGAGAATATTATCAACAAGGGTTTTTATCCTCACAAATCTAAGAAAATATTAGGATAATAGATAGTTTCTATTATTGTCTGTTATTATTTAATGGTTAATCTATTAGTAATGTATTGTAAATATTAGAATGTTTCTAATATTTAGTTAGTTGTCACTAAGAATAGAAAGTTTCTATTCTTCACGATCGTTTCCTAAGGAAACATCGTCTGTTCATTTGTATATATTGATCTATTGATCTCTGTTAATATAAGCAAGTATTTTGGCAATTACTTTGTAATATGGCATCAAAGCAAATTCCTGGCCTCTTCGAAAATTTTTAATTTCTTTTTTTAAATTATCAGTTCAAGATTTTCAAAGCTTTTTTGCCCCGAGTGTGTTCACAAGAATTTGTTTTTTTTTCTGCATCAAGTTTTGGTTCGTCCATAGCCGCTACGGTTTCTGCATTTTTGACTAGGGTTTTGACCCTTCAGTTCAAATCAGAATTTTCTTTTGATTGTAGATTCCTTGTGGGTTTTTTGAGATCTCAACTGGGTCGTCGACAGAATTTTTTGGTTACCTCGAATTCTATATCGTCGAAATTTTATTCTGATTTCAAATTCCTTCTGGGTTTATTGAGATCTCTTCTAGGTCTTTGTCGGATTTTTCTGGATCAACCGGTTTTCTCTGCATCTTCGTCGTATTTTTCTGCAACAAATCTTTATTCATGGCTGTCAATTAACTTTTTTTGTAGCCAGGGCCGTTTTTGCTCGAAACCCTATTTTTTGAGCTTGAATTTTTTTTCTGATTTCAAATTCTTCGTGGGTTTTTCAAGATCTCAAATGGGTTGTAGTCAGATTTTTTTGGGTGCCTCGATTTTCGTGCCACAATTTTTGAGCCAACGGATTCAGATTTCAACTGCATATTCTTTTTGAATTTTTCAAGCTCTCTTCTAGGTGCTTCTCTATTTTTTCTGGGTCTTCCGATTTTTTGCCTCGAGGTTTGTGTCATCTCAAATATTCATGTTTTTTGGAAAACGTGCAATGGCATCACTAACAAACTTATTGCTCGAGGGAAATCAATCTGGTTCGCAGCCCAAAGCAAACGCAGAGCACACTGAGCAGACAAAATCTGCCTTTTACGCCTTCATGGCTAAAAGACCTACAGATCATGTGAAGTCATTTGCCTGGTACATTGATTCAGGTGCCTCTCGTCATTTCACCCACCACAAAGACCGGTTCCCTAACTACCAGCTTTTCTTAGATTCAGATATTTTTGGTGGAGGGAAAGAGTACACTGTTGTCGATAAAGGCAACTTTCAAATTCAGTCTACTCGGAGGAATATCATTTTTCTTGATGTGTACTATGTTCCAAGGATGGAACTCAATCTACTCTCAGTCAATCAGATGCTACGACATTCTCCACAATTGGATATCACCTTCAGTTCACATCAGTGCACCATCACTGATAGGGATACTCAGTTTGTTGTTGCAGTTGGCCTTGAGGATCATAGTCTTTTTAGACTTGTTGATTCTGGTGATTCTCAGGACCTAGCTATGGTTGCTCGGCGATCTTCTGTCAGCTCACTTTGGCATCAACGATATGGGCACTTAAATGTGCATTATCTCTCTCAACTTGCTCGGGAAGCGCTTGTTCTCATATTGCCAAAGATTCAGACTCAACTTGGAGTCTGTGATGCATGTCAGGCTAGGAAGCAACATCGCACACCTTTTCCTGTTGGCGATTCATGGCGCGCTTCTCAGGTACTTCAGCTTGTTCATGTCGATATCTACAGACCTATGTCTACTCCCTTTGTTCTTGGGTCCTGGTATTTTTTGTTTGTTGATGATTTCAATAGAAAAATGTGGGTATATTTTCTTAAAAAGAAATCAGATGTGTTTCCTATATTTCAGAAGTTTAAACCTCTAGTTGAAAAAGAGTCTGGGAAATCTATTATTGCTCTTAGGACAGATAATGGGGGGGAATTTTGTTCTACTGAATTCTCTAGCTTCCGTGATATTCATGGCATCAAGCGCTAGTTAACCACACCCCACACACCACAACAAAACAGTGTAGTTGAACGTCGAAACAGAACAATCACCGAGATGGCTCGATCCATGCTAGAACACAGACATGTTCCGAAGAAGTTCTGGGCAGAAGTAGTTAACACTGCAATTTACCTTTTGAACCGGTCACACACTGCGGCGGTCAAAGGTAAGACTCTGGAAGAGGCTTGGTCAGGTCGCAAGCCCAAAATCAATCACCTAAAGGTTTTTGGCTCTCTTGCCTATGTTTGGATCCCTGATGCATCACGCACCAAGTTGGATCCCAAGAGTTAGAAACTCATGCTTGTTGGAAACAATAGTCTTCACAAATCCTACCGCTTGATCGACAATGAGACTTCTCGTCTCCTGTACAATCGTGATGTAGTCTTTGATGAGCAGCAAGGACCATTCATGCCCGTTACTCCTGTTCTTGATCCAATTGATCAGCCTATGAAGGCTCATGATTTGGGAGTTAGACTTCCATTACATCCACCTGATGGGAGGGCTCCAGTAGCTCCAATTATACCGATAATTCCTGTCCAGACACCTCCGGTCTCTCCTACAGGATCACCCAGATATGCAGATGCTTCACCTGAGTTTGATCTGGATTCTTCTAATGGGAACCTGATCATAGAGCATCTCCTGATGCGAATGTTGGTCCTTCTCCTCTCCAGCCTAAGTGGTGGATCAAGACACTTGTTGATCTTCGGGATGAACTCATCGATGGGAGGACAGCTCGAAAGAAGAGCAAACCTACAAAGATAGTTAATTTTGCTCTAATGGAAAACATTCACAATGTGCTTGAACCTCAAACATACTCAGAGGCTAAAGGAATTCCAGAGTGGGAACAGGCCATGACATCTGAACACTAGAGCCTGCTGAAGCATTGTTAGCCCAAGATTGAAAATATCTGAAAGATTGGGAAACTAGAAAAGTATATAAGAATTTATTATTCTCATACGTTACTGCATCAAATGTAACAAGGTAAATATAAAGAAGTGACAACAACAGTTATAAACTGTTACGCAAAACTGCCGCAACAGAAACAGGTAAAAAACTAAAAATAAACTAAAATAAACCTAATCTAAGAAAACATAAACCCGAGGATAATATGTTAACATCCTCCCCTTAATCTGAAGGGGTTATGCCAAGCATTGCTCGAAACTTCTCAAACTTTTCTCTGCCCAGTGCCTTGGTAAGAATATCTGCCGGTTGATCTGTAGTGGGACAATATGTAAGGTGTATAGTGCCATCCTTCACATAATGCCGAATCAAATGAATCTTTGTGTTGATGTGTTTGGTGCAATCATGGAATACTGGATTTTTAGCCATTTTGATAGCGGATTGACTATCAATGAAGAGTGGGGTTGATGCAATCTGCGGTGTCTACAAGTCTTCAAGAATCCTTCGAAGCCATAAGATTTCTCGAGTTGCTTCAAAAGCTGCCATATATTCAGCTTCAGAAGAAGAGGTAGCGGGAACCAATTGCTTTTTAGATCTCCAAGAGATTACAGCAAACCCAAGATGCATTACAAAACTAGATGTAGATTTTCCATCAGTTGAATCACCAGCGTAATCTGAATCAGAATAGCCAAGCAAAGAAAACTGATCTGTCTTGGAGTATTTAAGCCCATAGTGTTGAGTACCGTGCAGATATCTAAGAACTCTTTTGGCAGCTATCCAATGAGTTTCTCTAGGTTGTTGCATAAATCGTGAAAGAACTCCAACAACAAAAGAAATATCTGGATGGGTAGTTGTAGCATAAATCAAACTGCCAACAAGTTTCCTGTAGATAGTTGCATCAACCAATGCTGATGAGTCATCTAATGTGAGTTTAAGATTTTGCTCCATAGGAGTACTAAGGGGTTTGCAATCAGCCATGCCAAACTTATGCAAAATCTCACCAATATATTTTTGTTGGTTGATGAAAATAGAATTTGGTTTTTGAATCACTTTAATACCCAAATAGTAATGAAGATGGCCCAAATCAGTCATATCAAAACCTTGCTTCAATTGGTCTTTCACATTTTGAATAGTATTCTCATTAGTACCAGTGATAAATAAATCATCCACATAAACAACAAGATAGACAATAATATTATCAATCTTTCTAACAAAAACTGTTGCATCATCAAACTCAAAATGTGTAAAATTTAACTTCAAGAGATGCTCTGTAAGTTTTTCATACCAGGCTCGGGGAGCCTGTTTCAAACTATACAATGATTTGATAAGCTTGCATACCTGGTGTTCTTTTCCATGGATTGCATACCCTTCTGGCTGAGTCATATATACTATTTCTTTAAGATCACCATTTAAGAATGCCATTTTGACATCCATTTGGTGAATGTTCCACCCATTTTGAGCTGCAAGAGCTAACAAAGCACGAATGGTGGTCCATTTTGCTGTAGGTGCAAAAGTTTCATCATAATCGATACCCTCTTTTTGAGCATAACCTTTTGCAACAAGTCGAGCTTTGTGTTTGTCAAGTGTACCATCTGCTTTATATTTATTTCTAAAAATCCATTTGCATCCAATAGGTTTACAACCAAGTGGAGGATCAATTAACTCCCATGTACTATTTTTCAAAAGAGCTTCATATTCATTTTGCATAGCTTGCCTCCAAACTGCAATATTTTTAGCTTCATTATATGATGTTGGTTCAGAATCAACTATGAGATTAAGTTCATCAATGGAATCCAAGTTTTCTACAACATCGGATTGAGCTTGTAGCCTTGCCTTGTAAGAGCTTCTCGTACCTGTTTTACCTATTTCATCAGGTCTTAAATCTTTCAAAATCTGCTCAACTTGTTTTGCCCACTTATGAGAAGATTTTGGTTGCATAGAAGAGGAGATCATTTCATGACTAGAGGATTCATTAGCATTCAAGGGCTCATCATCAGAAGAGGTCTCTTCTTGTTCATTTATTGGATCATCTTGAGTAAGAACTGTGGTGAATAGAGATTCTACATGTGAATCTATTAAAGGTGAGTTTGATTGACTTGGTATCCCCCCAAAATGTAAAATCTCACAAGAATGTTCTATCCAAGGAGAAGATTTTTCAGATCTATCAAGTTGTTTCAATTGACATGCAACATTTTCAGCACTTTTGGAAGTTTCACAAAATACATCACGTGTAATGATGAATTTCTTGTTAACTTCATCATACAACCTATAGGCTTTGGAAGACTCGGAATAACCAAGAAAAATACATTTAAAACTATGATGATGCAACTTACTTCTTTTGTCTTTAGGAATTAAAGCATAGCAAGTGGTCCCAAAAATTCGAAGATGGGAAACCGAAGGAGGATACCCAAACCAAACTTCATATGGAATTGCATGGTGGATAGCAGATGACGGAGACCTATTATGGAGATAGACTGCAGTTCTTGCTGCTTCAGCCCAAAAATGTAATTGGATTCCTTTAAAATATAACATTGCGCAAACCATATTCATGATGGTTCTATTCATTCGTTCAACAACACCATTTTGTTGAGGAGTACCTAGAGTAGTGAGATGATGTTGAATCCCATTTTGATGTAAATAATCCTCAAAAATTAGAGAAGTAAATTCTCCACCATTGTCTGTTCGAAGTGTAGTAATATGAGATTGAGCCTGTTTTTCAATCATAACATGAAACTTTTTAAAAATTTCAAAAACTTCTGATTTTTGTTGCAAGAAATAAATCCAAGTCATGCGGCTGTAATCATCAATGAACAAAATGAAATACTTAGATCCTCCAGCAGAAGTTACTGGTAAAGGTCCACATAAATCTGAATGAATTAGCTGCAATTTTCTATGTGCTCTCCAAGTGGAGTGAGGAAAAGGATTTCTATGTTGTTTGGCAAGAATACATGCTTCACATTTTTCAATTGTTTTAGGTAAAACAGGCAAGCCATCAACACCATTCTTTTGTATGAGATGAATTCTATCATAATCAAGAGCACTAGAGCCTGCTGAAGCATAACACCTAGGTCCTTTCTGATCTTCCATCAAGGAAGAAACCCATTGGCTGCAAATGGGTCTATAAAATCAAATAAAAGTCTGATGGTACTTTGGATAAGTACAAGGCTCGTTTAGTTGCGAAGGGTTTTTCTCAACGTCAGGGCATTGATTATGAGGAGACCTTTGCTCCTACAGCAAAGATGAGCACTATCAGATTAGTCCTAGCCATGGCAGCACAGTTTGGCTGGAAGGTCCATCAGATGGACGTCAAGAGTGCTTTCCTGAATGGTGACCTACAAGAAGAGGTCTACATGACGCAGCCTCCTGGTTTCAAGGTTGCTGGTAAAGAACACCAGGTTCTCAGACTGGTGAAAGCTCTCTATGGTTTGAAGCAGGCCCCCAAAGCATGGTCCATGAAAATTGATAAGTACCTCAATGATTAAAGCTTCTAGGGGAGTTCATCCGACTCAAATTTGTACATCAAGACTACTGATAGTGACATCATCCTCCTAGTTATTTATGTGGATGATCTGATCATCACTGGCAGTTTGACATCTTTGATTCAGGGAATCAAACAAAATTTATGCCAGTCTTTTGATATGACTGACCTTGGGCTCATGCATTATTGCCTAGGTGTTGAAGTTTGGCAACAGTCTACTGGTATATTCATTTCTCAGTCGAAATATGCCAGAGCTCTGTTGGACAAATTTCGTATGCAGGATTGCAAACCTGCATCTACACCCATGGAGAAAGGTCTGAAGTTATCAGCAAAGTCCAATTCTCCTCCCGTTGATGATACTTCATACAGGGAACTAGTAGGCAGCCTCATCTACCTCTCTGCTACTAGACCTGATATCAATTTCGCAGTCAGCTACATCTAACGCTTTATGACAGCTCCCAAGGCTGATCATTGGATGGCAGTCAAGCATGTGCTTCGTTATGTGAAGGGCACTACTGATTATGGACTCCTTTACTCTCGAAGTTCTAATCCTAGACTCAATGGTTTCATAGATTCAGATTGGGCAGATTATGTTGATGATAAAAAGTCAACTTCTGGATATGTGTTCAGTTTGGGATCCGGTGCCATCACATGGACCAGTAAGAAACAGCAAGCAGTTTCTCTCGCCTCCACAGAGGCCGAATACAGAGGAACAGTCAAGGAAGGTTGTGAAGTTGTTTGGCTTCGTCAGATGCTTGGGGATATGCAAATGTCCCCAGCAGGTCCGACAACTCTGTTTATTGATAACGAAGGCATTATCAAGTTAGCCCTCAATCTAGTCTTCCATGAAAGAACCAAGCATGTAGATGTTCATTGTCACTACATTCAAGAGCTAGTTGAAGACGGGACTATACACTTGCAGTACATTCCTACAGAGGATCAGACTGCAGACATTCTCACCAAGCCTCTTGGACCAGAGAAGTTTGTCAAATTCAAAGGACAGCTTGGTGTAGTGGATAGATCAACCATTAAGGGAGGGTATTACGATAATAGATAGTTTCTATTATTGTCTGTTATTATTTAATGGTTAATCTATTAGTAATGTATTGTAAATATTAGAATGTTTCTAATATTTAGTTAGTTGTCACTAAGAATAGAAAGTTTCTATTCTTCACGATCGTTTCCTAAAGAAACATCGTCTGTTCATTTGTATATATTGATCTATTGATCTCTGTTAATATAAGCAAGTATTTTGCCAATTACTTTGTAATAGAAAACAATCTCCTCCAATAGCAATAGCAATATCAATTTCTCAAACTCAGCATGTCCAAATTACTCCCAAAAATGTCTTTTTTATATTTTTCCCAAGAGGTTCAACCCTCTTCTCCAAGCGTACATTATTTAATGAAAATCACTTCTTTTATTTCTCCAATGTCCCATTAAATATAAAGTGCCCAATAATTTAAAGTGAGTCACTTTTATTTTATAACTGGCCCACTATAGTCCTCGATTAAATAAATTAAAATAATGACAAAGTCAAATCCTTACTTCAACTTTATTAATTCTATATTCCACGAAGTTTTGGGGATGGGGACAACAGGGGGCAAAGGGACGTGTTTCCAGTACGGGTACACTTTAGGGCCAATTTTTAAGGGGACGGTAGGGGACAGATATTAAAAAAATTGGGGAATTTATATATTGTAAGAACCCCAACCGGTTCTAACTTCACCACTGTAATATCCCCTGCTATTCCTGGTGCAAATTTGAATCTCTAGGAATATTGTCAAACACTTGACTTACAAGTCTAAACTTGCTGCTCTTTGTCTCGGTGTGTTTGTTTTGTTTTGATGATTGCAAATAATGCTAAATGCTGAAAAATGAAGAATAAAAACTACACATATGCCAAAGATGCAACGGAAGACCTTTTTGTACCTCCCAAACTAGTTGACATTTCCTCATACACTTTGTCATGAAACTAATATGTTGATTATGAGCAGTTTAGATATGAACATTACATCAAACATTTGGTGTGCCCCTTATTCCTTCATATCTGATTCAAACAATTTACAATGTAAGATTCTTGCAAATACATTAACTCTTAATTATTAGTCAAAGATATTAAAACCTGGTAATTAACACAGGAGTCCAAAGACCAGCATTCAACCAAATTGCCATCACAAGTATATTTTCTCTATCAACCAACACACAAATCTGAGCAAGTTGTAAGCTCAAATGCCAATCGATATCACCTATGATATCAAACGCCACCTATATAGCGTCACGTGGGAGCCAAGGGAGGCAGCGGCTGATATAATTCTGATCCAGCAGCCTCTAGTGCTGATGATTTCTGCCTCATGAGCCACATCTCTAAATGCTGGCATCAATAAATGATATTTGCAATTGATCTTCACAAAATTCTGAAATTATCATTCACCAAATTCAATGCCTTAAGCTCTGTAATGGTCTCTGACTAAAACAATCTCCCAACTAGCACAATTCATTGGGTCTCTCACCAATTCAAAGTGCTGAAGCTTGTAGAATTCAAAATTCCCAAGCCAAATCTGAAACCCTTGGAAGTTTTCCCAAGACTTCACCAAATGCAACCAAATCAACAAATCATCATATACATAATGAGGTTCGATTTCCTTTACAAGCTTATATATTTCTCCCAAAGGGGTTCGAACCAAGAAGTTTACTCAAGAAGGCTCTTCAATGAATATAACATTTGCATTTGTTGACCTTATATTATATCATTAATGAAGTGTATTTTTTTTTCAATGAGTATTAATTACTCATTACCCTCAAAATAGTCCCACTTTATTATAAAGTCAATTCATAACTGCATCCACTAAACCAGGGAGTCAACCACTGCATCCACTATGCATCCATCTGCCTTACTAAAAATAGTAAGGGTCCCTCTCTAACATCCACAGACTTACTATAAATAGTAGGTCCCTCAAAACATAACCAAAAACCCTCTGAATGTAAATGCCCTAGAACAAATGAAGGATCTGGTGAGATAAACCCTTATAACAACCACCTGAAGAGCCCCAAACCTCCCAAATTGGACCCTCTAATCCACCATACTAGCCTATTTCAAGGAGTCTATTGGTGCAGTTGATAAACTGAGCATTAAGGGGGGGTATTAGAATAATTTAGAATCATATTTTATTAATGCTCAATATTGTATCTTAGTGTAAATATTAGAATGTTTCTAATATTTAGTTAACTATAGCTAGAATAGAATGTTTCTATTCTAGACGATCGTTTCCTAAGGAAACATCGTTTATCCTCTTGTATATATAGATCGTTTGATCTCTGTTAATATATCACATAAGTATTCTACCAATTACTTTTCATAACATGTTTAATATAGTTGTTTTTTTTACTAAGTTTTCAAAGGGTCAAAGTTCGTTATGATACTACAGTCTCTATGATTAAACATTCTTTTGCTATTGATAATAATTGGGAATGCAGCATTGTTAGTAGCATTTTACCATCCACTCACATCATACAACAAGACTAGAGGTTTACTCGCATATCATTGAGGGAAATGTTTTATCGCTAACTTAGCAACAACTTTATCAACTTCATACAAAACTTATCATAAAATCATTTACTAGCAAAACTTACGTGCTACACTACATTCTACTATTTTAGACAAAGTTTTCATTTGGACAATTCAGAGGCTTTATCTCTATTTTAAACAATTCATAGGCTAAACTCTCTATTTTGTTTTCTCTCTATATCTTTTATGCTATAAAAATGCCTTTAAACTTCCAAAACAAGTAGTTTTTATCTCTTATACAACATTTTTATGATTTTTTTAATTCAATTTTGTCCCCATTTTTCCTCATTTAAATCCCCATTTTTTTCAAAAATGTCTTATACTTGTAATTTGCCGCTTATATCCCCAAAAAGATTTTTGCTGATATAGCTCAAATAAAGGTAAGATGCAAGATTTTGAAATGTTCAACTTTGATATTCAAATAAAATATGATTCTTTAGCAGCTTTCTTATGTATGTCTGGACTCAATTAATATTTCTCTACCAGATACTAATGTGTTTTTTTGGACATTAACATTATTCTATTTTATTTCTCTGGTTGAAAAAAAGTAAATGCAAGATTTTGAAACAGTCAACTTTGATAAAATATGTTTCTCGGCAACATTCTTATATATGTTTTTTATTGAATTAATAAATGTCTACCAAATCCTATATTATTCAACTAGAATCCATTTGTTGTGATTTGAATTCTATTTTGGAATGCTTATTTGCATAAGAGAAACTAATATTTATAGGCTAAAAATCTTAAAAAGACATTTCATGCTTCCATTTCCTGCCTACCAACTTTAAACAGTACACAACTATTATTTATTACCCTTCGAATAGTTTGACAAACACACATGCTTATGGATTCTGCTAATTTATTCCAACTCTAATAAACATAAGAGCTATAATGGATTTCCTCATTATGTAAAAATTTTCAGCCCACATCAGTTATAATAGTATTATATATTGTCCAATATGAAGAACTTCTCCCAGATATGATGTTATTCTAGCACAAATAAATGCTGTTTAACAAAGTTAAAGTAATATTTCCCAAATCAGCTAAATAAAAAATGAATAGAAGACATCACAAGAAAGTAATCATTTAAAGAAACCTTTTTCTCCTGAGGAAAATCAATAGACTTCAAATAAGCAGCTGCTGCAAAAGACGATGGAAAAATCTCTTCCTACACATTACAAAGAGAGATTAGGATCACTCCATATTTAGTACTAGTTATTGTGTGAAATTAATGACAGTTTTGAGATATTCTAGTCTAACCTCCTGAATGGTAAGACCAAGTGCTTCAAACTTCTTCCTGTATTGCTTGCGAGACTTTGTTGAGTTGTTTGTCATGAATACAAGATTCTTTCCCTACATGAAGAATATGTATTGGTGAAAGTCCAAATATGTTTTACATTTCACATATACAAATCAAAATGCAAGACTGTTTTTCTGTTTTAATAAAAAACAAATATTTTTTTTAGTCCAATATTTATTCCTTGAAGTTGATATTATTTGGTTCTGAATCAGAATCAACCTACCCTTAAAAAATTAGCCATACATGAATCACATATAAAATGGTGAACTTGAAACACTTGAGAATAAGCTTCTTCTCACTTCATTTTAATTTTTTCTCTTATTGCTTTCCCAATAATAAACTTGTTGGGTGGATATTTTGCAACCGATAGTTTTAGGATAAATTGCTAAACAGTGGTTCCAACCACAATGTGTGAGACAGATTCTCTCCTAATTATAAGGGAAGGCTCCCATGTCTATTGTTACTGAAAACTACTTACACTAAATAAACTGTAGATGTAATGTTTATTTTATTGTATCTACAGTAGTGTGTAAGTAAGCATTTATTGTATGTTCCAGAGCTTTCCAGTTGTTGAAGTAATCCGATTATTTAGTGTGTAGTTTAATTTTAATTTTTCATTTTATATATGTAGGAATATCAAATGAATCAACTACAATGAAGCAAAGATACAATTTATACTGATCTCTATTTGCCAAGCAAATCTGTATGTTACAAAGATAAGGAAAAAGTGTACCAATTAATCTTGCTGGAGATGTCAATACCAATCTGCTGTTATGATCTTGAACTATTAATGATTTGCTAATATAGATAAGTGTCACTTCTTCAATTGGCAACCTGTAGTTTTATTCGATGGCAGATTATACAAATGAAATATATATCAATATTGTTTAGTGACTATGGAGATGCACGATCTTGTACTTGCACTGTATTATTTATGTGTGTTCTTAGATCATGCATCTCAAGACCATGTATAGAATGATGAGGAGGCATGCCTTCCAACAGGCATGCCACCTCACAATGGGTCACAACTTTTCATCAGCAATAACCAATGTGTCAAGGCCCGATAACTATTGTTATCATTAACATAAGACAGCACGATTATGATGGAAGTTAATCACCGTATAATGGTTACAATATAAGTCGACACCAATAGTCGATTCATTTGGTGTTCGATTATTATCAGTTTTAATCAATTCCAATGTTTAGTCAGCCTTAATAATATTTAATATTATTATAATAATAACAATATTATTAATATTAAATAATACTATATATAAATTGATTAGTAATAATATAAGATATATGTGAAAATAAAATATTATTATTAATCAATATATGTATAATCATATTTAATCATTTTTATCATTCAACTTAGGCTACAAACATTAACACTCCCTCTTAGCCAAGTGAATGATCACATGTGCAATGAATCCTAATGTCAACACTTGTGACATTTACTCAGAGTCAATTTCTATCCTTAATGATATGTGCACTAGTATTAAGATAATATCTTTAATATCTTTATTAAGATATTATCTCCTTAGTTAAATACTTTCTATAATGGTCAACTACTTGTCTGCAGTCCGTCTTTCAGTCTAGATAGGAATGTTTCCTATCCTGTCTCTTTCGTCTTCAGTCCAGATAGGAATGTTTCCTATCCTGTCTTCAGTTTTGTTTCTAATTTCGTCTTCAATCTACATTGTTTCTTTTAGAAACAACGGCCTTGTAATTCTATAAGGAACACATTTGTTCCTCTGTTAATCAATCAATCATCCGGAAATCCATTAATCTGTCAATTCTTGAATCTTGTAACATGGTATCAGAGCCATTACTTTAAATTTTTTTGAAAAATTTATAATTTCTTTTGAAATTATTTGCTCAAATTTTTTGAATAAATTTATGTTTATTCCCACATTGTGGGATCTACTGCTGCTCACGTTGGCTTTGATCTACTGCTTGGCACGTCTGGACTATGTGTGCATACGATGTGTGAGGCTAAGTCTGTTCCGCTGCATGAATGCTCTCGCATTTGTGAGCTATTTTGTGTTATTGTCTTCCATCTCTACGGAAGTCTTAATGTATTGTATTACATGCTTTATGTATCAATAAAGGAGTACTGTTTTGTGGGCTGGGTTGTTTCCCTCTGCCAAGAGGGTTTTTCCCAGGGTAATTGGATCGTGTCTTCTGCACTCTATTTTGTACATCTTTTTGGTTCAGATTTAACATGGTATCAGAGCCACGTTTAGGCAAGATCAAGAACCAGAATGCATCCTTAATTGTGTATGGTTGTCGATTGGACAAGTATGATAGATTTTAACAGGGAAATTCTAGGCCAAGGATTAGATCGGTTTCTGTAGGAACAAAGCCCTTCTGCAATTTACTATCTTCAGTCCTGAGTGGAATCGCTTATGTAGATGGTGGGAACAAAGGGAGATTGGTAATCTTTTGTCGTCGCCATATCTGTGACATTTTCTACTGAGAGCAAGAGAGTATTAATCAACATATGCTAAGGCCAGGAATTGTCTGCAACACTTCTTGGTGTAATTTATTCTTGTTAAGCATCATGATTGAGCTGAAGTAATCTAAACGCACCTATCATGACCATAAAGAACTCTAGCACTCTTATTGACTTTCGTATGGTCTCGAGCATTAAGGAAGCACTTGGGAATAAGTCTGGACAGATCGAAAGCAAGTAGAGTGTGTACGTGGTGCTATAGACCTCTGGTTGTATCATATTTGTGATATTTATGTGCACTTACTATCGATACATAGCAGTGAACACTCATTCCTGAATATTGTATCTTTTGATCATGCCATTTCCGTAAAACAAAAAAGAGAGAGATTACCATATTAGTTGAAGGTGTGGGATTTATCAAAGCCAACTCCTTAATTTGGGTTTGATGGGAATGCGAGGTTGCCGCTTCACATGGAGATTTGTATTTAATGTGGACTGGGTATTTAACTGGAACGGAGATGTCCAATATTGAAGTCATCAGGAGTTCCCAAATAATGGTGATGTTGTCTCTAGTTAGGTCCTTCTCAAACAAGGGATACTAGATGACAGAGGACAATTCGTATTCTTCCAAGGCATGAATTGTAAACTTTGTATTAGTGTCATTATTGAGTACTGTTGAGACTTGGTGAAATTTCTGCTCTTATTTCTTAGACATTGCACAAGGAATAATGTCCTGATGGATTAATAGCATTGACTGGATATGTTCGTGGGATATGTTAACTCTGTGGAGAAATTAGCATTTTCATCATTACAAGTGGCTCTGAAATTTCATTCCAGCATGGAAGTCTGCAATTTGGGTTTGTTCTTTACAATTTTATATTCTGAGTTTGATACATTGTGTAAATCTACTCTGAAAGTTCTTACACTCTCAATTTGAAATCTACAAATAAGTTTAGTCTTTTGGGCATGTCGTGAGAATGAGAATCAACTGTTGATCATGTGGGCTTAGGCTGGGCTCCATTATGGGTTGTGCTAATCAATCAATTCTCTCTCCATGGTACAAGGATAAATCACACCAATGTTGAGATTTAGGTGCATTGAATAGTGTCTGTATTCAACTACTTAGTCCTATGTTATTGCAAAGAGAGATGGACATATTGGTGTGTGATGCCATATATAAATATGATGAGGTCGATCAGAACAAGGTGCAGCAGGAGAAGCCATGGAGTAGATACCCGCACTACTTAAAGAAGGTGATGGTGTCTGCATTGGCTCTGTTGAAAATGATGGTGCATTCTAGACTACGAATTAGATCTGAATCTTTAGGTGCAAAGATTAGGAAAGAACAATTGGTGGATTGTGAGAAAGATTAGACTACATCGAGATAAGTATTTTGTGATTGTATCTTTGAATATTGATCATGAATTTTGTGTAGTTAATTCATGCATTAATATTGGGAATAGTGAATCATGTATGCTTCTAGCATTACTTTAATTGATTCTATTACTAATCTCTCTGAAATGCTTCCAGGATGAATTGAGAAGCACAAGGATGATGAGAGATTGCAGGCTGAGCTGAGTTGGTGACTCTTGAAGAAAAAGTACCTATTCAGATTGTCTTGTGATCAACTCTTCTAAGAGGAAGAAATCAGATTCAGAGGGAGCTTCTGTGGCAGAGGGAGAGTGCCTTGTCCTTAGCTGAGGATAAGCAAGCTTATAATGCAGAATGGCTTTGGAAGCTCCTTGTTTGGTCAAACTTTGGAGTTAATCTATGATTTATTGTAATATTCAAAAGCTTTGAGTATGCTGCCCCTGTTGAGAGGGAGTCCCGGTTGAGAGAAAGTCTTGGTCTTCAGATAATCCTTTATGTGCCTTAATGCATTCTTCTCTGGGAGAAGTTTGAGGTGAAAGCCCTTGTTCCACCCTTTGCGAGTAGGCAAGGTGGTAATGCATTCTTCTCTGGGAGAAGTTTGAGGTGAAAGCCCTTGTTCCACCCTCTGCGAGTAGGCAGGGTGGTAATGCATTCTTCTCTCGGAGAAGTTTGAGGTGAAAGCCCTTGACTCACCCTCTGCGAGTAGGCAAGGTGATAATGCATTCTTCTCTGGGAGAAGTTTGAGGTGAAAGCCCTTGACTCACCCTCTACGAGTAGGCAAGGTGATAATGCATTCTTCTCTGGGAGAAGTTTGAGGTGAAAGCCCTTGATTCACCCTCTGGGAGCAACCATGGTGGAAGTTGTTCACGTGAATTCCATGATTTTGTTGTGATCTTCTAATCATGTTGAATATTTGTTGTGATCTTTTATATCCATGCTCTAGATGCAGCTATAATGGATGGTTTGTTATTTTCATTCTCACTCTCTAAGAGTAGCTATGATGAATATTGTTATATGTTTTATTTCATCCTCTAGGAGTAGCTATGGTGATTGTTGTTATGCCGAGATAACAATATTATGTTGAGAAAATTTGTGATGAGATCTTGTTATTGACATTTGTTGTTGCAACTCCTTTGTGCATGTCAGGTTGAGACACACTATGATATATGGATGAACTCTCTCTTGCTAAGAGGGAGTGTTAAAGTTGATTAGCTACGATAAAGTTCATCCTTATCGTGTGTTGCATTTATGTGGCATGATGTGGGACCCTGGCTTCGTATGTGGAGGAATCGTGTTACCTGGCATCGTGATTACTTTGCATGCATATCCTCCTTGGTGCCACGTTGTTTATTCATGGTGTCGGTTTACACCTTGCATATGCTGTTTATGTTTGAACTGTAACTGTTGTCGCTTGGGCTTCGTATTCACCTCTTCATTGCTGAGAGAGACAGTTCATACCTGGTATCGGGTATTATCATTATGGTTATGCTCTGCGTGTGCGGTGTGTAACGGTGGACTCTTTGTCTTCTATGTGTGGTTCCTTGGTTACATTAATAACATCTCCTCTTCATCTACCGCGGGTTGTGAAGTTTGCATCGTGAAAACAAAAGGGACCTCGGGTGTGAGCCTTGGCACGTCTGGATTGTGTGTGCATACGGTGTGTGAGGCTAAGTCTGTTCCGCTGCATGAATGCTCTCGCATTTGTGAGCTATTTTGTGTTATTGTCTTCCATCTCTACGGAAGTCTTAATGTATTGTATTCCATGCTTTATGTATCAATAAAGGAGTACTGTTTTGAGGGCTGGGTTGTTTCCCTCTGCCAAGAGGGTTTTTCCCAGGGTAATTGGATCGTGTCTTCTGCACTCTATTTTGTACATCTTTCTGGTTCAGATTTAACAATTATGAGTTTTATCAGCAAAAGTCGTTTATAGGGTGTGCGTGCAATATTCAGACCTTGCAAGTCGCATTTTGGGTGACGTTTTTTATGCTGCTTGCATGTGGAGACCTCACGTACCCTCACACATTGTTCCCATTCCCATTCCTTGGGTATCAGAACATCAGCAAGTGGATTCCTTACAGAATACCATACGGAAAATAGAGGCAGCTCCTAAATTCGGGTATGTTTGTTTGGGGCTATTGTAAGTCGAGCATTACACTTCACAACAGCAGCTATATGCTTGGTATGTTGTTTATATGTGTCATCATAAGTCTGGAATTAAAATATCAGAACCGGATGTAGCCATTAACAAGTTAGCTGGTTGGAAAGGAACTCTTCTGAGCAACTCCGGAAAACTTCAACTACTCAAATCCACTTTGCAAAATCTACCTGTTTATGCGTTGAGTCTTTTTAAGATTCCTCATAAATTTGCTTTGGTCATTGAGAATATCCAAAAAAGATTTTTACGGTCTGGAGTGGAAGATAAAAAAAGATTAAGCCTGATAGCTTGGGAGAAGGTTTGCAAGCCAAAGAGCAAAGGGGGGCTAGGGCTGAGACCAATTAAACTTGTCAACAAGGCCCTTCTAGCTAAGCAAATTTGGAGAATTTATGGGTGGAATGATATCATTAGAAACAAGTACCTCTTCAACTCTAGAAACTTGGAGGACTACATCAAAAATGAAGATAAAATGAACGGTTCCTACATATGGAACAGTATTGGTTCCTCAAAAGACATCATTATTGAGGGGAGAAGATGGAAGTTGGGTGATGGGAAAAAAATTGATTTCTGGGAGAATTCTTGGATCCTAAAAGAGCCCCTATCCTTTAAACAAGAGTGGAAGGAAGCTATTAATCAGGCCAAAGCTACCATTGGATTCAAAGTTTTTGATTACTAGCAAGTTAACAAATGGAAAGATATTGGAATAATTGACGGCAGGTTCTCTGGTCTTATGAATGAATTACAAACCAAGTTCATTAGGGATAACTTTCAAGATAAAATCATATGGGCCCCTACTTCTGATGGAGAATACTTGGTTGCTTCAGCTTGCTCTTTGTCTTCATCTAGGGAAGACAAACCTCTTTGCTCAACTATTTGGTATAAATTCCTAACCCCCAAAATTAATTTTTTCTTTTGAATACTTATTCAGAACAAACCCCTTACTATTGACAATTTGTCAAAAAGGGGATTCTTCTTGGTTAATAGATGTATTCTCTGCATGGCAGATGCTGAATCTTGTGATCATCTTATGCTTCATTGCACCTATACCTGTAGGGTATGGGATCTTATTTTCAAAAAATGAAATCTGTGTTGGCTTTTTCCTAACTCTTGGCAGGATTTTGTAACTCAATGGAGCTGTCCTTTTCCTAATGATCTGGCTACAGAGTTTTGGAAACTCATCCCTCCTCACCTTTGTTGGTGTATCTAGAAGGAAAGAAACAACAAAATTTTTAGGGAGAAATTTGCTAAACCTAAGGTCATTGGGAACAACATATGCAGAGGGTTGGAGGAAAACTTCATCAGTGCTATTCTCAATAGTAAGAAGAAGTTCAAGGATTATGTGTCTGAAGATGATATCAGTAATTGGAACTTCCCCCTTACTAATTACCAGCTCAATCTCCCAAGAAGCAACTCGGTTTGGATTGCTCCTCCCAATGGCTGGATCAAAGCTAGCTTTGATGGTTCTTCAAAAGGTAATTCGGGAGTCTCTGGGGGTGGTGGTATTCTTAGAGATTGGAATGGCAACTGTGTGGGAGCTATTGCGACCCCTTGGGGTTGCAGTCGAATCACAGAGCTAAGGCGATGGCTGCTCTAAATGTTATAATGCTAGTGGAAGAATTAGGGTGTAAAAAAGTTTGGCTGGAAGGAGATTCTCTTAATATTGTCAACAACATCAAAGGAATCACTCCCCCCTCCTGGACTATAGAGCACATCATTGAAAAAATCAAAATTATTTCCCAAACTTTTGATTATTTTCATGTCTCCCATAATTTTCGTGAGACAAACCAGGTAGTCGATGGTCTTGCCAATTTTGGGGCTAGAAGTGATAGAATTATCAAATGGTATGGCTCTTCAAAAATTAGTGACGAGATCAATTCGTGCATTAATTACGACAGACTTAGGCAAAAAGAAGGAATAATAAGCAACGTCAATAATGATTACACAACATAATGCAAGCCAGTCCTTGAGCAAGTCGGAGGTGATGTGGAATTTAGTGAATGATCTGTTAATGAACTCACTTCAAAATTTATTCCTGATTATGATTTCTCTGAAGGCGATGTGCCAGGGTATTATTACTTGTCACATCCCCTTGATTTCGCACACTTTATGGGTTATAAACCAAGAGCTTTGTCTCCATTTTCTGAAGCACTTCTTGAGTAATTGTATTTTACTTATTCTGCATTCGAAGGAGAGCTTTTTCTCTGAGACTGAGGAATCGGGTGAGATTACAATTATGGGTGCAGAGCTTAAGAGGGAGGAACCTGCTGACTGTAAATGGAGACAAGATAAAGAAGTTTGGAATAAACTCAAAAAAGGAAAAGTGCATCAATACCTAAAGCGGTTGCATGGGTATGATAAGGAGGTCTCGAGAGCGTTTGTGGCTGGCTAGGATAAAGGAACTGTTAACCTGGCTAGAAAATCTTTCAGTCTCACTCTGCAGACTCTCGCGGAAATCACAGGCCTTCCTCTTGAGGGCATGCAGTATTCAAAAGAGAAGAAAGTGGGAAATCAAGCGTACAAGGCTTTCCCCAAAACTGATGAAGAATGAGCTCTCTTGATTAAAGGTAAGAACGATTATGTCAATATGGAGAACATTGAGAGTATCTAGGGCTCTGTAATAAGGGTAATAATGGAGTATTTTACCCTTGAAGGTCAATTCTCTAGAGTCTATAATTATCACTTTGTTTTGGTGAACCACTTTAGACATGATACTAGGGTTTCTTTTCTGTTCTTTTTGTTAAGTTCTCTGAACCAAAGCATTAATGAACATAGGATGAGGGACTCTCATATCCTCCATGTTGGGCTTATTCTCCTTATAGCTGAGTATGCCAAGGACCATGTCCCTGAGCCCATCCCTATTCAGGTTAGCTGCAAAAAGAGGAAGAACTCCGCTGGTCCTCCCCTGAGGAAGAAAATTACCTCAAACAAAAAAACCCCTTCCTCCTCTACGACTGCCATTGAGACAACTGGGTCGAAGGATGGTTAGGAGGTCGAGATGGATGTTAAAGATAATATTGGGATTAAAGAGGACAGTACAGCTCTCCTTGAGGCTACTAGTTTGTAGGATTGTCAGGAGGTTGCGGTCGATAAAACGGATAAAGATGAAACAGTGAAAGAGGATGACGATAATAGGGTAAGTTCTAGGAAGGACTTTATGACTACCTTCGACTCTATCACAGGTAAAGATGATGTGAACATTCCCTGTTCTCAAACCATCCAAGAGGTGGAAATGGTGAGTCCTGAAGATGTTACCAAAAACATCATTGATATTGTTGAAGTGTATTTCGGGACTATTCAGGAGAATCTTAAAGAGACTAAGGGGGCCAGTAACAACATTGAAGCTAAGGAGGATATCTCTCAAAACAGGGAGAAGGATAAACCTGATACCTTGGATGTTGGTGAAGAAAACAAAAATGATGATTAGGGAGCGGATATACAAGAATTAAATGGTAATACAAGGGATCTCAATATTGCAGCTAAGGAGGACAGCAAGGAGGCCGCCAATACTGCTGACGAAGATTCCAGCAAAGAGGACATTAGGACAATGGATGTGGATGCCCTAGCTAATTCAAAAACCCTTGACTCTGGGAAGGATATAGATAATAATGATGATGAGTGTGAGATTAGCTCTGAAGGGAATATCAATCAACGTTCTCTTGAGGAGGACTTGAGGGAAAGGGAATCCCATGTGAAGAGAGCCATTAGCATAACAGTGCTTCAAATGGCTAAGAACAAGGCAATGTATGGCTACAATTTAGATAAATGGGTCCAAAACGACCTTGTGGAGCTGAAAAACAGGTGCATAAGACTAGAAACTAGGAATGAGCAGTTGGAGGATACCATTGATAAGCTAAGGAAGGATGCTGCTTTGAATAAAAGAGGCGAGGAGGTTTTTGATAAGGTTTCTGATGATACTACAACGCTGGAGGAAAAAATTAACAAAGCCTTGGAGAAAGTGATAAATCCAATAAATGACAAGATCAATAACAATGAAGCTATGCTTAAGAAATTGTTAACTCTGTCTAATACTGACATGAAAGCTACTATGGAAAATCTGAAGACTCTCTGCACTGTGCTGGAAGGAAACAATACAAACATAATGAACGGAAAAAACGAAGGAACTGATTCCAACCAGCAACTGGGACCGGGAACTAGAACTAGATCTAATACCAAAAGGAAGATCCTAGCTCAGAAACAGGAAATAACTAATCTGAAAGATTCTATTAAGACTATGCAGAGTCAACTGGTGGAATCGGAGGGCTTCTTAAAGACTCTGTCCTGATCCTGTTGCTGGTGGCTTTTTTTGCCTTGTGTTGCTGGGGGTTTTCCGTTTCGTTTTTTGCTCTTTTTGAGATAGTGCTTATTGTATATCTGGGAAGTGTCCCTTTTGGTGTCTATCCTTTCTTGGGATAGTTTGTTGTCTTGTTGTTCTTTCCATGCTTATCTTTTCTAAGCTTTGTTAAAGGGTTTTGGGGCCCCTTCGAAACCTGCTGTTACCTTAATCAAAAACTATTTATCATATTGAAATACATTGTATCTATGCATTTTATGGGTTTGTAGAGGCAGCAAGTACCCTATTATAGTTTTTATTTTCTTTATCAAGTCTAATATCAAAGTTTGCATTAGTATTACACTCATAGATTATCTTTGTGTTCCTTCATTGTTTCCCTACACTGTGGCATGACCAAAGCTTTAAGCTATGAACAAGTTCATACAAATCAACAACTCCTTATCCATTAAACATCAAGCAAATTCATAAACCAAATTTTGAACAGCTAGCACACTAACTGTTTGACAAAATGTCAAGCAGCCAAGACTGAGAACTTAGGCCAAATTTAGCTCAGACAATCAAGGGAAGATCACTTTGTTCCTCTTTGCTGCAATCGAATGTCTGCTTTAGTTGTGAATCCAAACCGTTAGATCATACAATACCTCATATAACGAAGAAACCAAATAAAAAATCACAACTATAATTCTTTCATACCAAGTGTTTGACAAAATGCCAAACCAATCCCACTAAGTTCTGGAATAGACCTAGAAGGGATCTTTACAGTGGTATCAAAGCCACAATTCCTGCCAACCTGTGAGGTATCAATAGAGAGTGTTTGGTAATACCTTGCATGAAATCGAACAACGTTGACAGTGAAAACAAGGGCATGATCAATTACAAATAAATTCTATGAACCCTCAGGAAATTGGGCCACACCGATACTATACTAGGCACAGAGCAGAACAGCAAGAGGTAGTAGAAGAACAAACCCCCTTAAACATGGCAGAACAGAGAAATGACGGAGGAAATGGACAGCCTACAATCCAGGATGTTCTGGCACATTTGGCTCAACAACAACAACAAATGATGCAAACATTCGTGCAGTCCCAATAGCAACTGTTGAATGCAATCGGTAAGCTTAGCATCCAACAACAGCAAACACGGAATCAAGATGGGGAAGGTAGTGAGACAGGTCATGAACACCATTGGATTGTCCGGTCTCACTAATGATCCTTCATATGGATGATACTTAAAACTACCCTAAATCCGTAGAAAGCCACTTCTCGCCCACCAATGCATTAAAATTACCTACAGACGATTTCCTTGCTTTGCGTGTTAGCAACGAACTATAATACCTGCTGTATTACTACTAATCCTTCAACTAGTTTAATGCAATTTTCTATCATTGCACCACTTGAGGGAACCCAATGCACAATCAAACAATCGTCCTCAAACCACTGATTCTATATTTGTTCAAATATTGTACCAATTGGATTTGACTAAGCTTCAGAATAAATTGAACACAACTGCCAAAGTATGTGTGAATATGATATTTTACATATATAGTAACTGGTGACTTCTTTTACCACCCTTTATGCCAAAATAATCTGTAGGATCTATCAAAATGTATATATTTAAATAAAATATTATTTCTACGGTTGTTAAGCTTTATGATAAATTCTCCCAGAATGTCATGCTGCAAGGTTTCACATGGCAATTTATCATTGCAGGTGTCTGTGTAACTAATTTTAATATCGTTTTAAGGGTAAAAAGTCGATAAACCTGTTAATTTGAATAAATCGTTTCCCTCTTGTATAAATTTAAAACTATTTTTACCAAAGAAATACTGTTACCAGTAACAGAAACAATTCCAATTAAATGCTAACCTATAAAATTAAAGCTAGAGCACAAATTCACTTACCCTGGATCGGAGCATATCTAGAGTTTCAGGTACGCCATCTATCAAAGTTTCCCCCTTCCATATAACACCTACAGTAAATTCGGGGAACAAAACGTTTAAATTATAGCTCCATCAGTTATTGAAAACAAATTAAATGTATGTTATGGTAGCTAACCATCACAATCAAAGATAAAGGTATCCACTGATTTTATCAAATCTTCAGCATTGCTCAATAAAGGAACTCTAACGTGGGCTGAGTTCGTCATTGTTATTATGTTATGACGAAAACTACTCGGGAGATTTTCAAAATGAGACCTGTAAATTCAGGGTTGGCGCTCTTAAATACAGAATAAGAATTGTTTAAGGCATTCGAGAATAAGCTGTCCTTTGCCTTCAAAATGTCAGCTTTTTGACTTAATAGTTTTTGAGCATATTATTATTATAATTCTTGTAGCGCAGCATATTCTCTTGGCTTTTGTTTGGCATCTTAATATGACAATCCAAAAAAATACGTCTATTTAATTTCTTAATATTTTATTTTATTTTTTTCAATTATTTTACGAAGACATAAAATTTTATGCTGTTTAATTTTAGAAGATTATATTTATTATTAAATAAGATATTTTCATAATAAAAATTATCAAATTTAAAGTAAATGAGAGAATTTTTGATAAAACCTATGTCATTAATTCTATAGCTTGTTACAATTGTAAAATGTTGAAATGGTAAATATTATAATTAGTATTATTTAACTAATTGTTAACTATATTAAATCTAAAGTGAAAGATACAAGTATTTGCTTTTTATATTTAAAACAGCAAAATTAGGGTGTTGGCCCTCAAATACAATAGTCAGTCAGTAGATTAACAATTAAAGCATGTTAATAAAACGCTAACCAAACATAAAAAATAGTCAACCTAACTTTGAAACAATTAAGAGAAACTAGTATCTGTAGTCATAATAACCACTATTAATACTAACATCATTAACTGTAATAACCAAAATAGTAGTAAAAGTCCTTAAACAGGGCTACTTACGGCCATACTAGAATAAACTACAATGTAAAATGTAACAGAATACAAACAAATTTTAAAGCAAGGCTACAGGGGCCACTATCAGCAACAGTGCAAAAAAGAAAAAGGGACCAAGTCCATAGGAATCCTTTATCTTGCATGGCTTGGTCAGCATCCTCATCGCCTAGTCCTCTATAAGGAACTTATAAACTTTCTTATAATTATCGTCCTCCTCACCAAGCGTGTTCTTCTACAGCAAGCACAAGGTGGTAGTTGGGTTATGCATAATTTTAAAGCAAAGTGTGAGACATCATGAAGCCTCTTATCCATATATGTGATTCTTTTCTTAATTTTGTTCATCTCCTCTCAAGTGGTCTCACATTTATCGCATTCCCCACCGAGAGGAGTCTTGCCCTTACCAGCATTGGGTGACTTAGTTTTTTTTTTCAAGAACCAAAACTTTGGTGAGGTCGAGGGATTTGGTTTTGAGACTCTCAAAAACATGGGAGGAGTTGTTACTTGTCATAGAGTAGAACTCCCTCTCAATAGTTTATTTTCTCTTTTGCATTAGTCTTGCTCGCTCCACCCTCTTTAGAATATAACTCCACCTTCAAATTTTTCCCTTTTTTCACAAGTTTAGTGGTCAACCTAGTAGACCGACAAGGGGTATTAATTTTCTCGATAGCTTCAATGTCAAAATCCATCTCCTGTATGCTAAATTTAGTTTTTTTAGGGGCCTTAGCCTTCAATATCAGAGGAGGGTTATTTCTTTTATTTTCCTTCGACTTCTCTTCAGCCACGGTGTTGGGGGGCATTATGAGAACCATGATGGGCTTTAAGGGCAAGGTTCTTAAGGCATTTTTTCTTGCTATGGCTAGGAGTATCCATGATGCTTGCAGACAAGGGTCTCCTGGACAATAATAGCTCTAGGGGGACAAAGGGCAAGGTGAAAGTGGTAGAGCCTGAGAATAAGACCTCGGTGAAGGATAATCAGCTTCTTGCCCTAATTTTTGGCCTCGACGACTTCCTTAACAGAGTTCTCTAAAGAACGGAGAAGAAATAATGGGAAAGAAATGGTATTATAATTTCTAAAGTGATTCAAGAAAGGCATGTGATGAAAATAATAAACTCCAAATCTACCCTCAAGAGAAAAATATTTCATAACCATCAAACACACCTAGTCCCATGGTGCAGGTAGTTGTTCACGGTCGTAACCACCACATAGCTTAACAAGATTTTCACCATCTCAAATAAACTGGTTAAGGCTTTCAACGTCTGAAATCCTACTGGTTTTCTTCCATTTTCTCCCTGTCATCGAGAGACCATTAGCTTTGGCTATAACTTCTTCATTAACTTCAAAAAAAATATCTCCCATCGACACTCTCCTCTCATCCCATGAGGAAACAAATTGCAAAGATAGATTTTTGTCGTTCCCCATCATATACTCAATAAACTAAGCCACACCCCCTTCCTTACAAATTTTCCAAACCATAGCATTATTCTTGAAATCATCATGTTTATTAGGCTCAATGTCCACTCTATCCCCTCGCATGGCATCGCAAACCAGAGTAGAAAGACTACTGATATGCAGAAACTCCAAATTGAAGCTAGCAAAGAAAAAAAGAACTTGAGCCCAAAATAAATGAGAGTAATTAGTGTTCTCATTATATTTTGTGTCACCCACCACATACATCTCCAACATGGCAGCCCCCTTGTGTGAATAGTCCATCACCATTATGGAAATAAATTAAGTATGCACTAATGGAATACTTCACATTCCTCTATCAATGTTTGTGTGTTGTGGCTTTTAGATATGTTTTGTTAATGTTAGGTGATGATATCTTGTTCATCACAAATAGTTTTGGTGTTTTGTACAATGAGTTAAGGTTGAATAATTGGCTTGCCTCACTTGTTCTATATTTTGGAGCTCAGCTTTAAAGCATTTTGAGACCATACAGTAGCATCTATATTGAATTTTTGGGAGTGCTTGGAGGCTATCCCAACTTGGTTTTATGGTGCACATGCTTTGGTTTCCTTCTATAAGGCATTGGAGATAGAGTTCTTAACTAACAGTTTGTGTACTGCCCATTTTATCCATTCAGGTTGACCTGATTGATATAGTTGTATGTTGTAGAGTATGTATATATGTATGTATGTGTGTGTGTATATGTATGTATGTATGTATGCATGCATGTATATCTATTTATATATCTATCGATAATTGCATACATACGCACACACATATATATATATGCATACATACATACACACAAATGTACTATCCTAAAAAGTTAGCACCCATAATTGGTTGCTCTAGTAGGCCCCATTTTGGTGATTTCAAGATCAACTGCTTCTTCTCTGTCATCCTGACACCTAGTTCAAATATAGGATCATAATACTATGTATAGAATGGCTCACCTGATCTATATTGTGGCACATATCGTCTCAGCTATTTTGTACCCTTAGATTAGACCTAGATTTGGCTCAGAGCCCTATGTCGGGGTGTTAATGAAAAAAATCTGGTGGTTGGTCTATATCAATTTTGAATTCTAAAATGATGGATGAGGTATAAAAATACCCTATCTCTCCTCATTTTTTAGCCAATAACTATACTCAATCATTTGCAATCAACTTTTCAAGAGCAATCAAGCAATCAAGATAAATTGAGCAATTGGATTCAAGATTTGAAGGCAAGCATCCAAGATCTAGTTTCTCCAATTCATTCAAGATGATTCTAAGGACTTATTAACCATTGAAGAAAGTTTCTATCCCGTGATGGACAAGTAAATGAATTCTCAATCAAGAAAGAAGATCATTCCATTCAGTCACATTCATCTCTCCTTCATTGCAAGCAATTATGAAGCATATCTACATTGAAGATCTAGAAGTGGCATTCATAGATCCATGCATTTGTAAAGGCATACTTGATTTGTATTCTACTATTCAAGGTCAACTACTTGGTTCCAAGCACATTCAAGAATATTCATAGGTATGAGCAATTCTAAAATCCATCCATGAGGGTTTAAGCAAGGTGAATCAAACATTTACCTTTTTACATACTTTTCTTTATGCAATTTTTTTCCATTTTCAAGGTTGATTCCTAAATGAGGGTTTGACCAAGGCAAAACCCTTTTACCCAACCTTTTCCCTATTTTAACATGTGTATGAACATGCTACACAACTGTCAAAACATTTTTAGGGAGATTGGAAATAGTTTGAACATCCTAAAAGTTTTAGGCAAAAACCCAGGGTATAGATTGACTCATCTATTCTATACCTTGGTACATATTGGTCCATCCACTATATGCCATCATAAAAATGCTTAGATTTGATAGGTAGACCTGTTATAGTGTCAGGATCTTGGAAAAGTTAATACAGGTACTTTAAGGACTTTGTCTATCAATTATTTAGATCTAAAGTCGCTTGTTTCCTATTTCATTTCTAGATGCATATGAATCTTTCCTTATCTACAATTATATCTTTGTTATCATTTCTCTCTTTAAAGTTATATATTCAACAAAGGATCATTGTCCCATTTAGCACTTGAGTCACACTTGAGCCTATTGGAGCATCTTCCTTCTGAATATCTAATCTTAAAAATGATAGGTGATCTACCCTTTTTGCATTGCTTCCCTTTTCACCTTGTAAAATACATATATACATGTATGTATGTATGTATGTATGTATGTATGTATGTATGTAGATACATACATACATAAAAATGTGTGCAAGTGTGAATAAAAAATAAACTATAGTGAATGTTGGGAAACATAATGATTAAGTTAGTTTTTGATGTATGAAACTAAGAACTATAATGAACATTTTTTAGAATGTCTTTTCTACTATAGATCACCAAATATAAAAATTATTTTGATATGATATTGTATGTTTCTTTGAAGAAGTGATCTTCATCCTGTAAGTCCTTTGTATCTTCTCCTAAGGTAGTGCACCTAAGCTTGCATGTCTATTGCAAATGGTTTTTATTTAATGTAAGTTGGATCTCACTATGGTTTTCCACATAAAATTTTGGTGTTCTCATGTGTTGTATGTTCTACTCTTGTTATTTACTTCTACATATATGATGAATGGATTAAATGAGTAATAACTAATTAAATTTTAATATATAGTTATTCACACCCCCTCTTACCATCCATAAGTGTTCAATAATTGATATTAGAAAAAAATTCCAAAAGTAACAATTTAACAACTAAGGTAGATTATGTATTTGAATATATAGGGACTAGGGCAACACCAAAAAATATTTTGTGTTTGAAAAAAAACTTAGATGTTTTTGGGTGGATATTTTTCAACTAACAGTTTTGGGGTCAATTGCAAAATAGTAGTTCCATCCTTAGTGTGTGAGACATAGTCTCTCTTACTTCTAAGGGAAGGATCCCTCTTTTTACTGTTATTAGAATAAACTAAACACTTAACTAATTTTATTCATACTAATCTAAAATGGGGTAGGACATTCATCATATTCTCTTATTTCAGAATAGTTGTTACATTTAAAAAATGATCTTTATCCATTGGTGTAATTCACTTACAAAGTATTAGTTGAAGCAATAATCCCAATAAACAAAAGATTAGACGTACAAATAACCTTCAGTGTACCAACAAATTTTAGTGACTTAGAATCTTACAAAATATCAAAGTGTTTACATGATTCCTTTATGAATTCAGGAACAAAAATGAAACATAAGTTTATCCCAAAGTATCCAACATATACTTCACCTTACATACAAACACAAAAATAAAAGTAACACAAAGTTTGCAAGTTATCTCCTTGTTTGAGCATTCTACACTAGTTTCAAATGTGATGAGCAACTCAAAGTCTACGACATCAATTCTGAAAACCTAATTATACCTCTAAACACAATAAGCAGCTCAAAGTTTGCAAGATCAATTTTAAATGCCTTGTGAAAAATAAAATAACTTTACAATCAATTTCTAGAAAATGGCATCACATGATAACTTGAATCAACACAAAGTGTAAAAGCAACTTGCCTCTTTTATCGAACGCAATTTGATTTGCATCTAAGCTCAAAGTCTTAGCGTACTCAAAAAATTGGCAATTTTTTATTGCATTTCCAAAAGACCTTATTTACTAAGCTCCTCCTATTTATACAACAGATCTTATTACAACATTGCAAGTCCTATTCTATTTGACTTGCAATATGATTACACGTAATTATAACTTCTAATTTTACATGTAATTTTTCAAAATAAAATTACAAGTGCACAATTGAAACCAATCTAAGTGTCCAAAGACATGACCTTGTTTAAATCATCATCTATCTTTAAGGTCTTCATACTACTGCAATATGATAGAACTTAAAGTATTTAGGTTATGTGAAGACACTTTGTTCATGAAGACCAAATTTCATTCTAGGTGGTTCTTATGAATCCTTTGCCAACAAACTCCAACCACCTTGTCTTATTATATTGGGAATTACTGGCTCTTTAGGGGAAGTTCTTTGTGCATAGCTCAAGCAAGTGAAAAGTGTGACTGGTAGCACTTGAAATAGAGTTACAATGGTATGTGTTGAAAAACCAAGGAAGATTCATTGATTTACCAATTTTTTAAGTATATGTGTGTAGAGGATTGATAGGGGTGGGTCTCTGCTTTGTGACGTGGATGTCCTATTCCAAATCTACTTATGTCTTGATCTCTTTTCTACATGAAAATCTTGTATTCCTCTTATAAAAACAACTTATATACCTTTGTCTTAAAGCCTATACTCTTCACTATTTTAGCAATGATATTTGCATCTCAATCTTTAAGAACATTCTTTCATGTTATATTAAACACCACTACTTTTTACTACTTGGTGGATGGCCACCATACACTTGTTTGATTGCTCTATGTCTTTGACCATTTAGAATGATAATGAAATTTGAACCTTATAAATAGTTTTAGATACCCTACAAACTCTCAAAATCCTCTGTTAGAATAGTCATGTAACTTGTAGAGAAACCTTTAGACAAAAGAAATATAAAACATTTGATAGCTAATGCCTCATTGGAACAACTATGTAATCTTTGATATGGAAATAGAACCTATAGTCTTCCAAAGCAATAAAATGCATATGGAACAATCCCTCATCATCGTTTTATTAGTGAATTCTTTCTTTCACGATATTATTGGAAACTACAATTGAAACAATTGTTATATTGTCATTGATGTCAAACCTTAACTGGTGAGACAGTTGCTATCTAGTAAAGTACCATATCTTTTAATTGATGAAGAGGATTTGAAAAGAGGAGATAACAAGAAGACCTAGTGAAAGGTTGAGTTATGAGAAACTACAATGGGTACTTGATTAGTTAGCACATTGGCAAGGTAATGTGTTGTTTATCTATAACACTAAGTAAAGAATTCAATTGTTTTGAAGTATAGAAGAAATGAGGAAAGAAAATCTGAAAACATAGGCTTAGCCGATCAAAAGAGTAGAAGATTAAGGAATTTTAGTGTAAGCCAAGTGATGCTAGTGTTGATCGAGCGCTAGTATAAGCTGAAAAAATTTAGTGTTGACCGAGCATCAGTAATTACTAAGTATCAGAGAATTAACTGAGCGAAGACAATAATTGCCAAGAAGAACAGTTTTAGTGATGACCGAGTTATCCAATGACGACTGAGCAGAAGAACATAGTGATGACCGAGTGTTAGTATTTTATAGTTTATGAAGGAATCACTAATAAATTTGGGGCCATTTTGCGACGGCTATGTGTCGCCATTGCGACGGCTATGGGTCGCTATACGGACAGTGATAGACGTCGTAGTTTTTTAGTTGCAAATCACGACGTCTATGGGTTTCCGTCGCAATTGCGACGCCTTGCCGTCACAATGTCATTGCTTCACCCATTCAGCGCCTCCGTCGCATTGCGACGGCAAGGCGTCACAATTGCGACGATCCTCCGAAGCAATTGCGACGGGCCTGGGCGTCGCCAATACGGCACCGCCGTCGCATGTCTTGGGAGGACCGTCGCAATTGCGACGGTCCTCCGAAGCAACTGCGACGAGCCTAGGCATCGCCAATATGGCGCCGCCGTCGCATCTCTTGGGAGGGCCGTCGCAATTGCGACGGTCCTGGGTAGAATTTTAAAAAAAAATTTATTTAATACATTGCTAATGAACCACGTTAATGCTTTTTTCCTTCAACAAATGAGGACAGTCACTCTAAAGACAACATGATAATGTACACTCACTGTAAGTGTACATTATCATGTTGTGTTTACAGTGACTGTCCTTATTCAAGTGGCAATTACACAAGGGACAATCACTGTGAGATGTCCTCATTTGTGACAAGGACAGTCACACATGAGGACATCTCACAGTCACTGTCCCTTGTGTAATTGCCACTTGAATGTATTGCTATTCAACCACATTAATGCTTTTCTTCTTCAAAAAATGAGGATAGTCACTCTAAAGACAACATGATGATGTACACTCACTACAACTGTACATTATCATGTTGTCTTTACAGTGATTGTCCTCATTCAAGTGGCAATTACACAAGTGATGCAGAGTGGTCTGCAGAAGTGGTTAGCAGAGTGCATAGGGTTTCACCAAACACCTATCTCCACTAACCTTGGAGACCAAATAATTGTTCACACACCTTCTCTTTGATGCCCTAGGACATCTCAACTCATAATACAACCCTCTTATTCAGCCCAATATGCTGCTATTACACCATTCCCATCATTTCATCAAGGAACACTTCACTGTTTCCTGCAAATCATCAGCCTTCTCGCACTAGTGCTGCATAGAATAAGTTAGATTTCTATTTTACATGTCAATAACAAGCCTCCCATGAAGTCTGGGCCCTTGGGATTCATGGGAGGTTCATTTATTTAAAGAAAACCTTTGACTGTTACAGAAAATTAGTAGAAACTGCCAGTTTATATGTTAGCAGGTGTAAGTACTTCTTCAAAACAGAATTAAAATTGATGCAACAGTGAGTAGAATGCAGTAAATAACCTTTCTAGTTCATAAACATATCATTCAACAATGAAGAATTCAATAAAACATTGAAACAACATTAAAATGAAAGCTAGGACTTACTAGGACTTTTATGACTCTTGACTGGCAAAGTACATTGTTCATTACAATATGCCATTATTGGCCTTAAAATATCCCAGTTGACATGTAGGGTTGCCTTTGATCTTCTGGTTCCATCTTGTTCCAAGGTGTTCCTAGTTGACTTGATAGGTGCCCCTGCACCAACAAGGGATAGTCACTGTGAGATGTCCTCATTTGTGACAAGGACAGTCACACATGAGGACATCTCACAGTGACTACCCCTTTTGTAATTGCCACTTGAATGTATTGCTATTCAACCACATTAATGCTTTTCTTCTTCAACAAATGAGGACAGTCACTCTAAAGACAACATGATAATGTACACTCATTGCAACTATACATTATCATGTTGTCTTTACAGTGACTGTCCTCATTCAAGTGGTAATTACACAAGGGACAATCACTGTGAGATGTCCTCATTTGTGACAAGGATAGTCACACATGAGGACATCTCACAGTGACTGCCCCTTGTGTAATTGCCACTTGAATGTATTGCTATTCAACCACATTAATGCTTTTCTTCTTCAACAAATGAGGACAGTCACTCTAAAGACAACATGATAATGTACACTCACTGTAAGGACATTCACAAATGAGGACATCTCACAGTGACTGTCCCTTGTGTAATTGCCACTTCAATGTATTGGTATTCAACCGCATTAATGCTTTTCTTCTTCAACAAATGAGGACAGTCATTCTAAAGACAACATGATAATGTACACTCACTGCAACTGTACATTATCATGTTGTCTTTACAGTGACTGTCCTCATTCAAGTGGCAATTACACAAGGGACAGTCACTGTGAGATGTCCTCATTTGTGACAAGGACAGTCACACATGAGGACATCTCACAGTGACTGTCCCTTGTGTAATTGCCACTTGAATGTATTGCTATTCAACCACATTAATGCTTTTCTTCTTCAACAAATGAGGACAGTCACTCTAAAGACAACATGATAATGTACACTCACTGTAAGGATAGTCACAAATGAATCTCACAGTGACTGTCTGATGTAGAGGGAAGGGTGGTGGTATCAAATGCACAAGTAGGTTTAGAAATTTCAGAGGTTAGACACTTGGGCTTATTCAACAATCTTAAATACTTCAAGAACTTGACTATCAAGGCTATCCTAAAGGATGGATTTGAGTTTTAAGGCTTCACTTTACTTGGTTTCAAGATTCTGAGACTCTCACTCAATTCCCATATCCCATTTCACCAATGTTCTCACAAACTGGTCACAAAAAGCTTAACAGGCTATCTAAACCCTGCAGCAGACTTAAAAAGGGAATAATTCTAACTTTTCTCAAAACATTTGATGAGGTAACAACATTTATGGATACCCTCTTTGGAGTTCAACAACATATCAAAAGTTTTTATACTGTTGCTTTGGACAAACACCCTTGTTCGACACTGCTACCCTGTTTCAATGCACTAAAATCTACTAAATTTTCAAAGGAAGTATGGGTTAAAGATCTCCTGGCTCCCAACTCCTGGACAGTGTCTAGTTATGTCTCCAATTGCTCAATTCCAAAAGGAATTAGACACAAATGCTCTGCAACTACAAAACCCCAATTTGTTGTCTTCGAACCCTGTCAACTAGGGCTTCCTCAATCTACTGTCTCCACACGACCCTGCAATGAATTGGTGGTAGATTCACCATCAAATGAACATTGTATACTATTCCCAAGCATTAAACATATGCCTTATGTGGACAGATCGCCCACTGCTACACCTTAGCACACTTCCAATGCCGTTTTCCACTGTTCTTGTTTGTGATCACACTGTTCTCCCACGCGGTTCTGCATATATTTAGATTAGAATCATATAATACAGGTTAGCAAATGTCATTCCATGAATTAGGCCTATCAATTCATGGAATGACCTCAATCGCCCCTAAACTTCTACTGTAACAGAAAACTAAGATATAGAACGTTGTTTCAAGACAACTTGTGCGACAGCAAACTTAATAGATTGTAACACTCATCAATCTGCAATTCGAAGGATAACAAATCTCCCTCAGAGCATATGGAATTTGATCAATTCAAAATGAATTAGTTTACATAAACTAGATGCTTTATTGCTCACTGTTTCCCCAAAATGGTACACACAGGTTCACTGCAATGTTTGGAAACATAACAAAAGCAAATGAAATGATTAAAGAACCCTGTCAAAGCATTTCAATTTCAAACCAAGCCAATAAAGTTTCAAAATAGAAATCGAATTGCAAGAAACAGCAGTCTTGTATTGCTTGTCGAGCATAAATTAATACACCAATCTCCTCTTTGTTTAGTAACAGAGCCTTTATCTAAATATAAAGGATTCTAATATAACTTCTTCTAATAGATTCAACTATCGACCAAGTGTTACAACTTGAAACACAACTAACTAAGAACTAATCTTCAACCAACTTTCGTTGAGTTGAATGTTTAAACTTAACACATACCAAACTAAAACTAGCCGTTGGATTTTGAAAGTTCAAAATTCCAACTTACAATTTATTAAATTCTTTAAAACAAAAGACCACTAACTTACTAATTTGGATCTTTTATGATCATTAAACTCTTCTAGACTCCAATTGTAGTGCTTGGACAATCTTAGTCCATTATAATTTGTCTTTTAGTCCTATTAATGTACACTCACTGTAAGGATACATTATCATGTTGTCTTTAGAGTGACTATCCTCATTTGTTGAAGAAGAAAAGCATTAATGTGGCTGAATAGCAATACATTCAAGTGGCAATCACACAAGGGACAGTCACTGTGAGATGTCCTCATTTGTGACTATCCTTACTGTCATTTGTGACTGTGCCATGCAAGAAAAACAAGACAAAATAATTAATATGCATTAAGCTAGTGACACAGCTAAGTATGAAAAATGCTCCAAGTTATGATAAAATTGTGAAAATAATTTAAACTTCAAAATTCTACATCTCTAACAAAGAGCCACAATGCAATGATGGTTGTATATAAATTTTCATGCAAACTAGTTCATTCAGAGTGGTAAAATATGATTGCATCCACATTAGTTAAACTACCTACAGTTTTTGAAATCTATGCTAGATCGATCATCTTGACTTTTTTGGAGAAATTTTTGCTTTAGTTCTGAAAATAAGACTCAAATAACAAGTTCTGTACAAAATTTGAGACATTACTAATTGAGGACAATGTGTATTTTTATGGCACTGAAAGTTTGTGTCTTACAGGCAATGTGCAAGACTATTTATCAAAATGGTTTTATGAAAGCTCTAGGCTATATATGTTATAGTGGAGACAACATGATAATGTACACTCACTGTAAGGACAGTCACAAATGAGGACATCTCACAGTGACTGTCCCTTGTGTGATTGCCACTTGAATGTATTGCTATTCAGCCACATTAATGCTTTTTTCCTTCAACAAATGAGGACAGTCACTCTAAAGACAACATGATAATGTACACTCACTGTAAGGACAGTCACAAATGAGGACATCTCACAGTGACTATCCCTTGTGTGATTGCCACTTGAATGTATTGCTATTCAGCCACATTAATGCTTTTTTCCTTCAACAAATGAGGACAGTCACTCTAAAGACAACATGATAATGTACACTCACTGTAAGGATAGTCACAAATGAGGACATCTCACAGTGACTATCCCTTGTGTGATTGCCACTTGAATGTATTGCTATTCAGCCACATTAATGCTTTTCTTCTTCAACAAATGAGGATAGTCACTCTAAAGACAACATGATAATGTACACTCACAGTGAGTGTACATTATCATGTTGTCTTTAGAGTGACTATCCTCATTTGTTGAAGAAGAAAAGCATTAATGTGGCTGAATAGCAATACATTCAAGTGGAAATCACACAAGGGATAGTCACTATGAGATGTCCTCATTTGTGACTGTCCTTACAGTGAGTGTACATTATCATGTTGTCTTTAGAGTGACTGTCCTCATTCTGTAAGTGTACATTATCATGTTGTCTTTACAGTGACTGTCCTCCTTCAAGTGGCAATTACACAAGGGACAGTCACTATAAAGACAACATGATAATGTAGAGAAATGTTGTCATTTTTATTTTCAACAGCGCTGAGAGAGGTTCCCTCCGCGAAATCATAGCTACAATTTTTGAGTACGTTGGGTTTATTTTTCTTGTGTCATTATTATGTAATCTGGTATTCAGCTGTTAGAGAGCTAAAATACCCAGAAATGAGGACATATCTGTGTTGAATTTATTGTTAGCGGCTTTGGTTATTTAGAATGCTTCCCCACAATACTTAATAGGATGCATTTGGTTTTCAAAGCTTTCACTGACTTGGATTCAAGATTCTGAGACTTTCACATGCCTTGCTTCAGTTGTTTCCTCAAACAAATCGCGTGCCTTTTGTATGCTTCCACATTTTATATACATGTCCATCAGGGTAGTCACCACCACTATATTTGACAAAAACCCATCTTCAATTACTTTTTGGTGAATTTCCCTACCTTGTTCTATGACTGTACCTCTGGTTTTAATGTATAAAAATGACCCAAATTTCAAAGGAAGTATATGATAAATTCCACCTAACACTTCCTAATCCCTGGACAGTGTCTTCTTACACTTTGAAACAAACAATTCCAAAGGGAATTAGCCTCTAGGGCTCTGCAACACCCAAACCCACAATTCTTGGCTCTAAACCCTTCTTAACTAGGGCATTCTCAATCACCCCATTCTACACCCTTCAAATCCAAATTAGTGGATGATTCACCATCTCACAAACATTATACAATGTTCCACATTATAACAATCCACCCTTGCTTGGATAGATCACTCACTGCTATACATTAGCATTCAACTCAAGGTAATTTCCCACAGTTTATCCTGTGATCACATTGTTTTCCACAAAACTTTGCCTATGCAATGTCAGTACTTCATAATACAAGTTAGTTATTGTCATCCCATGAATATTAGGCCTTCTATGTTACAGCAAAATCAAAGTAAACTCATTCAAAACGGTTTAGAATGGATGAAAGAAATCCTTCTAACTCATGTATGTGTTAGTTCAAACAAATGAGGATAGTCACTCTAAAGACAACATGATAATGTACACTCACAGTAAGTGTACATTATCATGTTGTCTTTAGAGTGACTATGCTCATTTGTTGAAGAAGAAAAGCATTAATGTGGCTGAATAGCAATACATTCAAGTGGCAATTACACAAGGCACAGTCACTGTGAGATGTCCTCATTTGTGACTATCCTTACAGTGAGTGTACATTATCATGTTGTCTTTAGAGTGACTGTCCTCATTCTGTAAGTGTACATTATCATGTTGTCTTTACAGTGACTGTCCTCCTTCAAGTGGCAATTACACAAGGGACAGTCACTGTAAAGACAACATGATAATGTAGAGAAACGTTGTCATTTGTATTTTCAACAGCGCCGAGAGAGATTCCCTCCGCGAAATCACAGCTACAATTTCTGAGTACGTTGGGTTTATTTTTCTTTTGTCATTATTATGTAATCTGGTATTCAGCTGTTACATAGCTAAAATACCCAGAAATGAGGACATATCTGTGTTGAATTTATTGTTAGCGGCTTTGGTTATTTAGAAGTTTAATTTTATTTGTTCATCTTTCAAGCACAAATGTTTTGTGGACCGTAACGTCTTCATTGTTTCGGGTATGCAATGAAACAACCCTAACTTGCGACTACCTTCACAGTACTGCAAAACCGAAGAGGGAAAAGCAAGTTAGGATGGAAATAAACAAACTTAAAACTCAGACTTAAGAAAGATGAAGGCAATGCTTCAAAAGGCCGATGCCCTAAACACGGGAAAACATAATACCACCATTAAACGATGCCCTAGTCACCGTATCAATGCTGCCAGCTCCGTACCAGTATGCTGACTGCTCACTTTCATCCTGTGATAAAGGTAACTTCATTAATCATACTTGAAATGGCAGCATACGAACTAAAGCTGATGAACATTTATAAACTAAAAGTTTAAAACTACAGATTACAAATGTAGTAGTTTCATACGAAAAGAACTTGATGTCTGAAATTTACCATTAGAAGTATCCAAAGGAATACCACAGTACTGTTGAACTTGGAGAATCGGAGATGATCTACACAGCAAGGTTCAACAGCTGTAAGGACTGTTACACCATCTTTAGCATTTGAATACATTTTCTCCTTGGCTTCTGGTGGATCCTCAAAGACCCCCAATGACATTTTCCCTACAATTATCAATTGTTTGTCAGTATGAGATATTAATAAATAAACATTAATCACAATATTAGGCAAACCATGTTCTTGATGTCTGAATCTAAACCACAAAAAGCTCTAATAAAGCAGTTCTCAGTTTCACATTAAACTAAGTTTCAATTTCAAATGGTTATAATAATTTTTGCAAGTTATAAGTAGCTGGTTACAGTATATGACATAAAAAGAAAAAAAATCATTTCTATTCTTTTCTTCTTTTTCTCTTTCAACGAAGCTTTTGCACCACACAAATGCATACCAAGAATTTCTCAGGAGGTTTCAAGACCATTGCATACCAAACTTCTTCTCTATAGATGCTACTGTGTGTCATGGTCCAAACGGGCCCATAAATGTGGTTGAATAACAATATATTCAAGTGGAAATTACACAAGGGACAATGACTATGAGATGTCCTCATGTGTGACTGTCCTTGTCACAAATGAGGACATCTCACAGTGACTGTCCCTTGTGTAATTGCCACTTGAATGAGGACAGTCACTGTAAAGACAACATGATAATGTACACATACAATGAGTGTACATTATCATGTTGTCTTTATAGTGACTGCCCTCATGTTGTATATTCTTCTCTGTAGATGCTACTGTGTGCTAGGGAACTTCTTAGAACTATTGGTATATTCTTAGAGCTTGTTACACCTGGGATATTCTTCTCTGTAGATGCTACTGTGTGCCGTGGTCCAAAAGGGCCCATAAATGTGGTTGAATAGCAATAAATTCAAGTGGCAATTACATATATTATAATGTATCTGTCTAGTCCTCATGACTGCTCATAACAGTACAAGTGATATTTTTTTGGGAGTGGGGAAAGGTTCGAGACTTTCACCTGTATGAAGAATCCTTTCTACCTAACACAAAAATGCACCCCATAAAACATCTGATTGGTTTGAGTATCTTTGAACTATTTGGGTCTATTGACAACACTAGACCAGTGTATACAGAATGACTAATTTCATGCAAGATAATGTGATGCAGAGTGGTCAGCAAGAAACTTGGTCTTAAGCCCCAACCCACTTCAAGACACCAAAATGTTACACCTAAGCAATTTAGCCTCTGATTCTATCAGACCAGTTTAAAATCTCTGTACTAGAGGGACTTCAAAGGTTTCAAGATACTTCTAACACCTTATTGACTCAATCCCAACCAAGACCAAATTTCCTTTTAGGGACAAGTTCCCTGATTTTCTACCAAAAGAGACTTTATTGATCCTAGGCTTTGCCAACCCAATCAAACATTTGAAAACTCTTAAGATTCCCTAAAACATGCAGAATCATGCATTGGTTGTGTTCCAAACAACCCAAGACATCAAAATCACAAATAGACCTAGTGACTCTAGTAGGTCTCCAAAACCTGTTCTGTAGCAATAACTCTTCAATTTGACAAAGGACCTTATGAACTTATATGTTTTTTGAGTACCCTTTTTGATGTTCTAACAATCCTCCAACTCCCAGACCCTGACTCCACTCCAGCATATCAATGTCCTTATTGAGTCCACAGACCTAATGCATGCCTTTGGGTGTGGGTTCCAAAACAAGGCATTGAAAATGGGTGCATGAAACCAAGATCAGAGTTTGAAGATGTCCACCATGCTCTAAAGATCTAGATTCAACAAGGTTTGAGGTCCTTTACTTTCCGCTACCCTCTGATCTTGCATAATCCATCAACTCCTAGTCAAGAACATTGAGATTCTTGACCTAGGGCTTGCTCTCGAAATTCTCTGGCTTAGTATCATGTTCCAAAGCTTTTAAAATATGAAAATAAACCCCCTTAACTTGCATTTTACAAAGAACAGAGGATATCCTATGGTTTATTTGCAAGTTAAGGTCATTTGAATGCAATAACCCAAAAAATGAGGGTTTGACAGAACAACAGATAAGAAAAAGGAATAACTTTGATATAAGGTGTCTTGAATCTACCAAATAAACTCTCAAAGCATAAGATATAAATACTCTAACTTCCACACTGGTCTGCCCTCCCTTTCACATCCGTACACTGTACAGTGCTTGAAGGAAATGCACAAAAAAGGCTCTGAAATAGTGGCTCTATCTGACAGAGAGTCCATGCTAGGCTTCATGACTAACCTAGAGCACATTCCTTGTTATGGAGGAAGTTTGAATGGTGAAGAACTTATGGAATGGATAGAGGACCTAGATAACCATTTTGACTACAAGTATCTTATTAATAACCATTTTGACTACAAGTATCTTATGGATAGAGGACCTTGATAACCATTTTGACTCATTTAGTATCTTATTGAGCTTCACTTTGTTTCGAGAATATAGTTTAATATTCTCTACTAAATAGGGCCAACCACGTGAAGGTGGAAGCTCATTTGGCCCCACCCCCCTCCCCCTAACATCACTCTACATTCCCCGTTAACATCTAACATTCATTCATTCTTTCAATTATTAATAAAATGTAACATTCAATCAATATCACATGATAACATTCATTAACACATTAGATTCGTTAACACGCAACATTCATCAATATGAAAATAAACACATAATTCATGAACATTCATTAGCACATAATGAAATTCATTGAGACATAAAATTCAGTCATTATCAATTAAGGTATTTAGATGACAATCATTTCTTTTTTCTCTTTCTAATTTTTTTTTCTATGTAAGCTCTAAGAGGAGCATCAGTGTTATCATCAATACCCCCCTCATCAGTTGTTTTGTTCTCTGTTCTTGATGATCTCAAATTCCTATGCTGCTGCAAAGGGGGGTCCTCTACAATAACAAATAAAAGAGTTAAATTTAAAATATTTAATTATAATTGTTACAAGTATTTAATTATTTTAAAGAACATAACTGTGGCGCTCTTTAATTACCTGATCTGGCCACATCATTTTGTCTAGACTCAACCTCAACATGCTCATGAGCACCGACCCCTTGATCCTCTACAGTTGCTATACAAAATGTTACATTAATCCAAACACCAATTGTAATTACATATAAAATTTTTAATAGCAAATGTATACCTCCACCACTAGGATGCACATCATGCGAACCTTCATTATGCATAGATTGTGTAGAAGGATTGTCAGGCTGCATTCCAATATCCTACACATTGTTATCATTACTTTCTTAAAACAGATATACTCACTTTATATTAGAACTTAACATCAAATAGACTAATTGGTAAAGTATTCAATTTGAAATAAATTTCATTTAGCTTATTTACCTGTGGCTCAGATGCATCATTATTTGAACCTTGCACACTGATTTCAGCTCGTAGCCGTTCAGCCACGGCTCTATAGCCTTGTTGGAAGCCAATTCTCTTGTCCTCTTCTGTGAGGCATCTATTGAACTCTGACCCCTACATTTTTGCTTGGTATGGTGAATTTTACTTGCATTGTTTGATCAAAAAAAATTTCCTTGCAATATATAAAAAAATTGATACAAGTTTTCATTTACTAATACTTACAACTCGTGCTTGAAGTTTGGAAAAACCACCAGAGTCGAGCTTGTGTGTCCTGTGCTTTTCTAATTTTGCCTTTGTTGCCTTTGATGTGTCAGGCAATCTATGAAAAGTTTGAAATATGTTAGAGACCAGTACAGGAAAAATTTAGAGGTTAATTAGTACATAATTACATTCTCAAAAGTATCACATACCTTGCTCTACTCTCTACTGGCGTAATTTCTTTTTTCATGTCGGCTTTATACTTTCCATCCAAAATCAAAGCCTACCACTCAGCCTCAAGAACACAGGGCGGACGCTCGTGCCTTGGGTTAACCTCTAAATATTTCCTGTACTGGTCCCTAATATACTTCAAACATAAACCAGCTCTTTCAAGGAGCTTGTTTCTCTCAAATGCACGAGGTCCAAAAAGCTGGGTCATACTATGTACAAGATCATCCTTCAACTTTTTATCTTGGTTATTCCACCTTTTAAGTAAAAAAAAACATGTTAGACTCATAAATGAAGAGAAGCTACCTTTAATATAGTTCAAGAAATTGATGAAAAGGAAAACTATTCTAGCAATGATATGAAATCAAAATAGTGGTTTGGGGTTTTAGTTAGGATATGATGTTCCACCATGTACGTAGGGTGGGCCCGAATATTCGCAAACACTCATCACCAAGTTTTCACCAAAAAATATCATTCCCTACAAAATAATCATGGGATCATTAGTCGATGAAGAGTGATCAAAAACTAAATTACTATTATATCACTATAGAATAATAATAACTTTAAAGTACCTGGAACTTTGGCTACTTTTAAGGGAATGCCTTCATCGTCGCTGATGATCAATACGCAATCCTTCACCGTTCCCGTACTAGGAACACAGGAACATCCAGGAAATGATGTTGCATCGAGACTTGTTGCATCTCCTATTGCACAAACACAATCAAGGGATCTACATCGTAAACACATAACACTTAAACACATAACAAAAGAGAGAAAAAGAGGGATTTTTGTACCAGTAGATGGTGCAACAGTTAGTGCATTTAGGCTGTGTGTTGTTGACATGGCAGTCGGCAAGACATTTGTGGCTGTCCTGGATGGAGGCGGCGTTGTCATATCATCATGGAAAGGAGCTGAAGAATAAAATTGTTAGAGCATGCATAAATATAGAACGCGTGGACTAGCATGGACAAGATTGTTAGAGCATTAAAAAAAAAGATTGTTCGAGCATGTATTGTCAATGATTATGATCATTCCTATATATATTCAGTGGAAAACACAAGTGGGGAATGGAACATGTGATCTACCTGAACCACTTGCAGTACCGGCCTCATCATGGGAATGGGGTTCAAAATTACGCAAATAACTCTGTAAAGACAATGCATCCATATTTTAATTAATGTCATAAAAGAGCATAACATAAAAACCATTATTGAACTCTTGTAATAATTAAAAATTTCATTAATACTTACTTTAAAGTTTTCAAAAGTGTGCAACAACTCAGCTGCCCTGTCTTTTATTTCCTGAGTCTGAGGATGTATGGATACCAAACGTAGAAGTTCTTTCCCAATTTTCTTTAGCAGCTTTTTAATGGAACCGATCGGGTCATCGGTCTCTGCTAAATCAATAAAAAAAGGGTCCACAAGGGGGGACTCCTGAGGGATTGCAGGTTGCTTTCCCTCTCTCCAACCACCGGCCCTCTGTGACAACAATAGTATTAGTATTATCAAAATTACTCCAAAACAATGAAGAAAATAACATTAAAAAAAATAACATTTTGCTTCTATCTAGTTTACACAATTACAATGAGTTTTACCTGCTCATGTGTAGATGAGCTAGGAATATCGTCACCATCACCTTCGGGCGGTTGCTCCATATTGTGCCCCTGTGTCAAAGATCAAGTATAAAAATGTTAGCCAAAAATTTAATAACTAAATGGTATGTTGGAGTCATTGATTAGAAGTTGGTTTAATAGTATGTACCACCCCCATGATAGTAGCCTCGTTTGTATCTATGCGGTTCAAATTGTAATCAATAAGCAGCTCTTCCCCTGCACGTATTAATTTTATCGCACAGATGAATACACGATTTCCCTCACGCGCCTCAAATATGCAATTGGGTTGCTTTATAGTTGACCCAGGTCGTGTACTATTTATAAAACCCGCAATATTCCCTGTTGCTTTTGGCCTTCCATCAATGTATATAGCCACACTTTTACTTTGATTATTGTCTTGCTGTTGTATATAATTTGCCGAGAGTGCATACCTACACATACTTTTTTTATATTGAACAATATGCATCCAACTTTTGTAATCGTAACATGGTCCAACATACTCCATCAATTCAGAAACTTTGTTGTAAGACACCTTTATGCCATCCATAGAAAATAGGCCCAAACCATGTAATGATGATGGTGCTATGCGATATATCCTCTCATTAACACAAAAATTAGTGTTTATTGGAGGAAGTTCCTTGGGTACCCAATATTTCTGTAGATGTTGGTACCTCAAGGGCACCTCGATGTCGCCTTTCATCTCATCATCATAAGAACATGACCCCCCTTGAGCAAGGAAAAATTTCATGTGTTTATTGAATTTCCTTCTAGTCCTTTGACCTCTAGTTAATCTCCCTATTCTAGATAAACTGCATGTCTCACTTTCCTCTTCTATTCCTATATTTCCCTCACTCGAGGAAGACACTTCTGACAAATACCTATTTGCTAGTACCTGCAAATGGGAGAGATCTTAGAAGACATCAATCTTACTATTGATAAGTGTATTAAATAGACTTTCTATAAGGTGTATTGACTTATACCTGTCGATCCATGAGACTGTGCAGGACGCTCTTGAAAGGGGTTCAATTTCCTGCAAATGTAATTCAATTATCGTGAGCATAATCACATCATAATCATAATCACATCCATCATAAGCATCACATAAAAATTAAAAACATTAAAACGTACACATTATAACACTTAAATCAGGCTCACATTATAAGCCTGCTAGGGAAGTAGGCCTACTGAAGGGCTAAAACTGGGTTTTTGTATCAGCTGATGAGTTGAGGGCTTAGTAACCTTGGGGACATGCTATTTGAAGTTGTTTGATGTGTGTGGTGGAGGTGGAGGAAACACCTAGTTAAGGTGAAGTCAAGTTTGGAGCCTATTGAGGCATTGTGAGCATTTGATAGTTTGTTGATTAGATTGCTTGGATGAATCCATTGGATGGATTGAGGGACATTGGGATTATTCCAAAGATGTAGAACGCTAAGGTGGCATAAGGATTTGGTGTGCACTCTGATAGGTTATGGAGTTGGCTTGGATCAAGGAGAGTGATCTTATGAAGATGCTTGGTTGGTGTTGTGAGAACACTTACAAATGCTTTTGACCTGAAAGAAAATAAGGCTCAATACATTCATGCATCAATATGTGTTTTAAATAGTTTTATTTAATTAATTTAGATTAATAGTTAATTTAGATTAGCAGTATTCTATTTGTAGTTGAAACTTGTAGCTTTTAAATAGATAATGAATAAACTATGTAACCATTTAAGACAAATATATTTCTATCAAGAAATGAATATTAAATACATTAAGGATTGATGGCATACCTTTAAATTTCATCATCATCATCATCATCATCATCATCATCATCATCATCATCATCATCATCATCGTCGTCGTCATCGTCGTCATCATCATCGTCGTCGTCGTCGTTGTCGTCATCATCAACATCAACATCATCTTCATCATCATCATCAGTAGCAGCATCATCGTCATCATCTTCTTCTTCTTCTTCATGAAAATTTGTCTCAGGAACATCATCCAATAATTGTCGATCGTGATCATCATCTACATCATCTTCTACTTCTTCGGTATCTTCTTCTTCCATCGCATTATACTTTATCGGCCTTCCTCTCGGTTCATGTCTAACAACAAATGACCAACTCGGTTTATGTGAAACCTCTGAGTAAAATACCTGCTCACATTGGCTTTGAAGAACATAGGGCTCATCCCCAACTGGCTCAAACGACCTTGTATTAACCATTGTAAATCCATTATCATGTTCAATAACAGTTCTATTAGGATCATTTGGATTAAGTCGTAGCCTGTACCATTTGACAACGAAGAGTACTAATTTGAAGGAACTAAAGTCGCACTCAAGTATATCATCCAAAATGCCATAGTATTGATTTTTAGACTCTTGAGGATCTAAGTCATTTCTAGATGAAATATTAGTCACTTGAAAGACTGCAGTTATTCCAGAATCACAAGTTTTCTTCGTGTCATCCAACACTTTGACGCGAAATTTTTGACAATTACAGAACATACCCTTGTGGTGTTTAACCTACAATAATATGTGAAACATGTCAAAATTATTATATCGTGAGTTGATAAACATACAGGTGATTAATAATTTTGTACGTACCTGGAAATCTCTTAAACCATATGCTAAATCTATTTCCCTTTGCGTAACATTAGAATCTCCATTACGATGAGCTTCTTTAACCAATGAAGATACACCTTCCCATGTTAATGTGTGACCAGAATGTTGACATCGTTCAATCCATACCGTCATCCAATCAAGATTGTTTGCAATATACAAATGTAGTGCATCCCACTCTCGAGCAACTGTACAAAAAAAAATAGACGACTTACAACCGATTTATTTTGAAGATTAAGAAATAATTTATTACCTGTCACTTTCCTTAATCTACCTTTCCCCATCAAGTACTCCCCTTTGAATTTTTTAAAAGGGTCGAGATCCCAAATGCGATCTACATGGATATTTGAAGCAAACTTAGGAAGATATTCAGTAATGTACACCATAGTCTGGTATACCATGTATCCCTCTACCATAGAACCCTCAGGATGTGCTCTTTGTCGAACCAAAGCCTTCAAAGATTTCAAGTGCCTCTCAACCATCCACATTGACCTAGTGTGTGCAGGTCCACACAATTCAATCTCCTCAACTTGGTGTATGAGGTAGTGTTCTTGTGCATTGAAAAAAGTTGGAGGTAGACACTTTTGCATTTCACACAGTAAATGAGGAATTCTTCTCTTCCAATAGTTTATATCTTCTTTATGGATTTCTTTAGATGACAACCACCTACATTAAGAGATTCAAGTCACAAAAAATATATAAATACGAGACTTTACAAAATAATATACAATAGATTACATAGCAAGAAAAACAAATTGCGAATATAATAAATATATACAACAAATTGAACAGATATTACTGCTTACCTCATGTATTTTCCAAGATCATATATCACTTGTTTGATGTTATTGTTGAAGTGCTCTGGGAGAGATAGAGGTAGCACGTACTGCAATAATTATAAACCAATCATTTCATTATTTTCTAACATAACATAATGAATAGTACACGTAGTTTATGAATATATTGTAAATATAGAAGAACATAACTTACCTTGATGAAAGTATGCCAATCATGCGTTTTGAGCCCTGGCCCAAATTCACTTTTCTTTGATATGAGATTGCTTATGTTCGCAGCAAATCCTGTGGGAAATCAAATTTTTTGTATGACTTCTTTTATGGCATCACTTTGCTGCTCCGTTAATAACCAAGGAAGGGCACTTATATTAATCTGATCTCTATTGCTATTTGAGTGAATGAAATTCTTCAGTGCATGATTGGATTCATGAATGTCATTACAAATTTTGACAATTTTTTCTTTGTCACGCCTTCCATCCAGTATTTTCCACAATGTCTCTGTTATATTCTTTCCAATATGCCTAAGATCAAACAAATGCACATTTTGTAGGTCCTCGTAGTAGGGCAACCTACTAAATTGTTTGGGATAGCTTTTTAGTCCCTTTGGAAGGTTGTCAGTAGTGCCTTGACGACCTTCACGATCATCAATTACATAATTAGTAAACAAAAATCACAATAGAAATATATAAATTACAAACATAAACCATTAGGTGGAACGACATTACCTCGACGATTAATTCTATTATATTCCAACTTCCATAGGCGAGGTGTCATTCTTCGTGGCTTTGATGTAGTCTCTTCTTTCCCATTGAAAAGATGTTTTTCCATACTTTGATACTTATGATTCCTGTGGAGGAAGTGTCTATACTCATCAAACACCTGCTTTCCTAAACTTTTTGAATGACGAGATTTCATCTTTGGACCACAAACTGGACATGCAAATTTTCCCTTTGTTTGAAGACCTACAAGATAATGATATAATTGGATTATTAAATATGTTGATTTTTATAATTAGAATTATCATGCGCAACTTGAATTCACTATAACATACCACAAAAATGTGTTAGCCCTGGGGCATCATGTATTGTCCATACAAGTATTGCATGGAATTGAAATTGTCTTTGTCCTATTGGTCTAGACACGTCATACATAGTGACACCGTTCCATAACTCCACCAACTCGTCAATAAGAGGCTCAATATATACATTCATATCTTTAACTTGATATTTACCTACTTGAATGAACAGTAACATTACATAATTATTGTGACCATTTTACTGTAAGATTTGTAAGTACATGTAAATTAATAACTATCAAATGATAAAATACCTGGAACAATCATTGCCAACATAATGTGCTCCCTCTTTATTGACATCCACAGAGGAATGTTATTGTTGATAACAAAAACAGGCCACACCGAGCAAACAGATCTCATCTCTCCAAATGGATTGACACCATCCGCTGCCAATGAAAGCCTGAGATTACGAGGTTCTTCTTTGAAGTGTTGCCACTTTTCCTCTATGTGCATAAATGCTGAACCATCCACAGGGATTCGAATAATGTCATCTCGACTTCTATTGCGTGCATGGTAATCCATAAATTGTGCCAAGCTAGTACACCTGAATAATTGTCGCATCCGTGGAATAATGGGGATGTAACGAAGAACCTTGTGAGGCACCTTTTTTGTTATTTGATCTGTTCGATATCTACTCGTATGACATACAGGGCATTGTGTTGCAAATTCATGTTCTTTATAATATATAATATGATCATTGGGATAAGCATGTATTGCTTGATACTCCATTCCAATATCTTTCATAATAGCAGATAATTCTCGATATGAGCGAGGTAGAATATTTGATGGTGGTAACAAAAACTTGCCTATCAATCTATAGCAAAAAATATAAGTTGTTAATATAAACAATATTAGTGGTACATTATTCACCCTTTGTTAACTATAAAGACATATGACATACCTTAACATACATGACATTGTTATGTTGGATAAACCATTCATAACCTTCAAGTTCAACAACAACAATACAACAGAGAGAAGAGTTGTTTGGGAGTTTTTGTATAGGGGCTCGTATGCCTTCTCAAGTAGAGGTACATCGAGGCTATCATCATCATCATGATCAGATCCGCTTGGACTAAATGTGTCATGGATCAATGTATTTATACCATCATCTTCAATTGTGTTTTCTGGCGCATGATCGTCATCTTCCATGGGATCATTATCTTCACCTTGGATATTCGCACCCCCATGTTCCTCCATATCATGTACTTCCCTGGGGAGATCAACCTATATAAAATTGATTAACATAAATAAACCATGATCTTCAACTCATCATCAAGTGATTTCATATGTATATAAATTGTTAAAATGATATAATGAACAACTTACCAGTGGATGATAGTCATGCCCCCCTTCAATGTGACCATTCTCCCTACAATGTCTCTTAACTGTTTTGATTAGCAGTCTTCTACGGTTTAAGCCCTTACAAATTTTGCAGGGACAATAACATTTTCCATCACCTTTTCTTTTCAAGTTAGACCATAATCTAGCGATTGTCTCCCTATTTTGTTCTTCACTTATATTATCTGACATGATCGTTCTTCGTAGGAAGCAAAAATTGGGCTATGAAAACTTTGGTCTACAACTTTCAGTGACTAAGCAAAATTGTCAAAAGTACACAAATCTTCTTAGACCTAGTTAAATCCTTTAATATTTTAAAAGTCTAGTTAAAATATACATTAGATTAAAAAATATACAATTTTCATGCCTGAGCGCGCGGCTACGACTAGTGCAATGGTCTTCTTGCTTAGCTCTAGAAGCTCTCTAGCAATCAAAACATATAAGCTACAAGGCCTAACAACAATTTCAAAACATATAAGCTACAAGGCAAGACATATTACATGACATGGCAAAAGGATTAAAATATACATTAGATTAAAATATATACAATTTTCAAACCTGAGCGCGCGGCTATAACTCGTGCAATGGTCTTCTTGCTTAGCTCTAGAAGCTCTCCAGCAATCAAAACATATAAGCTATTAGAATTCATTAACTTTCTGTAATTGGAAAACTCTATTTGATATTAGACCGTAAACTACTACTATTCTCTCCATAAGAACTAAGTACAAAATTATTTCAAGTTCACATCTATGATTCCCTTTAGATTAAAATATACAGCAAAAATAAGCTAAAAGTCTAGTTAAAATATACATTAGATTAAAAAATATACAATTTTCAAACCTGAGCGCGCGGCTATAACTCATGCAATGGTCTTCTTGCTTAGCTTTAGAAGCTCTCCAACAATCAAAACATATAAGCTACAAGGCCTAATAGCAATTTCAAAACAAGGGTCATCAAAAGAACCAAAAACAATGTGTGCAAACAATACCTTGTGAAGTGGTATAGACAATTAGAAGATGCTACTATGTGCTAGGGAACTTCTTAGAACTGTTGGTATATTCTTACAACTTGTTACACCTGGGATATTCTTCTCTGTAGATGCTACTATGTGCCGTGGTCCAAACGGGCCCATAAATGTGGTTGAATAGCAATACATTCAAGTGGCAATTACACAAGGGACAGTCACTGTGAGATATCCTCATGTGTGACTGTCCTTGTCACAAATGAGGACATCTCACAGTGACTGTCCCTTGTGTAATTGCCACTTGAATGAGGTCAATCACTGTAAAGACAACATGATAATGTACACATACAATGAGTGTACATTATCATGTTGTCTTTACAGTGGCTGCCCTCACGTTGTATATTCTTCTCTGTAGATGCTACTACGTGCTAGGGAACTTCTTAGAACTGTTGGTATATTCTTACAACTTGTTACACCTGGGATATTCTTCTCTGTAGATGCTACTGTGTGTCGTGGTCCAAATGGGCCCATAAATGTGGTTGAATAGCAATACATTCAAGTGGCAATTACACAAGGGACAGTCACTGTGAGATGTCCTCATGTGTGACTATCCTTGTCACAAATGAGGACATCTCACAGTGACTGTCCCTTGTGTAATTGCCACTTGAATGAGGAACAAGGAGGAAGTGATACAATAATAGGGGGGTGATCATTTTAAAATGTGTTGGACAACAAAAAATACTATGCACGGGGTAAAACATGGGCTGAAACCTTAAGAAAACTAGAGACTAACAACAAAGAAAATGTACCTCATGATACTTATTGAGCTTAAAGCATAAATAACCTACTATGTACAAGAAGGAAGGATAAACTATTAATAGAAATGTTTAAGATGGATCCTATTTATCAATATCTCAAAAGGATTACCTTCCATGTTTTCCAACTCAAAAACATAATTTTCTTTGTAGCGAGAAATATAAAAAGGACCCTCCCATAAGGCATCAAACTTTGTATGTTGACTTGGATTGGCTGCTCTTTCATTGTACTTCAAAATCATATCATTTTTCTTAAGAGGGGGATTTCATACCTCTTGTCAAACCCACATTATACTATTCTTTGGTGATGTGTCAAGGCATTATAAGCATTCTCATAAGCTTCTTGTAGATTTAACAATTTTACTAATATGACATTCATCGCACCATCTTCCTCTACTTCAATTAATGTTAGAAGTTGTAGAGCTAGGATTTCCATTGATATAGGAAGAACAACTTCTATTCCATTGGCGAACTGGTGCCGGAGCACCTCACAAAACCAATTTGGAGACGGAGATTATACAGACTTTCAGGACAAATCAGAGGGATGGAATACATAAACAGGGTCAACAGGTCAATTGGAGGATCTTAGCACCTTTAATGTTATTAAAATAATGCAATACTTCAATGAGTTTGTAATGATGTCCTTATTAGGACTAAAAGCTTGTTTACAATGGACTGAGATTGTCCAAAGTTCAATAATGTTCTAAGAATCTAGAATAGGCTAGTGCGGAAGTTTAAGTCTTTTGGAAAGTTTAATAATCATAAGAGATCAAAGTTAGTGAGTTTAGTGGTCTTTGGATTAAAATAATTCAATTAATTATAAGTTGGAATTTTTGAATTTTCAAAATCCAACGGTTAGCTAACAATGGAGGGAGTTAGTATTTAGGATTTAGTTAGGCTCAAACTAAGCTCCAACTGATGAAAATTGGTTGGATTAGTTTTTGAGAAGTTATAAAGAATCTTATATATATCTCTGTTACGACAAAGAAGGGAGATATATACGGACTGCAACAGTAAGAAATATGAAACTCTTAGTTTTTGCAACTCCATTTATCTTGGAAGTCTTAGTTTGTTTGAACTAACACATACATGAGTTAGAAGGATTTCTTTCATCCATTCTAAACCGTTTTGAATGAGTTTACTTTGAATTTGCTGTTGCGCGGGTGTATGGATTGGTGAAGGAAACATCGAGCAATAAACTTTAATTTCTGCAAGTTCCTTGATCTTTTAAGTCTCAAATCATTTGGTTTGATTATTCAATTATTCTTGTTATTGAATGAGTTTACTATTATATTGAGACTGTTGTCGCGCCAGTCACTGCTGAAACAGTCATTCTTTTGTCTAGACTTGTCATTGCAGTAGAGTTTTAGAGATAATGAAGATCATCCCATGAACATAGAAGGCCTAATATTCATGGGATGACAATAACTAACTTGTATTATGAAGTACTGACATTGCATATGCAAAGTTTTGTGGAAAACAGTGTGATCACAGGATAAACTGTGGGAAATTACCGTGAGTTGAATGCTAATGTATAGCAGTGAGTGATCTATCCAAGCAAGGGTGGATTGTTATAGTTTGGTTTTATACCTCCCAATTGCATTTGTTTAAAAATCGTTGGAGGTTTTTAAACAAATGCAATTGGGAGGTATAAAACCAAACTCAACCACTTTTGCCAGCATTCTTCAAGCATATGCCAAAATGGGATCTTTAGAACAGGGTAGGGAAATTCACCAAAAAGTAATTGAAGATGGGTTTTTGTCAAATATAGTGGTGGTGACTACCCTGATGGACATGTATATAAAATGTGGAAGCATACAAAAGGCACGTGATTTGTTTGCGAAAACAACTAAAGCAAGGCACGTGAAAGTCTCAGAATCTTGAATCCAAGTCAGTGAAAGCTTTGAAAACCAAATGCATCCTATTAAGTATTGTGGGGAAGCATTCTAAATAACCAAAGCTGCTAACAATAAATTCAACACAGATATGTCCTCATTTCTAGGTATTTTAGCTCTCTAACAGCTGAATACCAGATTAAATAATAATGACAAAAGAAAAATAAACCCAACGTACTCAAAAATTGTAGCTGTGATTTTGCGGAGGGAATCTCTCTCGGCGCTGTTGAAAACACAAATGACAACCCGCTTGATTTCGCGGAGGGAATCTCTCTCGGTGCTGTTCAAAACACAAATGACAACCCGCTTTGTTCAAAACACAAATGATAACCCGCTTGATTTCGCGGAGGGAATCTCTCTCGGTGTTGTTGAAAACACAAATGACAACGTTCCTCTACATTATCATGTTGTCTTTACAGTGACTGTCCCTTGTGTAATTGCCACTTGAAGGAGGACAGTCACTGTAAAGACAACATGATAATGTACACTTACAGAATGAGGATAGTCACTCTAAAGACAACATGATAATGTACACTCACTGTAAGGACAGTCACAAATGAGGACATCTCACAGTGACTGTCCCTTGTGTAATTGCCACTTGAATGTATTACTATTCAGCCACATTAATGCTTTTCTTCTTCAACAAATGAGCATAGTCACTCTAAAGACAACACGATAATGTACACTTACTGTGAGTGTACATTATCATGTTGTCTTTAGAGTGACTATCCTCATTTGTTTGAACTAACACATACATGAGTTAGAAGGATTTCTTTCATCCATTCTAAACCGTTTTGAATGAGTTTACTTTGATTTTTCTGTAACATAGAAGGCCTAATATTCATGGGATGACAATAACTAACTTGTATTATGAAGTACTGACATTGCATAGGCAAAGTTTTGTGGAAAACAGTGTGATCACAGGATAAACTGTGGGAAATTACCTTGAGTTGAATGCTAATGTATAGCAGTGAGTGATCTATCCAAGCAAGGGTGGATTGTTATAATGTGGAACATTGTATAATGTTTGTGAGATGGTGAATCATCCACTAATTTGGATTTGAAGGGTGTAGAATGGGGTGATTGAGAATGCCCTAGTTAAGAAGGGTTTAGAGCCAAGAATTGTGGGTTTGGGTGTTGCAGAGCCCTAGAGGCTAATTCCCTTTGGAATTGTTTGTTTCAAAGTGTAAGAAGACACTGTCCAGGGATTAGGAAGTGTTAGGTGGAATTTATCATATACTTCCTTTGAAATTTGGGTCATTTTTATACATTAAAACCAGAGGTACAGTCATAGAACAGGGTAGGGAAATTCACCAAAAAGTAATTGAAGATGGGTTTTTGTCAAATATAGTGGTGGTGACTACCCTGATGGACATGTATATAAAATGTGGAAGCATACAAAAGGCACGCGATTTGTTTGCGGAAACAACTGAAGCAAGGCACGTGAAAGTCTCAGAATCTTGAATCCAAGTCAGTGAAAGCTTTGAAAACCAAATGCATCCTATTAAGTATTGTGGGGAAGCATTCTAAATAACCAAAGCCGCTAACAATAAATTCAACACAGATATGTCCTCATTTCTGGGTATTTTAGCTCTCTAACAGCTGAATACCAGATTAAATAATAATGACAAAAGAAAAATAAACCCAACGTACTCAGAAATTGTAGCTGTGATTTTGCGGAGGGAATCTCTCTCGGCACTGTTGAAAACACAAATGACAACCCGCTTGATTTCGCGGAGGGAATCTCTCTCGGTGTTGTTCAAAACACAAATGACAACCCGCTTTGTTCAAAACACAAATGATAACCCGCTTGATTTTGTGGAGGGAATCTCTCTCGGCGCTGTTGAAAACACAAATGACAACGTTCCTTTTTTTTTTTTGCACTTATATCCCGACAACGTCGCAATTGCGACGGTGTCGGGCTATATTTGAAAAAAAAAAAAGCCAAAACCGCTTAACATTTCCCTGTCGTCGCAAATTGCCGTCGCAATTTCACCCCAAATGTATTAGTGAATTAGGATTCCCAACTGACATAGTTGAGTTATTGGAATATGTAAAACATGTTGAAGATAAGGATGAATGACCTAGAGCATTTAATGCTAGTAAACCATTTTCTTATGGATTTAAGGATAAGTTTTGAGAATTATCTAGAAGGATAAGGAGGAGAACAAAATGTTGGAAGGATTTAATGAATATGACCTAAACCTAAGATCTACGGAGATGATTAAGCATAAAAAGATTAAGATACCTAATCAAGGAGGTATAAGGATGACATAATTACAGGTTATGACAGTGGTTAACTATGTTGATTAGCAAACCTAAGCAAAAGGCTGAGAAGAGCTGATAAGAGTTGTGGTGATTGCTTGAAGGATTTCCAAGAAGATCAGAGATGGAGATGAAAATGAAGGTCAGTCAGTAGATCAACATATGATCTACATTGGATCTATATTTATTTAGTGAGTTGTTTGTATCAGATCAAACCTACTATTACTTTCTAACCATTGTATCAGTCAAAATCCTTTAATCAAGGTTGACCTAACAATCATTTGTAAATCCTTTAATCAAAGTGAAATTCTAATGGGATGTTCTTAAGACATCTAACAAGGCCACTTCTAATAGGGTGATTAAATCCTTTAACAGGGTCACACCTAACAATGTGTATTGTAACCTTTAATAGGGTTGGTTCCTCACATAGCTCACTTCAAAAGAGTGAAAATGTGGTAGCATGTTGCTGGTGGTTTTTCCCAAATTGGGTTTCCACGTTAAATCCTAGTGCCATACTTGTGTGAATGTTATTTGATGTGTTTTATAGTTAAGAGCTTTATATTCTGCAAGTTGATTACTTTTGGACAATGGACTGCAAGTTTATGTTACTAGTTATGTTCTATAGAGATCGAGTGGATTGTTGAATAGTTCTAAGTTGGTTAAAGTGCTTAAAAGTTCAATTGGTACATCTGGATCTAAGGATAACTGATTCATCCCCTCTTAGTTATTCTAAAATCATTCTAGCAGGTATGCTTTTATATTATATCCTCTTGAAATGACATTGTCCATTGATCTATTCACAATATTGTGTCCCTTTATGTTACAATGAAGGCCTCTTAAATATGTTCTCTACTCATTATTCTTGCACAAGACCTCAAGATCCCCTTTAAAGTTTTCATATCCTTTTGTTCTTCAACAATGAACCTTTCAATGATTCAGGTCCTTAGGTATTCACATGTTCTTTCTTTGCACAAAACTACAATTTTGTTTTGTTACATCTATGATTGTGTTTTGATAGCTATTTAGTATCTTTGAATGCAATATTCCTATTTTTTAAACTATCCTTAAGATCAATATGAATAACCAATATAAGATCACTATTGTCAATATTTATATGATCTTTGACTATTGCCTCAAATTCCCTTTCTTGCTATTGTTTTGATATCTTACTCATTTTTTGTCTTCAAGCATAAGATTGGGAAAAAAAATACAGTTGAGTCTTAAAGACCTAACTACAAGAATTATTTTATAATTTATCAAATGGAAAAAGCATGGAAAAAGTAAAGACAAGTGAAACTTGTACAACAAAGGATCAAAACAAAAACCCTAGCTCAAATTTGATATCATGCGAACAAAAAGTATGAGGAACATGCAAAAAAAATCACAAAGGAGAAAGATGTGATTAGATGCCTCAGAAATATAATTTAAAACTATAAAAAGAGTCTCAAAACTATTGAAACATGCCACTCAATCCAATTTTGGGTCTTCGAGATGATTTAACAAGTATAAGGAAGACTTATCAATGTGTTGTTGGGTTTTGAAGGAAGCAGTGCAAATTTTAATAAGTTTTTAACTTGCATTTTGGGTGCTAAGGACCGACTTTCAAGTCACCTACGACACTTAAATAAAACACAAAGCCTTTACTTGTGGTTGGGTCCTAGACCTGACTATAAGTAAGTTATGTATTATACATTTGTAAAGATAGTTGTAGGAGCTAAAATTACTCATGATTTAAACCACTAAACTTAAAACATTAAAAAAAAATGAAAATGACCAATTTTAGGTGTTAAGAGGCTAATTGCAAGTGAAAATAACATAAACTTTCAATTTGGGTCCAGAGACTCGATTTGCAAGTTATAATACAATATAACTTTTAATTACAATCTACAAACCCAATTTGGCCAAAATGACTTTATAGAACACTTGTAATGACAACTTGTAAGACTACTTGTATTGGCAGTCCAAAGTTCTAATTTGACATGTTAAAGAGGTAAATTACTTGTAATGTTGGTTCCTTAACATGACATTGCAAGTTGTAATTTAAGTTACTTGAAATTATGCCTTTGAGACCCAAAATTGTAGAATAATCTAGCTTTAAGTCACTAAAACTTAATCAAAATGGAGATCAACGACTTTTGTTTTGTCAACTAATGTCATGGAGATGGAAATGTACCTTAAATGTGTGTTGGCAACCTTAGAAAATATAAAAAATGGATAAATTTCTGAAGGGTTATCTCCAATTTTCACTCTTCCAAAATTGGGGACAATATATGCCATGGAACTTGAAGGATGGGATGTTGTAGGAGTAGTAGATCTTAAAGGAGAACATATATTTTCTCTTGATTATTTGAAATATGTTATAGCTCAATGTAGAGGATATCATGATAATCTTAAGAAAGTAGAAGATGGCATAGTCTATTTGAATATTCAAGTTGAAGAAGGAAGGAACACTACTAATTGTTTGGAAACCAATTTGAAAGACAAATCCATTTAATGCATTAGACTCAAGGAAGAAGTTGTCACCTTGAGGAAGGAGTTAAAGGATGTAAAATAAAAACATTGACAAAGGATTGAAACTCAAAAGTGGTAGTGATTTTATTGATGAAATGCTCATCTTTTAAAAAACACCTTAAGACAAGGGTGGTCTAAGTTTTGATAAATGATAAAGTTCTAAAAATTACATCAGATATGACAAAGGAAAATAAAAGGTAAAGGATTACTCCGAGAATAAAAAAGAAGAGCATAACAACTTCACTCAAATCTAAAACAAGATAAATTTCAAGAAGTCGGCTCCTACTCAAAATAGGTATTCTCAATTCTTCAATGGAAATTATTTTTCTTGCAACATGGTTGGACATAGAGATAGTGAATGTAGAAGAAATATTAGATCCTCAAGTCCTCAACCCTCTAATGGTCAAAGTGATGCTTGAAGAAAATTTGGATATAAAGCTAATGAGTGTAGAAGTAGAGTGATGAGAAAAGGTTTCATAAAATATGGTAGGAATGCTCAATCTTTTAATGGTTAGTGTATTACATGCAAAAATTATTAGCAATATTGTGAGTGCATATCTAAAAGTAGAAAGTGTGGAAATGGTGTGTAACATATTTCTACTAGTTACAATTGCAATAAATAGGGACACATTGCCAAGTTTTGCAAAGGGAAGAATGTAAGGACTTATGTTCCATTAAGGAAGATAGATTTAAAACAAGAAAGGAAATAAGTAAAAGGATGCGTCTATACCTCATGATGGGCCAAATGTTTCTTTTGAAAACTAAATAAAAGAGCACTATCTGAGTGAGAGTTTTTATTGAATAACTTAAAAATCACCTTAAGGTTAATTTTCTAGGTAGTATTTAGCATGACATAGCTATTAAAGGAAATTCTAAATTATTTCAAGTATTCATAAAGACTTCTGAACATTTTCAAGGTAGATATGTTGATAGAGAATCAACTTTTTGATTATTTTTACTTATTATATTAGAAGCATTTGATGCAAAATAATTAGGATTTTGACATAAACAATATTATTTTATTTTATCATTTATTTAGTCACTTTCAATTTTTCAATTTGAAGAGCAATGTTGTGTGATTGGAAAAGTTAGAAGATCTCTCTTTAGTGAAGTGTGCATAGACCCTTGTGATGGTGATCTCATGTATTTATGATTTCCAAAGAAATATTTTTTAAGTGTTGAGGTTGAGATGGATACTTTGATTATTGTTGATTCTTCAATGAATTTGTGACCAAATTTCAAACCCTATTCATATGTAGTCATGGAAAGATGATACTCTCTCAAGGGTTCTAGTGGACACATTTATATACAGGATATTAGGGCATACATCCATGTGCACCTAACTGAGATCAGTCATATTAATCTTAATGATCTATTTTTTAATATGGTTGAAAGAAATATGAGGACATCTAAACCTGGATACAAGCATATTCTAGAGAAGGGTTTGAATTTCTAGAAGGAATTTTTGGCAAGGAATGGCGACAATTGAAATTGACAATGGAAATAACATGTAAAAATCTATTCTATTGCAACCGCAAGAAAGGAAATCACAATGCATTCAATCATCATATAAAGAGAACTTTTCTTCACAAAAGCACAAATATGATTAGTAAAACAATAAAAAAAGATAAATTCCTTAATGAAATGTTTGATTCTCATGTCCTATCTTCTGAGATTTTGTGTTGATGGAATGTGGGTTCTCTCAGTTTTGTAGCACAAAGCACAAGAGACTATGCAGAATGGAGATGATTGGTTGATAATGGAGGTAGTGTCAATATGGCAATATGATGGGGATGGGATAGTAATGAAATCTCAAAGATGATAGTATGCAAGGAAATATCTCTAAGGGCTCATGAACACAAGTGCACAAGATAGCTCAAGATTATACATGCATTAGATCATGAAGTTTATAGATAGACGATGTGAGGAGAAAATGTCCTTTATAGAAACCTCATGAAAATGAATGATTGAGATTAAGAGGTGCTAGGCAATTGAATAAGATGTAGGATTTTGGTAGGAGTGAAGAAGATTAAGAGTCAATAGGAAATGAATGGCTAGGATTGAGTGGAAGGTAGGAATGATGTTGACTTCAATCCATAAGAGGCAAGTAAAGAGACATGTGACAAGTGGCACAAACTAAAAAATTAGGATTTGATCCATGTGAGTGATGATTAGCTAAATATGGAAGAAGAAAATTTATGAATGAATAATATAAGCAAAGGTGCTTATTCCATAAATAGGATAATTAGGAAATGATAAATGAGAATACTAAATAAATAGGAAATTAATTAATTTTTGAGATAGAAAAGGCTAAATGAATTATTTAATTAAATAAGAATATTTATTTAAATAATAGTAGAAGATGTTTTTGATTAAGGTAAAAGTAGGTTTTGAATGGAACCTGAAACCATTTACAAAATATCATATAGATTTAACATTTCAGCTTAATACAAAAAAAGAATGCCTGCTAAGAAGAGAAAAGCGGGACCCAGCCCAGCCCAAGACAAGACAACAAAGGCAGAAAAAATAGATACTAGCACAACTACCAGCAATCTACCAACTACCACCCAGAAGAGACTAAATGTTATTAATAGTCTTCTCTGCCTTCTTCTGCAGGTCCTCCATTTTATGAATGGCTTCTTTTAAATCTTTCAGCTCCTTTGGTGTATCAGGGACCTTCCTCTGGATGCGGCCCCTAGTTCTAGTTCCCGGTCCAAAGTTCCCAGCATCTTCCTTAATCATTATGGTGGTATTTTCTAGCAGATTTTTTTCCAAATAGTTGTACAACATCTTCAGGTTCATAAAATAGGCACTTAGGCCCTCATTGATATGCTTAAGGACCTCATTTATTATGTACCCATTATAACTGATATTTTAAGTTAGGTATTTAAGCTTTTTTTCAATCGTAGTTTTGATTTCAACAGCAAGATCCTCATTCAGGTTATTGTATTTTACCTTATCCAAAACCTTCATTTCCAGATTTTCCAGCTTATTTTTTAGGTTGTTCATCGTGTCTTCCATGGCCTTGAGGTGATTTTTCATTTCCTCAATCTCCTGGGATATCCACTTATCCATATGAATGTCATGGCCTTCTTTCTTCTTAACCTCCTCTAGAATAGTAGCATCCATCTTGAAGCCCAGAGTAGCTTCCTTTTGGCTTTCACCTTCCCCATGGATCAACTGGCCCATCCCTTCCTCTTTTTTAGTCAAATCTTCATCTTTCTCTTTTGGCCTAGGATCATTCAATCATTCAATCATTCTTCCTCATACTCTTCATTCTCTTCTTCTTTACCCCTTTCTTCCTCTTCATCATCTCCATCCATGTTTTTTGTCTCCTTAATGGCCTCCTCCTATTCGTTTTCTTTTGGATTATGATCCTCTTTTTCCTGAACATCCTCCTCTTTACCTAGGTCCTCTTCAGCATTTTCCTCTTATATACTTTCCTTTACCTGAGACAAAGAGTTATTTTCTTCAATATCATCACCATTGTCATTAGCCCTTTTCTTGTTTTTCCTCCTTTCTTGTTGGTTTCAGCTTTACTCTTATCCTCTTTGTTATCCTTTCTCTTACCAGTAACCCTTTTAGGGATAGGTTTCGGGATAATATCCCTGGCATAATCTGCAATGAGGAGGATCAATCCCTCATGCAACACCGGGTTACTCACTTTCTTCTTGTGCTCAGTAATGTTGTTGTTAAAAGAACTCAACAAAAAATATGAGAAGGAGACCTTTTTGTTGTGCCTAAAGTGGTTAGCCAAAACAAAGTGCAGGTTGTAAATTTTAGAGTAATGACCATCCAGCATGAAGTACTCAATCAACACTTTAAGAATTTTAGCCCAAAACTTCTTGATTTTCATTATATCAACATAATCCCCTTTACCTTTGGTCATTAGAGCTTCTTCATCCATAGTTTTAGGAAAAAGCTTAAAGGCATCAGAACCTATACGCTTATTATCCCTATAGAAGTGCATTTCCTCCATGGATAAACCAGTGATTTCAAAAATAAGGGTAAGAGTAAGGGGGAAAGATTTGCCCCATAAATTAACTTTACCATTTACCCAACCCTCAGAAAACTTATTAGTTACCTATTTATCGTAACCGTGAAGCTTTTCAATGTATGGGGTGACCCCTCCTTTCTTCAGCTTCTTCCAGACCTTCTTCTCTTGTCTCCATTTCTCACAGTCAAAAGTCTCCTCCCTTCTCAAACCTCCTCCCATTTTCTAAAAATTGTTGATGTTCTGGTTGGGATTCTTACCATTCCAAGACTCACAACTCGGCTTGCTCTTGCTTTTCAAAACTCTTAAAATTACCTAGAATCTGGGTCTCATTAAGACCTTAATGATGACCACACACCTTACCTTACCTATAGCACTCCTCGATAATTGCTTCGTCTTTGTCGTCATTATCTTGCATGGTATTTCCTTATAGTTAATTATATCATAAGTGATTAGAATTATAATCTTTGTTTTAAGATTTGCTTCCCCAATCCACGTTTTGTGACATCATTCTGGGCCCCCTCATTTGCTAGCCTATCCATCATCTTATTACCTTCATGGTAGATATGGGTGATGTGGCTTTCCTCAAAAATTTGGATAATCATCTTGATTAGTCAATTATGTGTGCTATAGTCCATGAGCAAGCATTTTTACCTTTAATACAATTAATAATGTTGAGGGAATCCCCTTCCAGCCACAGCTTCAAGCATCCCATATCTTTTGCCAGCTTAACCACATAGAGCGTTGCCTCAGCTTCCATAACATGGTTAGTTTGAATTCCCAGTGGAGCTGCTATAGCTCCTAGACAATTTCCAGCCCAGTCTCTTATCAGGCCTCCCACCCTAACCCTTCCTGGGTTACCTTTAGCAGAGCCATCAAAGTTCCCTTTTAACCATCCCATAGGGGGAGCCGTCCACATAATATTATCTCTAGGATTTGGATCTATCATGTTACTCAGATTGTCCCAGGAGAAAGTCTTATCATAATTGAAGGTGGAGTCCCATAAGATGGAGTCTTTCTTACCAATGCTTCTAAAATTTTCCATAAGGCTTCTGCACATAGAATTAGCAACCTTGTGAGAAGGCATAATTTTTTCTCTAAAAACTTTGTTGTTCATCTCCTTCCAAATTTGCCAAGTGAAGTGAGGGAGAACAAGATACCATAGAGCCTTAGCATTTTTGTCATGAAAAGGACATTGTCATTGCTGAACAAAGTCCTAGAAATTAAGGGGCTTAACCCACTTCAGATGCATAGACATGAGAATAGAATCCCACACATCACTAGAGTAGGAACAGTGAATCATAAGGTGATTACAAGACTCAGCCTCTTCATAACATTGGATGCATCTATTTGGCATTTGGAGTCCTCTTCTAGTGAGGTTGTCCACAATGAGGATTTTATTTTGAACAAGCAACCAAAAAAACATGTTAATTTTTGGGATGAGATCTTTGTTCCATACCTAAGAGCAGAGGGGATGCTCAGCTTGAGAGATGAGAAGGGTTGAGGTTGAGGCAACCAAAAACTTGCCATTGTTTTCAGGGCCCCAAATTAGTTCATCAGACACATTTTCTCTAATAAACCAATTATTAAGTTGTTTATTCACCTCTTTAAATTTGTCATCCTTTAGACCGAGATCTATCCATTCATCATTAATCCAGTAGTCATTCACCATTTCCCCAATGGTCTCTTTACACTCTTGAATTGCAGTTTACCATTCCTAGTTGTCAATTAGAGACTTTTCCATCAGCCATTTATCATTCCAAAATTGAATCTTCCTGCCATTTCCTAGCTTCCATCTAGCACCTTTTCTAATAAGATTCTTACCCTTGCTAACACTATTCCAAACATAGGATCCCTGAATGTCCACTTGAAAGTGTAGAGTATCTTCTAAAGAAGTAAGATGATATTTCCTTTTAATAATAGAGGTCCATTCTTTTTATTCTTCAAATATCCTCCAACGTTGCTTAGCTAACAGTTCTTTGTTTGTGTTAGTAATATTTCTAATGCCCAACCCCCCAAATTTTTTTGGTTTACAAACCTTCTCCCAAGAAACTAAGTTGAGTTTTTTTTTCTCCTCAACCTCTATCCAAAGGAATCTTTTTTGAATCTTTACAAACCTTCTCCCAGGCAATCAGGTCAGCATACTTTTGAGGTATTTTAAACAGAATGAGAGCATAGATTAGAAGATTTTGAAGAATTGCCTTCAAAAATAATAGTAGAAGATGTTAAAGAATTGATTAAATAAATAATAATGTTCATTTTAGATAAATTTTGTTGATTTCATGAGGATATTTTTAGGTGTCTACACAGACTATATTGAGTAGAATACATGATGGTTTGATGTATTTCGATATGATGCAGAACATTAATGAGGATTATATTAAGGTATTGACTAGGTCGTGTGCTTCTAGACCTGTTCCTAAATTGAATTCAGTGAAGAATGACATAATTACTAAGCTAATTGGTGCATAGTTTGACAAATGGAGCATTCCCTGTAGAAGACATCCTAAATTCTTGTGTTCAATTTGTGACAAAGGAAATGACCACCTACATTCACACAACCTATCAAATGGTGATAAAGGGTGTTAATTTTTATTTGTGTGAGTTGTTGAGGGACCAAATTTTGGACAACTTGAAAATAACTAAGAAGACAAAATAACTATTTAGGTTCTAGATCTCTCTTGAATCAGTTATTGGGAATTAAGGCTAAAAAATGGAACATGTTTTCTCCTAACACATCTCAAATAAAAGTACATGTAACGAATCTTAGAGATAAAAAAATAGGACATAATACCCTATATTAGGGTTTCTTTAAGAATTTACAAATGGAAATGCAAGAAAGAGAAAGATTCCTTAGGATTTGGTCTAGAAATATAAGGATGAAGTCATGTCCTTGGTGGACAAGAACTATTGCTACATAGAGGTTGTATAATTAAGAACATATAGGTTACCTAAACTTCTATATGAAGTTACAACTCAGGATGTACAAAAGAACATTGACATATTCCAACATGAGCCTAAAGATCCAAATGAGGAGAGATTTGACACTTGTAGAAGAGTTGATGAAAAAATTAGGAAGAAGAAGGTTTAGAAAGGATATGATAAAATGATTATTTTTTTCAAGAAAATGGGTTTACCATGTGTGTACGAAGCTTTTGGAATGGCTCCTCTAGAGGAAGGTAGTTTCGAACAAGTACACAAACGATCCACCAAGCCTACTTCTATCACTTTTACAGAAGTCTCCCTCCCCACTTGCTATGAAGAAGAGTTCCAAATTTGAAAGAAAAATTAGTTTAAAAGAAGGCCCCAAGGCCTAAAGTCAAATAAAAAAGAGAAGTCTAATCCAAAAATTAATGCTTGGAATGATAAAAAAAGATGAAGAAAAAGAAAAAGAAAAGTATTTTTTAAAGAAAATAATGAAGAGGAAAAAAAAAAGCATAAGAAGAGGAATATGAAGATGAATATGAAGATGAAGAAGACATGTAACATCTTGTTTGGAAGAAGAAGTCTAAAGTCTCTTTGGAAGATACCACTATAGAAAAGGGAAAAGGAAAGGAGAAGAAAACCAAGGATACTCCTTTGATACTGAATATAATCCTCTAGACTTTGAAAGTATAGTAATTATCATAGCTAGGCATGACTTACTTGAGATGATTGTAAAATTGTATGATGATTATCCACTAATAGATAAGGCTACAATTGATTTGGTAATTCTATACATGATGGTTTTTAATATGAATCTAGATGACATCTTAGACAAGCTTTTGAAGGGTCTTAGGGATGTATTAAGTGTTAATAGACAAGAAGTAGTGTGGATAGAAGCATAGATATGGAAACATGCCTTACATAATATATGTACGTCTCTATCACATAAATATAAGGTAAAGACCTCCCAAGTACTTGGATAGAATTTTAAACAAAGGAAAGGGTTTTTACCTTTTGGGAACAGATCCAAATGACATCAATCAAATGATTAAACACACATAAGAAAAGATAGTCAAAGTCCTTGCAAATATTGAGAAGGATGAGACTACTCCTCTAGAAAATCTTGATGTGGAAGAAGTTCTAGTAGATTCATCTCTTCTAGATATCACAATGAATGATGAGATAGAGAAGAGTGTTCCAAAGAACACTAGTGAAGAAGATGTTATCAATATTCCATCTATAGAGAAGGATCTAGAGAAGGATCTAGATGAGGAGAAGACTAAAATGGAGATCTTAACCAAGGGAATAGAAGAGAAATTAAAGATGCAAAATGATGAATAATTTTAACCCTCAATTAATTCACTCAAAGAACCTCTTGAGTCTGCAAATGTAGTTTGAACAAGCGGTGACTAATAAAGTTTTGCAAGTGCAAACATTGCTAGACTTACCCCACTTCATAAGTTGCATCTTCGTGACATACTCCATCACTTTGCTAGAAAAAAGTTCAATAAATCACACATACATTTAGCATTGATTTGGTAGAGGATGCAATTAAGGTCTTACATGAAGGCATTATGGAAGTCACATTAGACTCTTCTTTCTTATGTGCAATAGATTAAAATATTTATTTGATTGTTTGAAAGATTATGCTTCTAAATTAGAAGCTAATGTACAAAAGGAGGTGGAGAATAGAACAGGGGAAAATATATTACATGATATTGCAGATTGATGTGCAATTACACAAAACATGTTGCAAGACAACCTCAAAGAGTTAATAAGTGTGCAGATTAGGTGATTATAGTTTATCAATTTTGTCATAGATGGATGATATCAATTGAGTCTCAAATTCCACATATGTATTGTACTCTTAATTTGATAAAGGGAAAGGATTGTATTAGAAGGGTACATATGAATAATCTCTACCTAAAAATTTCCTTACCGGTATGTTAGAAAGAAAAGATCAAGAAGTTGTTTAGTCAATTGAGATATATTGTTGATCTAAGTCTCACTAGTCTAATAGAATTACTTGATGAATAAAAAATCTAGCTGAGGAGATAAAAGCTCACATATCATTAAAAGAGGCCGAAGATCTTCTATTGGAGATTAAATGTGAAAGTAACATACTATCCTCCATAGGAGATGAATGGAAGACCACCAAGGTGCAACTCAAAGTTATCTATCAGGGTATTTTGCCTCTATCAAAATGAGTTGTCCATTTTTTTGGTAAGATAATTTTTTTCTGTTGCTCATATGTGGAAGAATTGTATAGTGTTGAGGTGTATTTTTGGTATTCTAGAGTGCATTGTATCATATTTAGTTAATACACTAAGGGGGAGATATATAGTCAAGGGAAGCATATTTAGTAAATAGAAATTTTCTTTTGTGTCCTTGACCCTTTCCCCTTGATGCCAAAGGGGGAGTGTTGTAGAGATGATATGGGTGTTTCCATCAATAATGAAGGGGTCGATTGTTGGAAACATGCATAAGTTTTATAGTGTTGTCACTGATGTCAAGCTTATGTTGGAAATGTAGTATTAGAATGATAGAAGTTATTCCAGAATATTGATGTGATGTCCACGTGCTATTATGAGATTTTGACTAACGGATAACATGACTAGAAGAGTGAAACAAATTTTATTTGTAATGTTTTGCATCATAACATTTTGGTTTGCAACTTCAATATGTATATTATGGATATAGAGGGAAGGTATTTTCTAGTTTTTAAGTTTTCAACCTATTCAAAGATGAAATGGTGAATGATTGTGTGTTAATTTGCACAAAGACAAAGCATCCACCAATGGAATGCTTTGCATTCCTTTGCTGATGATGATTTTGTGTTTCAGTGTCATATCCCCATTTAAGATAAATTTGTAATAATAATTAAAAAATAGAATATTATTCAATAAATTATGATATATTACAATTAATATTAAAATATAAATAATAATAATATGATATAATCTATTATCAATAAAATAAGATTTAAAATAAATAATAATAAAATTACAATGAATGAATAAAATTAACTAGAAGAGACAATATTGTAGAAAGTATGTTACCTTTCTAAATAGGATTTAGTAATAAATGATAATAAACATAAAATAAATAAGTAAATAATACAATATAATATAAAATAATATAAATTAACTAAATCTAATGAAAGATCAAGAGATGTGTAATAAAGAGATGTGACTCCTTTAAAATAAGATATAAAAGGGAGGAGAGTTATTTTGAAAAAAAAGAAGGAAAAAAAGGAGGGAGTTTAAGAAGGATTAATGGAAGAGGAAAGGAATGTGAAGAAAATAAGGAAGTTACCTTTTCAAAAGTAGCAATGATGAAAGGATGCGACTCTTTGAAATTGTTTTAATTATGAATGGTTGTGACTCTTCAAAAATAGTTGTAATTATGTAGTGTTGTGACTTTTTGGAAGGGTTTTAATTATGAAGGGAAGTTACCTTTTCAAAAGGATTGTGATTATGAAGGGTTGTGATTTTTCAAAAGGACTATGATTATGAAGTGTTGTTACTTTTGGAAAGAGGGTCAATTATGAAGGGTCACAACTCCTCCCAAATTTGATGAAAAGGTGTGATGTTTCAATCATATATGTGGACAAACAAAATCTATCAAGACCATGTGCAATGCATCTATTCTTGGAATCAACCAATACACAATTATAACAGCAAACTAGGATAAGTGATATGAAGGGGACATTACAAGTGGTATCACAACATGATTATGCCATCCTACAGGGTAGAAGAAGATATAAAAATATTGTTCACCATGAAAGATTAATGTGTAGGATAGAAGCCATGGAGCAATGAACAACTTGTCACAACCCTACTACCAAACATTGCACCCATAAAAGAAAGATAAGTCATTAATATATTGCTTAAGAAGAATTGAATTAGTAATGAACAAAAGTTTCCTTTCAGAATTATGCATATGATTATTATGTTGACTGTTAAATTTTTGTTTTAGATAAATTTATATTTATGATGATGCAAGCATTACTCAGGGTAGAAGATTAACCTAATGAATAACATGTCAAAGAACATAGGATAGGGGGTTTGTGGAGGGAAAGACAGAGTAATCTAGTCACATTGAGGTGGAGAGTCCCAAAATGGGTATGACCATGATGGAACCTCTTGTAGACTGTTTCACGTGCCCGTGGCACAATAATTCCACCAACCTACATTGTAGCTTTCCTACAGAGTCTGCAATCAAGGGATAACTGCTAGGACACCCTATAGTAGTACTAGTTAAGGGAAAGGCTATAAAGACATCTTATTACAAGTATCTTTCCTATGGAGTTTGCAATCAAGGGAGAATGGCTAAGACACCCTATTGTAGTACTAGTTAAGGGAAAGATAGTAAGGGCACTCTACTGAAAATAGATTTCCTATGGAGTCTACAATTAAGGGAGGGCTGCTAGGGCACCCTATTGCAGTACTAGTTAAGGGAAAGATAGTAAGGTCACCCCATTGTAAATAGCTTTCCTATAGAGTCTCAAATCAAGGGAGGGATGCTAGGGCACCCTATTTTAATACTAGTTAACAAAAAGATAGTAAGGACACCCTACTGCAAATAGCTTTCCTATGGTTTCTGCAATCAAGGGAGGGCTGCTAGGGCACCCTATTACAGTACTAGTTAATGGAAAGATAGTAAGGGCACCTTTTCACAAGAACCTATCTGATTTTTTTGATAGAGGAGATGAAGTATAAATAGTGTATGTAATGAAAATAGGGGTTAAAGGAATACAATAAAGAAGTTAAAGCATTCAGACATCTAAAACATTACAACATCTAGATTAGACAAAAGAAAGCTTAAAAACCAAATGGGGATGCAAACCTCAAGCACCCAAGAAGCCTTCCTTGATTCATAGATGTGTCCAATGGATGGAATGTGTGCTCAACTTATGCTCAAGCTTCAAAGGATATGATCTTGGAGTGATTTTGACATTATAAGGATGTATTTGATCTTTTTGGCTCTCAAATGGACATGATAACTTTGCATAAAAGGTGGATGAAAATGAAGGAGAGGAGGGTTCAGTTTATAGGAAAGAGGAGGGATGAATGGATGGTCAAGACGTAAACCTAAGGAAGGGTCAATATGCATTTGAGAGAGAGCACATGGATTGTGCTTTCTCAAATGCATCTCCTTGTGAAAAGTGTCACAATGGGAGAGGTTGGAAGAAATAGGGGAATGTGACCATTTTGGGAGATGTGTGAGGGGAAAAATGTGTAAGAGGAAGATGGATTATGTAAGAGGTGTGTAAGATCACTTAAGATTGACATGAGATGCGAGAATTGGGGGATGTGAGGATGTTATATGAGGGTTGACTTAGGTTGGGTTAGGATTTCTTAATCCATAGATTGTGATTGTGCAAATGCTTAGGAGGTGATTAGGCTTGGATTAAGAGGGAAGTGGGAAAGTTAGGAGGATGTGATGGGAGGAGAGTGAATGAGTGGAGGGTTTGATTAGCTAATCATAGGTCATTATCTAATTAAGGGTGATTAGTATGTGTGAATGGGTTGGGTTGAGTAGGAACTCAAGGTTAGGCTAGTAGAATGGGTTTGGTTAGGGGTGAAAGTTAGGAGCCATGTGCTCAAATTGGATTAAATGTATTATTTAATTCTAAGTGGGAGGAAAATGAGGGTTTATAAATTAATTTAAATAGATATATGTATCCATTTAAATTAATAGAGGAATATGGATTTAATTAATCATCAGACTATGGGTTTGTCATTTAGATAATTAATTGGGCTATAGTTAATTAATTAAATTAATTAACTAGGGGTTGACATAGGTTAATTAAATAAATAATATTTAATTAATAAAATGTCTTCCAAGAAAACTAAATAGGATTACCTAATTATGTAATCAAATTTAGGTGTCTACATTTTTCCCCTCTTCGACATAGTGTTTAAAATAACGATATTTTGAAGATGTTTTAAAATAATAGATGACACGAAGAATTGACCAGGTGATGAAGGTGCCCTAAATTATAGACTAGAAGGTTTAGGTTGGGTGATGCCCCCTTGAGAGGATGGCTGGGAGAAAGAAAGGGGTCTAGACGACGTCTCGAAAAGAAAGTCAGTTTGGGGTGCAGCGGGCGAAAAAAGGGGCATGAACGGGTAAGAAGAGGGTGAAAAAAGAAAGAATGTGACAAGAGTCGACAAAATGGAGGAAAGGGTGGGTGGAGAGGCATTTGGGAGGAAAAATGGATCTTATGAGGCCCTTAATAAGGGCTGGGAGGGCCATAAATAGGTCATTTGCACACCTGAGAGCTTGAAAATAGAGTGATTTGAGCTCTGAGCTGATATAGCAAGATGACAAGTGGAGGGAGATTGAGACATCGTTCTGAGATCGTGAGGAGTGTTCAATGACATGGGGTCCCTAGCCGACAGGTAGGGTCAAAAAATTGCTCTTGTCCTTTCATGTTTTTAGCATTTATTGCATGTTTGTAGTTAGAAAATGCGCGATCCTGCCAGCACGGGAACACGATCCCACAAAACATTGCTAGAAAAACTAGGCGAGAGGGAAAAAAGGGATTTTATGCGAGATCACAAATTTCTTGAGGTTTGGTGAATTTTTGGCGGGACCATGATCCCGCTTGAAATTCTCATGGGATCGTGATCCTAGAGCATTTCAAAGGGAATATAGGAAAATTATGCATTTCCAAAGGGAGGGGGTAAGGTCTGCGACGCGAAAATGCATTCCTGCGTCGATATAAGGGTGGGGAAGATGTCCGATCCTGTGATGGCGAGATCACAAGAAAGGGGTTTTGGTGGGATCGTGAGAACTTAGTTCTATGGGCATGTGAGCAATAATTATTTGGGTGGGAATGAAGGGAAAAAAGGGGAGGGGGGAAAGTCTAGGATAAAAAGGCAGGGGGGGTCTGACATTGAAGTAGATTTTTGGATAGAAAATAAAATTGACGCAGTGGACTTGTTTGGTTGCAGTGGTCAGTGGAGAGACTAACGAGCCAAGAGAGGCATGTAGTTGTATTATCTGTGGGGGAGTAGTTCACCCCAGCATAATGGGCTCGGATAGACGCGATTGGATTGGGATACTTGGCGCAGATGCTGTGGAGGCAGACATTTATATCCATAGTGACAACACTTTGCAAGTGGTGGCACTCTGAGATAGGGACATTCCATCTTCCGATAGGAAGATGACTTTTACTTCGGAGGATGTGTACTAGATATTTAGGCTGCCTATCTAAGGTACAACGGTGGTGGCAGGAGACTACACATAGCAGTAGGCAGTGGTCGCATTGCTAGGCCTAGGCGTAGCACCGATCCTCCGACATGGGTAGTTGGCATTGACCCAACACGTAGAAAGAGCATCGTTGGTAGAACAAGTATACATTTTTGTGTGTAGTTTAGTCTCGAGGTATATTTCCCCTGACATAGGAAGGACAGGTGTGACTCTCGCACTCCTCCCAGTGATTGTGAGGATTGTGGACGTTGGTGTCCTAGCAGCTTGGGGCACATTAATACTGATAGAGCTATACTAGGATCTCCACCAAATAGTATATCATGGTGGGGAGAATCAGGGGAGGAGTTTTGGTTTTAATTCATTACTACAGGTATGGGCATGGGAGCACATAGCAGTGTTGAGGCCCTTGGGTAGGATAGACAGGTAAGCAGATGAACCTGCGGTATATAGCTGGGGGGAGTTTCTATCATACCATGATGTGGATGATATTGATTATGGGAGGGAGACATTGGACGGGCTATAAGATGACATCACATGGTGACCATACCTGGGACTAGCAGCATGGGCAGAGGATCAGAGGGAGATGCCATATGCCATGACTCTGACCTACATCATAGGTCGATGGGAGTACATTATTGATCAGTATAGGCAAGACAGGGCCACCTGACAGTTTGAGTATGTACAGGGGGTACCAAACGCCAAGCACTGGTATCAAAGGACCACTCGAGAGTGGTGGTCTGAGTTTGGAGTGAGATTGGATAGGGGAGGGCTACTGGATGTGTGGTGGGTGATACAAACTGTATAGTGGGTTTGGGTTAGAGGACTTGCATATGGGGGGGACCACCCCAGAGTACTAGACCTAGTTTCAGAGGCCACAAGCAATAGGGAGGTCAGGGTTACCAACCGAAGGAGATCCTGTAGTGGTGGCTAGAGGTCAGGGTCGAGCAGTTGCAGTAGGACAGGGCTAAAGAGGAGGGAGGCCTACGACCGAGAGGATAGGGAGGAGAGGAGGAGGTCGAGATGGAGACAGAGATGGAGGTGGGGGAAGGGATGGGATGGATGTGGATGGAGGAGGAGATGGGGGAGGGGATGGAGGATAGGTACGACTTGCATAGTTGTCACCACTTGCGGCACAGGGACCACCAACTGAACCACTAGCTGAACCACCACCCACAACATAGGGACGACCACGAGGACTGCCACCACCACTAGGGTAGCTAGCAAGGGTGGGATCATGAGGGGGTGGGGGTGGAGATTTGGCAGGGCATCTCACCTCCCTAAATGTGGCTTATGATTGTATGATCCAAATGCTACGAGACACACAAGGGGAGAGAGATGCCCTAACAACATAACTAGCGCAAACTCTTCAGGATGGGTTGTTGATGATTGATGAGAGGGAGTAGCTATGATGGGAGAGGGATGGACTGAGGGTGGATAGGGACCGACTGTAGGGGAGCAGGATGGACTACAATCAGAGCGAGATAGATTGTAGGGGAGAGAGATATGGTGGTCTAGTAGCTGGTCGCAAAGAGATAAGTTTCCAAGGGGACAGGGTGATACAGAGCTCACATGAGTGATTAGGGGAGGTGACTTGCCTTTAGAGGGACCTGGCAGACCTAAGGGAGTAGGTGGGGTGGTATTGGGCAATGTATCATGCATCAGTGCTACCAAACCATTGCAAGCACTATAGACGTGTGAGTTGGTTTGCGACCACATGGATAGGTATAGGGGTAGGTGCTGGCAGTAGCCAGAGGACAGGTGCTAGCATGCAGAGAGTTGGGGCCTCATAGGGGATAGGGTAGGAGAATCATCGATCTGGGCACTCACAAAGTCAGCAACAGTCGACCGATGACTCTGTGGAGATGGCAGAGGTAGAGGATTGGGTACAGGGATGGAGGTAGATACAAGGGTGGGACAGGTACCCACATAGGTGCAGGATACAGGTATTCATAGCACAGTGGAGAGACTGACACTTAAATTTATGCAAATAGACATTTTCATGACACTACCACATGCCCCACCTCAGAGTGACCCTTTTGCCAATGTCGAGATGCAACCTCCCTCATGAGAGACAGACAGGCAATGATATGCTATGGATCTTGATTATGTACATTATGATTTATTGATGGAGGGCATAGTCCCTATGTATTATAGCTATATTCTTTATGGATGGACATGGACTCATACAAATATTTATTCTTTTATTCTTTGGGATGGGACATTCTTGTATTCTTTGCCAGGATTATATATACATATGATGAGTTGGGGTGCGATATGATGTGTTATGATTTGAGATATTATGCATGGATGTTTATGATGCACTGACGTGGTTGATGCAGGATGTGATGTGATTTATTATATGATGTGAGACTAACATGTGGGTGATGTAGGATGAGATGTGCCTATGTGTTGTTCAATTTCTATGTGATGTGTGTGTATATATACGATGTAGTTACTAATGGTTTGTGGATGCAGGATGTGATGTGCTTTACTATATGTGATGCATGATTTATTTATGTCATGATTTTATGGATATATGTATGCTTGTATGGATGATGTCTTAACAATGGAAGATAATTAAAATGACCCAGCAATGCAAGATTAATGGAATGAACTTAAAATGAATTAACAATGCAAGATAAAATGAATGAACCTAAAATGAATTAACTATGCAAGATTAAATGAAATGAACCTAAACTGAATTTACAATGCAAGATAAAATCAACCTAATTTTTTTTAACAATGCAAGATAAAATGTAACTAAAATAAATTTCATTAATGTAAGATAAAATGAAACTAAAATGAATTTGATTAATGCAATGATAATGAATGAACATAAAATGAATTTTTATTAATGCAAGATAATGAGTCTAAAATAGATTAACAATGCAAGATAAAATAAGCCTAAAATGGATTAACAATGCAAGATAAAATGAACCTAAAATAATTTTGATTAATGCAATGTAGGGTGAATATGATGTAGTAATGAAAGATGTGATGCAACGTAGATATAATGATGCAAAATGTGACTAACTAAATGAGATAATGTAGGGTGAGAGTGAATTATATGATTTATAAATGCAAGAGCTAAGATGAATTAATGACAATTGAAATGATAATGCAATAATTAATGCAAATACGATTTAATAATGCAAGCTAAATGAGATGTAAAATGCAAATGGAATGTCACTGAAATATGAGGATAGGAATGTAGATGAAATGAGATGTGAGGATGGGGACAAAGGCATAGCATATCACTGCTTGACTAAACCCTCGCTGATAGGTGGGGGATAGTGAAGTGGGAGAGCTAGCAGGTGAGGGGGGATTTTCACAATCAAAATCCATGGGTTAGGGATGTGAATGGAAGGAGATGGTAGATAGGTTTGCATCAGGATGAGGTTTTGGGAATGAGTGAAAAGTGGAAAGCGTGTGTGATGTGAAGGGGATTTTGTTGAGTTTTGAGGATGCTTGGTTGGATTGATAGTAGGGATTGTGTAGCTAAGGGGTTTTATAGGGGGGGGGGGATTTAATAATGCGATAATTAATGCGAATACGATTTAATTATGTGAGCTAAATGATATGTAAAATGCAAATGGAATGTCATTGAAATATGAGGATAGGAATGTAGATGAAATGAGATGTGAGGATGGGGATGAAGGCATAGCATATCACTGCTTGACTAGACCCTCGCTGAGAGGGGGGGGATAGTGAAGTGGGAGAGGTAGTGGGTGAGGGGGGATTTTCACAATCAAAATCCATGGGTTAGGGATGTGAATGGAAGGAGATGGTAGATAGGTTTGCATCAGGATGAGGTTTTGGGAATGAGTGAAAAGTGGAAAGTGTGTGTGATGTGAAGGGGATTTTGTTGAGTTTTGAGGATGCTTGATTGGATTGATATTGGGATTGTGTAGCTAAGGGGTTTGATAGGGGGGGGGATTGTATGAAGCTTGAGCACAGGGTATTCTGAAGGGGAATACCACCATATAGTTTGAGCACTTAGTTTGATATAAAAATAGAAGGAACTAGCCAAAGTTATTAGGAACTTGAGGTTGTATCACTAGCATTACATGGGACTGACATGAAAAAGACACACAAGGGTTTCCCCAACATCACACATGAACCTGAGCATAAGCATGGTGAAAATGATGCCGAGGAACCCACAAACAAATGACACTTCCCAAATGCACCATGTGACCCAGAAGACCACATGTAGGTCATGCAAGGTTTGCATCCGACTAACTCACAGGTAGAAACAAAAAAACCAAAGAGATCAAAAACCATCCCTCATTGCAGCGCATCATGATATAAAGGATCATGGCGACCTTGAGGAGAGACGCAAGATGAGACCGCAAATCAAGTAGAAAAACCAAAGAAAGCACTATGAAATCAAAATGATAAGACCCAAAAGACATTATTTTCCAAAAGAGATTGACTGATTGTGGATGGTGGGATTAGATCAGACAGGAGGAAATATGCATCCTACAAGGACCTAGTTGGTGGGATTGGCTGCAAAGTGAAGTGTTGACTGGCAAAAAGGAGAATCTTGGAGAATCACAATGATAGGGAATGCTTGTTGAGGAAGTTTTTGGGATTGTGATTACGATAGGTCATGCGCTTGAGATTAAAGTACTACCAAAGAACTAGGGATATGTACAAAAATCCAAAGGACAAGGACACAACAAGGTACACTGGGACACTATATATAATTGAATATTTTACAAAAGTTTAGGTGATCAAGATAGGTCAATGAGTGAAAAATATGTACACGACTCAATATTTAGGGATAGGACATGCTGCTATATATACATGAAGCTCAGGATGCAGTATAGTAGTTTTCTTTTGTAGATTTGATGATAAGAACACCTTGGGAAAAGGGGTGGGTGAAATGAAAGAATGATGGGATATCTGTTGGTGGAAAGTAGGTTCGATGGGAAAATGAGAGTTTGATAGATAATGATACAGTCCATTATGTGTGGTGCCTGTTGCCAGGTTTTCACCAACATACTTGTCCAAGGTGCCTGACTACCAAGTTTTCACCATTGGACCATTATTTCTCTTTACTTTTTTCATTACATTTATTTATTTATTTATTTTTTCTGGATTTTTTACTTTTTATGAATTTTTTAAGGATCATAAGGATGGTTCAAGCATTGAACTGCTTTAGATGTATGATATTGATAGGATCATTCAGGGGCTCCCCTTCTAGTGTGGACAAGTGATAGGCTCCGGAGCTGAAATTGGTTGTTACAATACAGAGACCCAGCTAGGTAGGTTCAAAATTTCCTTTCTTTTCTCAATTGGCTTATACCTTCTGGTCTCCTTGAGGACCATGTCTCCCACTTGGAATTTCCTGGAGTGAACCTTTTTGTTGAATCTTCTTTTGAGGTAGTTTTGGTAGACTATCAGGCGATCATAAGCCCACTGCCTCTTCTCATCTAGTAGATCCAACTGGGTAAGGTGTGTCATGTGATAGTCTTCATATGTGGTGTATTTCTTCATGGACATGCGTAGTGAAGGGATTTAGACATCGATTGGTAAAATGGCTTCAGCACCATATACCGGGGAGTATGGGGTGGTCCCCGTGGGTGTGCAGAATGAAGTGTGATAAGCCTAGAGGGCGGGATTGGTTTGGAGATGCCAGTCACAGCTAGAATCATTGACAACTTTTTGCAAGATCTCTACGATAGTTTTGTTAGTTGCCTTAGCTTGGCCATTTCCTTGCAAGAAGTATGGGCTAGAGAAATGTTGATGGATGTGGAATTGGGCACATAGATCTCTGACATGTTGATGTTTAAATGGTGTGCCATGGTGTGTGAAGATGGTGGATGGGATGCCAAAATGACAAATGATATGGTAGAGGATGAACTTAGATATCTGGACACTTGAAGTTAGGTTGAGCGGAATTGCCTCAACCCACTTTATGAAATATTCTATGCCCGTTATGATGTACTTATGTCCATTAGAGGAATGTGGGGTGATCATGCCAACGAGGTCAAAACTCCAACATGAAAAGGGCCACGGGGATGCAATTGGCTGCAGATCTTGCACTCGTTCATGAATCATATTAGCATGTTGCTGACAAGGTAAGCACTTCTTCACAAAATCATGTGTCATGCTCCATCATTGGCAATTAATACGCAACTCTAAGTAGTTTCTTTTCTAGGACCACACCACTCATGTGGGCATTGCAAATTCTAGCGTGGACCTCGTGCAAAGCCAAGACAACCTCATTCAAGTCTAGACATCGAGAGAGGATGTTATGATACCCACAATGATACAGGGTATTGGCTACAAGGGCGTACCAGGAGGCTCTGTGAATAAGGCTCTGGCATTGGGTGTTGGTGAGGTGAGGGGATATGATACCATTTTTTAGATAAGCATGAATGTCGTGGTACCATGAGGATTGAGGACTAATCAAGACACACACTATTTCAAAGTCAACATTTTCATAAGCGAGCGTGTGTAGCTACTCGACTAGAAACTCATATTGTGTTGCATCATGAGGGATCTCTAACAATGACCCGATAGTTTCCATTGCATCGGCTGCCTTGTTGTGAAGTCTTAGCACTTGTGTGAATTGTATGTTGACAAAATGTTCTTTTAGTTTATCCATAAGCTCCTTGTAGGGAAGTAGCTTGTCATCCTTGGTTTGAAATTCATCTAGTACCTGTTTGATGATCAGCTAGGAGTCTCCAAACACTTGTGATTCTATGATGTTCCATTGAATAATTGTTCTGAGACTAGAGATGAGTGCCTCATACTCTACAATGTTATTTATGCACTGGAACCCTAATTTGAAGGACTTAGGGATGTAATCGCCTTGAGGGGTGACAAGAAGTATCCATGCCCATGATCCGTGAGATGTATATGATCTATCAAAATACAACTTCCATAGAGGTCATTCTTTGACCATGCAGAGATGTTCATCTGGGAACTCCATCACGAGTGGGTATGCATCAAGTAAGGGCGCTTCAACAAGCTGATCAACAATGACTTGCCCTTTGATGTCTTTTTAATTGACATACTAGATGTCAAATTCAATGAGAAGCATTACCCACTTTTCCATCCAACATGTGAGCCTCATTCTTGAGAGGAGGTACTTGAGGGGATCAACCTTCGATACTAGCTTCACTGTGTGGCTAAGAATATAGTGACAAATATTTTGAGTGGAGAATACCACCGCTAAGCATACTTTTTCCATAGGGGATTAATTTAGCTCATAGCCCACCAATGTATGAATGATATAGTAGATAGCCCTCTCCTTTCCATTATCATTGAGTTGTGCTAGGAGTGCCTCCAATGCCGTAGTGGTTGTTGATATGTAAAAAATGAGGGGTTGACCTGGCATTGACGACACAAGTATAGGTGAATTTTCCAGGTACTCTTTAAGGTTTTCAAAACTATGCTGACAAATTGGGTCCCATTTGAAAGTTGTGTCTTTGCACAATAGGTGTTTGAACGGTTGGCATTTGTCTGCCAGCTAGGAGATGAACCTTCAGACTGGTTGTAGTTTCCCATGTAGGCTTCTCAACTGCTTGAGCATTCTAGGGGGAGGCATTTTTTTATAGCTTTCACCTTCTTTGGGTCGATCTCTATGCCTCACCTTGATACAATAAATCCTAACAACATTCTAGATGTAACATCAAAGATGCATTTCTTGGGATTCAATTTTAGGCTTTAGTGATGCAGACGATCGAACACACGCTCAAGGATATCAAGGTGTTCCAATCACGTTCTTTATTTGGCAAGGATGTCATCTACATAGTCTTCAAGGATTTTATGAATCATGTCATGGAAGATTGCGGTCATTGCTCTTTGATATGTAGCTCCCACATTCTTTAGCCCAAATGACATCATGTTATAACATAATGTGCCCCACAGTATTGTGAATGTTGTCTTATGTTGATCTTGTTCTGCTATTTCAATTTGATTTTACCCTAAGAAGCTATCCATAAGTGATAACATCTCATGGCCTACTGTAAGATCAACTATCATATCAATGTTGGGCAGTGGAAAGTCATCCTTGGGGGCATGCTTTGTTTAAATCTCTAAAGTTAGTGCAGATTCTGATCTCACCAGAAGGCTTAGTGACGAGTACCATATTTGAGATCCACTCTAAATAATCTATAGCTCTAATGGTCTTGGCTTGTAAGAGATTTTCCAATTGTACCTCGACCAGAAGGGCTACTTTTAAATGCATTTTTTGAAGCTTATGTTTAACTGGTTTGGTCATCGGATCCAAGGTGAGATGAACAACCAAATTTGGATCAAGCCTTGGCATATGCACATAAGACCATGCAAAATTGATCGTAGCTTTGTGGAGGAGTGTAGTGAAATCTTTCTCTTTAGCCTCGGATAAGGACGTTGCGATGTAGGTGATCCGTGGATACTCATCCATTTCTAGATTGACAGGCTTGGTATCTTTGATGAGGATGGACGATTGCTCTAGCCTGTAGTCTTGAATGGGGGAAGACATAGATCTTCATCCTCTAGTGCCCTAGAGAGGTTTTCACCAGAGGATGTGCCCTTTGTTTTTACTATTTTGGAATCAGTATGTTCCCTAGAGGGGTTTTCACATAAGGAATTTTTATCTTATTTTTAATTTTTAATTTTATGGCTGAAGACTTCCTCTTCCCCAAAATATCCCTCGGGGTTGAGCTGATAGACGTCTGCTAATTTCTGCACCCAATCTAACTATTGATCTGTAGCACCCATGAATTTTACGAGTACTTCCTCACTTCAGAACTCATCAATATGTGCCATGCTTGGTTGGTCCCAGTCTATGAGGTTAGGGTGGAGGAGTGGGAGGTCAATGAGGTTGATCGTGAGTTGATAGCGGACATAGTTACCAGGAAGGTTTTGTCATCGAAAATATCATTGTGGGCTCTTTTTTATTCCTTTTCTGGAATGTCTTCGACTTCCATGAGTTTGTTATGGATATTCAAGAGGGTCATGTTAGGAGAATTAGTGCCCCCAATCACGACAGTGGGTCATTGTATGTACAGGTGAGGGGTATTAAAATCTATGCCTTGATGTGGTGGATTCTTGGATACTTCCATTGGTTCTTTTTTTCTAGCCTCTGTGGGTCCAAGGCCGCTACCTTGATAGTCCCATTACTCAGTGGCCCATTTGTGGGATATGGGGTATTTATCCTTAAAATACCTGATAATCTCAGTGTCAAGTGGTGGGGGGTCCTTGTACAACCACCTGTTGATATTAGGGTCTAGTTCTTGACCATTCAAAATTTTGTGTGAGATGAATGTAGATGATCCCAGTTGTTTGATCTTGGGACCCTCCTGGGGGGTTTTAGTTTGATGACACATACATCCCTAAGTGTGTGGGTCTAAGGGGAGTTCCCCTACTATAAAAGCATTAGTGAGGTTATATTCACCACATCCTTTGTTGTTGATCTTAATGGAAGAGAAGGTAGAGGCTAAGATTATCTCTGGATCGAAGTGGGATCGGGATGAACTGGTGATGGAAGTGCCGATGTTGATTCTAGGATATTGGGTGTAGTGAGGGAATGATGCTTCCAATGCATGACAATATGTGAAGGGTTGGGGATTTGTGTGGATGGTGATTTTAGTGCCTTGATATGAGAATTTGATGCACTAATGATAGGTGGAGGGGACAAATTTGATGGAGTGGATCCATGGGTGCCCGAGGAGAATGTTGTGGGTTTGGTACTAGCAACAGATATCTGGCCTCTATGAGTGGTAACAATGCATTGACTATCAACACCTTTGACATGGATCACATTTACAATAGGGTCAACTTGGGAAATGTAGCCAACAATTTTTTCATAGTTGATGTAAGTTGTGTTATAGTCTTTCTCATCAACGTGGTCACCTTGTTTTCCCTTGCCCTGGTTTTGGGGAGGATTAGTGTTGGTTTGGTTCTTACCTGCATTGTGTTGAGGAAACACATTTTGGTAGATTTGAAGGTTAACATTTGGTGACATCTGGGGAGGGGAGTCACCTATGATTTCCTTCTTGTCAATGAGGTCTTGGACATAATGTTTGAGATTCATGCACTTCACAGTGGTGTGTCCCTTAACACAGAGATAGTCACAATACTCATAATTACCTTGTACCAAGTTAGCTTAGGTGTTGACTCATCAAATGGCTAGGTTTGTAGGTACACAATCATATTAGCATTGGCCATGTGGTGAAAGATGGCATCCAAAGGTTCTCCAACGGGATTAAATGTTTGTTTCTAATTGTTTTGGACACGTGGCTTGTTCTGACCCTGAGTGAAAGATATGACATTAGTTTGATTGGTGGGTGGGTGGCAATGCAGTTGTTGATAGGTGGGTGCATGTTGTTGGTATATTAGGGGAGGGGCATTGGGACCAGCTACAACAACTTGTACATGCTTGGTATCTGTGGCTCCATCTGTGACCACATTTTTATTCTTGTTCCAGTAGCGAGGTTGATCATTGTTGGACCAATCCTGCGAGCCCTCCTTGTAATGTTTGATGGCACCATCATCCAAAATATCTCATTCGATGTCCATTCCTTTTCCTTTTATGTCCTGATAGGTCTATATGCAATTAATTCACATGAAGTGGAATAACTTTGAGTGTAAGTTGTCAATGAATATCTTGGTAAGATGTTTTTTTGGCAGTTGGTATGACAGTCTTGTGGTGAGGTTTTGCCATCTTTGTAGATAATTGATCAGCGTCTCACCTCCCCTTTGTTTGGAATTGCATAGGTCTAGCAAGAAGAGCTCATTTTTTACGTTGTGTGCATACTGGGCCACAAATTTATCTAAGGGATCGACAAATGTGGGGACAAAGCTGTATGGTATCTTGTAGAACCACTCGATGGTGGTCCCTCCCAGACTTTTGAGGAACATGCGCATGAGGAAATTGTTGCTATAGGATACCTCTTGGCATGCCATGTAAAACTCTTTGACATGGTTGACCAGATCTCCCTTCCCTCAATACTTATCAAATTTGGACATTTCAAAGTGCTTGGGGAAGGGGGTTTATGTAATGGATCTTTCAAACAGGTATGGGCAGACCTCTTCGAACTTGAATTCTTTGCCCTCATTACCAACCTTGAGTTCTTTGAGGGAATTCTTCATCTCTTCCCACTTTGAGTTGATGGGTTTCAGAGTGGGTACTCCCATTGGGAATGGATTAGATGGTGTGAGTGAATATGGAGGGTTGTGTAGATGGAATTGTGGGATTGGGTAGCGAGATTGCCCAACCGCATAGAGTGTTTGGAACAGATTTTGAACAGCTTGCTGGGCAATGTATTGTTGCTGCAATGTTGAAGTGTGCTGTTGTGTGGGGTATGACATGGCTTGTTGTTGGGGGTGAGAGGATTAGGCTACTGTGTCAAGAAATACTGCTGCTGTGGGGAGGTTGGTAGAATGGTTGCTGATGGGACTAGCCTTAGGATTTCCTGATATATGAAGGGTGCATACTTGTATTACTAAGAGGGGGGATGGTAGCTTGGGTATGCACTATGGGAAGTTGTGCGAGGAAGTTAATGAGATAGGAAGAGCTAAGATGTTGTGAGGGTGGTGGCACAATTTGCGAGGCAACTGGTGACTTAGATAGGTAGTTGGTGAAAGCGGGAAAGGATGTGACAAAGGAAGATAGCAAAGGTTGTTGTGTTGTATGAGGAAAGGTGGTTTACGAATGAGATATGTGAGATTGTGTTGGTATTCCTAAGGCATTCATTTGCACTTGGTTGAGGCTCCAAGTAGCGTTGTTCCTTTCTACAAGTTGTGATGTAGAGGTGGATATGAATGTAGGAGGAAAGGTGGGATTTTGTGATGCAGACGAAGGGTTTTGGGATGCCATAAATGACATTCCTGTTGTGAAGGCAACTTGCAGGGCTTATGTGCTTGCAACGAAGGGTGGTGGAGGAACTTGTGTAGAGGTTGGCTATGTGATGGATGTTGATGCAGGATCCTAACTTATGATAGGTGGAGGTACTGTCTGCGTGGGGTTTTGCATGGGGGGTGGTGGTGGTGCTTGTGCATAAGTTTATGATTATGTGGCCATTTGTGAAGTAGTAGGTGGAGGTTGTGCACCCATGATAGAAAAGGGAGTGAATTGTATCGTTATTTGAGCTCTGGGGTTTGTAGAATCGGGTTGCAAGAGGTGAGGAATGGGTCAAGCCATATGGGATAGTTGCATGGTGGGGACATGGATTTGTTGGACAACAACATGATAGGTGTTGGTGTGGATATGGATGGGTCTTTTGGGATCAAAGGGTCATAGGTGTGGCGGAATGGGAGTACCCTCCTATGCATAGTTTGCTAAAATGGCAAGACAGTTATGTGTTATAATTGTACTTACCATTTATGCATGTCCTGGATGACACATGAATGCTTCCATAGAATCTATGGTAGGTGTTTTAGTGGGTTCTACCCACACATTTTCAACTGGCGGTAGTTGAGGGTCATATGTCACCATGGTGCTGGTGGGATTGTTTGGATCTATTGAGCTAGAGGCCTGGTTGTGGTCCATTCCTTTCCTCTTCTTTGATTGTATCTCAACATGCATGAAATGCAAATTCCTAGGATGGGGAAGATAATATGTGACAAGGGGATGTTAGTGATAGGGTTCTAGACCAAAATGAGGCTGGATATGACTCAAATGTAGGGACTAAGATGCTTGGATGAGAAGGACCTAGGTGATGCTGGGTTTGGTAATGTCCTAAAGGATGCGTGGCTAAGGGTCGAAACAAGTTGTTTTTCCTGATATGGGATCAAAATAAGGGGGATTGATAGACTTGTGATCTTTGGATGACATGATCCTTACTCTAGTGAGCCAATCTCTAGATCGAGATGATGAGGCCCACAAGAGTAAGTACTAGCTACCCTAGAGAATGCTTAGTCGAACAGGTGGATTTAAGGTCCTCTTGAAGTTTTATGAGGTTTTTGAGCAACTCGAGATGACTCTTGGGTAGTGGGTGATCTGGGATTTGGTTTTGGTTTTGGATAAAGGATGATTGTAACTGATTTCTAGGCTTTTTATGGGGATGATATGAATGTACCTAGGAGATGAACTAAGGTGGGAGGATGTTGAGACAATCTCATGAGTTTTGAAAAGGATGGGATATGCCTTCTAGTATTCACTTTCAAGTCTGAAAAAATGATGATTTACTTGGAAGCGTGTAGCAAACTTCTTGATTCTTGCATTTTAACCCACATTATCTATATTTTCTTGGTATTTATCTTCCTTTTAGGTTGCAGTTATGATGGGTTGGTGATCTTTGAACTTCCTTTCAGCAACCTTCTTTTCTCGATATATGTATGGTGTTGGTAACTTGTCCTTCTTGTGCTTCATTGATTCGTTCATAAGTCCAAAATGTTTTCAATCTCTGCATATTGGATCTATCAAGCTAGGAAGTGACTATGGTAAGTGTACCTTGGCTTGGTTTTGAAAAAAAATGGATTACCTTCTGGAATGTTTGACAAACAGTCCCACAAGAGACAAAGCAATCTTGTGGGAAAATATGCAAATGATCTCTTTGGCAAAGAACTTGTAACCTCAATTTGTGTATGTTTGACCAATTGTTTTCATTGGGTTTTGGTAACTTCGGAGACACACGTAAGCAATTTATACCCTAAGGAATCGGTGTGACTAAAAAACCTATGCTCATTGACTTAGGCACACATCCAAGAGCTAATCAGAATATGACCATCACCAAGCATGCAATGGATCTAGTCATGATGTCATATTATTTGGTTCCAAGTGCTCAAGGATGGCACGATATGATGAGTGTCTTGGGGAGATTACTATTCTCCTTGCACAAAGATTAGAAAGCCTTTAGGGGTAGATCGGGTAGGTTTCTGATTAATGACTTCTAGTAAGATTTGTGGTGTCCTCCCAATTAGTTTGTATGCGTGTGACTCACTTAAGAGCCTAGTTGACCATGCTGAAATCATAGGGATATTCACCTAGCTCAAGCTACCATCAACACACCTTTCCTAAGCTTAAGAGGATAAGGCAAGAGTTTTCTCAACACCTTGTTTATATATCGATTAGGGAATTACCGGTTTAAGGTTGTTCTCTAAAGAGGAAGCACTTCTCTCTAGACATGCCTCACTAGAAGTGAAGTCAATTGAACTTGATCTTTCTCTTCATCCAAGTTCCGCGAAGGTGAGGGGAGAGGATACATATACAAATTAATTGCCTTCATGTCACATATTTTACCAAGGTTTGCAAAATTTTTAAAAGCTCTACGGAAGTGTTGAAAAACACTCCTTCAAACACACCAAGAAGTGTTCATTCCAAATTGAACCTAGTTTAGACTAAGTGTTTGCTATTCTAGAACTTTCAAACACTCATTTTTAACATGCAAGGTTCTTTGAAAAATGCTTGAAATGTAAAATATTTGCACAATGAGTTACTCCCCTTTAAGCATTCAAGATTTGTTTGATTGATTTTAAGCACCAAAATGAAGTATTTATTGCATTGATTTTTTATCCCTTAGGCATTCAAGATTTGGTTGTTGTTCATTTTAAGCACCAAACAAAGTGTGTAGAGTTTGCCTTGTTCAATTTTACCCTTTGTTGATTTTAAGCCCAAATTGAAATGGTGAGGTGTTGTGAGTTCATACAATGTTCATTTTAAGACCTTAGGATTAAATGTGTAAATTATATATTTTTACCATTAATTCACGATCTTGTTGACTTTACCTACAATCCCGCAAACACAGAAAATAGTGATCCCGTGGACCGTACTCGCGATCCCACAAGTCTGTCAAAAAAACAAAATTTTGGAAAGAACAAAAATGATAGACAAAATTTAATGTGATACCTGTGGTAGTGATCCCACAAGTATAATGCGCACTCCCGCAAGTCTGTCAATAGGTACATGAGCATAAATTTTGAGGCTTTGTTGTCAGTTTAAAAATGCCTTATGGATTACATATTTTTACAGCACAGTCCCGCAAGGTCTAACCACGTTCCCATGTTGTGTGTTCGCGATCCCATAGACTATGTCAAAAAAATTATTGGTGAAGTTTTGGACCTGAGAAATTTAAGAAAGAAGAGAACAAGTTTGACGGGAAGCGATCTCGTCGACAGTACTCGCGATCCCGTAGGTCTGTGTTTTTCTTACTATGTGAAATCTGAGAGTGGGAATGTCGACACAAATGCTCTATCTCCCTTCTCAAACCCACAAAACACCCAAAAAAGCTTGCAAAACACTCAAACAACAAAAAATGTTAGTTTTGGGGTTAGTTTTGCAATAAAATGATGAGATAAAAGAGGAATGACCCTAGAAGTGGGTCCCACCAGGCGTGCCAAAATGTATACAATGAAAATAGGGGTTAAAGGAATATAATAAACAAGTTAAACTTTCTCAAATGCATCTCCTTGTGACAAGTGTCACAATGGGAGAGGTTGGAAGAAATAGGGGAATGTGACCATTTTGGGAGATGTGTGAGGGGACAAATGTGTAAGAGGAAGATAGAGTATGTAAGAGGTGTGTAAGAACATTTAAGGTTAACATGAGGTGAGAGAATTGGGGGATGTGAGGATTTGATATGAGGGTTGACTTGGGTTGGGTTATGATTTCTTAATCCATGGATTATGATTGTGAAAATTCTTAGGAGGTGATTAGGCTTGGATTAAGAGGCAAGTGGGAAAGTTAGGAGGATGTGATGGGAGGAGAGAGAATGAGTGGAGGGTTTGATTGGCTAATCACGGGTCATTAGATAATTAAAGGTGATTAGTATGTGTGAATGAGTTGGGTTGAGTAGGAACTCAAGGTTAGGTTAGTATGATGGGTTTGGTTATGGGTTAAAGTTAGGAACCATGTGCTCAAATTGGATTAAATGTATTATTTAATTCCAAGTGGGAGGAAAATGGGGGTTTATGAATTAATTTAAATAGATATATGTATCCATTTAAATTAATAGAGGAATATGGATTTAATTAATCATCAGACTATGGGTTTGTCATTTAGATCATTAATTGGGTTATAGTTAATTAATTAAATTAATTAACTAGGGGGTGATATAGATTAATTAAATAAATAATATTTAATTAATAAAATGACTTATGAGAGAACTAAATAGGATTACCTAATTATGTAATTAGATTAGGTGTCTACAAATAGATAAGCAAGACAAGCATTCTACTAAGTAGACCACCTTGTGTGGATGCCTATCACTTGCCACTGAGGTCAAGGAGGCCAAAGTTATGCTCTTGGGATTAGTATGGTTTTGGCTTGGGCCAACTTATCATTATTCAAATTTTCTTTGAAGCTTATATATACATATGCATGCACTTATGTTCACTTTGTGGTTGCAGGGTTCATAATCCAAAGCATAATGAAGAAGTGAATTTTGTAAACCATAGGGTTTAATGAAAATTGTGTGTATTATGTGTTTACATCATGTATACTTTGTGTCTTCATGCATTAATGTGTATACATTGTGTATTCTTTGTGTTTTCATGCATCATGTGTCTACTTTGTGTCTTCATGTATTGTACATTCATATATTCATGTGTATAGATCTCATAATTTCAAGTATATGTTCCATGGTTCTATGTTGACCATGTTAGAATATAAGTTTTAATGAATCTAAGGTATGAATCTATATTGGAAATCATAAAGTGAAACAAGTTATACTCAAGTTACGTGGCAAAAGCTACTCACGTAAAAGGAGTTATGTAAAACCACCATTGCTTGAGGACAAGCAGTTTGAGGAAGGGTGGACTGTCATGTCCCCATTTTAAGATAAAATTTTAATAATAATTAAATAATAGAATATTATTCAATAAATGATGATATATTATAATTAATATTAAAATATAAAAAATAAGAAATAATAATAAAATATTATTATAATATAAATAATAATTAAATAAAATATAAATAATAATAATATGATATAATCTATTATCAATAAAATAAGATTTAAAATAAATAAAAATTAAATAATAATAAAATTACAATGAACGAATAAATTAAAAAATTAAATACAAGAGACAATATTGTAGAAAGTATGTTACCTTTCTAAATAGGATTTAGTAATAAATGATAATAAACATAAAATAAATAGTATAATATAAAATAATATAAATTAACTAAATCTAATGAAAGGTCAAGAGATATGTAATAAAGAGATGTGACTCCTTCAAAATAAGATATAAAAGGGAGGAGAGTTCATTTGAAAAAAAGAAAGAAAAAAAGGAGGGAGTTTAAGAAGGATTAATAGAAGAGGAAAGGAATGTGAAGAAAATAAGGAAGCTACCTTTTCAAAGGTAGCAATGATGAAAGGATGTGACTCTTCAAAATTTTTTTAATTATGAATGGCTGTGACTTTTCAAAAATAGTTGTAATTATGTAGTGTTGTGACTTTTTGGAAGGGTTTTAATTATGAAGGGAAGTTACCTTTTCAAAAGGATTGTGATTATGAAGGGTTGTGATTTTTTGAAAGGACTATGATTATGAAGTATTGCTACTTTTGGAAAGAGGGTCAATTATGAAGGGTCACAACTCCTCTCAAATTTGATGAAAAGGTGTGACGTTTCAATCATATAGGTGGACAAACACAATCTATTAAGACCATGTGCAATGCATCTATTCTTGGAATCAACCAATACACAATTATAACAGGAAACCAAGATAAGTGATATGAAGGGGACATTACATTAAGATTTTAGATATATTTTTTTAAAGTTAGGATATGGTATGTTGTTCATTGCAAGTGTTTTTGGTTGTGCACTTGGTGAATTAAGGTTTAATAGTTGACTTTCTTCTCCTATTCTATATTTCAAAGATGACGTAAGGGTTTTGGGATTATGTGATAGCATGCAATATTTGTAGAAAATTTTTGGGAGTTATTAGAGACCACAGTGACTAAATTTAATGGGTTCAAACACTTTGATTTCCTTTTGCAAGGCATTAGAGATAGAGTTTTTGGCAACAATTTTCATACTACACATTTCTTCCATTTAGGCCAACCAAATTGATATAGTTGTGTGTTGTAGAAGACATATATATGTTCAAATCTTTTTGTGGAATGTATGGATGCATGAAATATGTGAGAATGGGTGCAAATGTGAATGCATAATAGATGGTCAATGAATTTTGTGAAACGTAATGATGAAATGTATTTTTTATGTATGAAACTAAGAATTGACATTTTTGAGAATGCCTTTTTCTACTAGAGTTCACCAACTATACTCATTTTAATGACAAGATATTGTATCTTTCTCTTAATAGGTGATCTTAAATCTATAGGTCATTTGTAGCTTTCCCTAAGGTATGGCACCTTATCTTGCAAGTTTGTTTTAAAAAAAATTCATATAGTGTGAGTTGGATTGTACCATGGTTTTTGCCTCCTTGAGTTTTCCAAGAAAAGTATTTTTAATTAAGGATCAAATAAGTTTTGAAGGGACCTGAAACCCTTTATATAAAATTATGCCTACAACACAATGTCAGGAAACTAGTAACCTACCAACAACCAAAAAACAAAAAAAACATGAAAAATTCCTCATAAAAATGTTGGTGTTATTGTATGCTGCATTTCCTTCTCTTGTTATTTACTTATGCATATGTGACGAATGTATTGAATGAGTAATAATCGATAAAGTTCTAATATATGTCAATTCATCCTCCTCTCAACATCAAAATTGTGCAATGGAGACCCCTATGCATAGTTTTACTCAAGTACTAATATCATTCTCAAAATATTATTGTAAAAGCATAAGTAAAATTTTAAAAATATTTAAGAGCATACATAATTAGTTAGAGAGCTAGATACAAGGTTTGTCCACTAGAAAGTGTTGGCTAAATATTTTGTAAGTGGTTGTAGACACACCACTTATAAAATGGAGTTTTTAGACAAAACATGTGAGACATAATACCTCCTCTCAACTTAGGGGAGGTTTCCTTCTTATTGTCGTTGAATCAACTAGAACTTAACAAAAAATTCAAACTTAATCTAAAATTTGGGTGTTGCACATATCACTTCATCTTTCTTCAGGAAGGATTTCCACTTCATAAATATTCACTTACAAACTTGTGACTTTTTACAACTTCACTTCTAAGCACTAACTGGAGCAATAATTGTGATAATCTTAACATTAATTGAAAGATTCATTGTTAAGCATATTGGTAAACTATTAAATAAGGAATTTACATAAGCTCAAAGACTCATACACTATCCTATAATGATTTAAGGGATGAGGCATCAATATGTTTAGCACAAAGACTTAATGCATACAACTTCCTTTCTAATTTCTAATTCTATGAATAATCACAACTCAAAGACTATGTATTCATTTCTACTTAACTCAAATTGATAATTACAACACAAATAAAATCAGATTTAAAGCTCACCTTATAACATCACAAACAACTCGTACACTTTCTCGATAAATCCAAGGTAATACCACTTTTTCGACGTAAGAATGCAACAACGATATTACAAGTCCCTCCAACTCAAAGATTGAAAAGACTTGCTCTTTTATTTACTTTGAAATCAACTTGCATAAGTAAAAGAAAAGTTTACATTTTGCACAATTTCAACAGAGTTTTCTTGCAATGCATAAAAATAAAAAATAAAATGAGTATCCTCTCTATATATAGGTGAGGAGCTAAGAGAAAATGGTGGGATAAGTCCAACTAACTTTCAATTTTTCCATAGCTACCTATGACTTATTCCAAAAAAATTTCCTAATGTAACTTGAATTGCAATTTCTTACATGTAATTACAAGTTGCAATTTACATTTAATTTGTTTAAAAGAAATTACATCCTATTCTAAAAAGTGGAAAAAGAAAATAAGTATCCTAAGACACTCCTTGACCTTCTTCAGTCCTATTCATGAATGCTTGATATTTACGAATTGACTTGCACACTTATTTAGGATTAGGCACACCTACATGTTCTTTGCCACCATAATTGTCTTGATAGTTAAATTTGAACATTTGGTTATTATTGTCTTGTTATCTTCAAGAACAGTTTGAATCCAATCTAGTGAGAATTGGTACCCTATGAGCTTGTGAAGATAATTTAGCATGAAATGATATACCTCAAGCTCTACATGGACCATCAATAAGATCTCTACAATTGTAGTGTACTTAGAATCAAATCTTGATTTTCCATTACCAATTTGCAAGATATCTTTTCAAATCTAGCAATGATCTCTTGCTCTTTTTCAACACAAGTCTCAATAGTTTCTTCCAAGTGTGTTTTCAGGCCTTCAATGACCTAACCTCTATTCACTAACAACTCCTTGTATACAACATAATTTTTGTGAGAAGGTATTATTCCATTCTCGTACAATATTCCTAGTTCAAAATCTGAAAAATTATTCCAAACTTCAAGATCTTTCTCAAGGGACTCCAAGTTCTGATTAAAAGTTCTAAGAACTTCCTTTAACTTGAAAGTCAACATCCTTGCATATTCCATCATCTGAACCAATTTATTCACCAATTCTATTCCCTATATCATCATTTGGTCCACCCAAGAGTTAACTACATTAGCTTTCTCTCTAACTTTTTCTTCATGTTTGATGGATTCTTCAAAGATAGAGAAAGCTAAGGGATCCACATGTTCAAAAGATTTTGTGATCTTCTTAATTAATGCAATAAGATGTGCTTTCTCATCCTTGAGTTTTCTTTCTTCTCCTAGAGTTCATCATAACTTTGGGCCAACATTGCTACAAAGTCTCGTATATCATTCTTCAATTTGGTAGAGGTCCATTTCCTCATTTATACTCTTATAAACTTGTAATCAGCCATCCACATGTCTTCTGACAGTTTATTGGTGAGAGGTTCTAGCATCTCAACATACTTTACCTTATTCTTGTCCATAATCACTAATAATTTTTGGTTTAGAATTTCTAATTTGTTGAAAGACAAGCACATAGGAAGATAGACTTCTTATTTCTTCCTCTTAGGAGTGAAAGAACTCAGCCATGAAGGTAGATCTAAAGATCCTTCTTGAGACATAAAAACTATAACTTGTGTAGGATCATCTTGAGACTCTACTATCATTGTCACTATCAGTAGTGTTTCAGTTAGGAAAGCCAAAAGAGTTTGTATGGATGACATATTCTAAGAAGCCTCCACCATGAATCTATTAAAGCCCATAATGGAGGTATCAAGATGAGGCACTAAAACATCTGACAAACTAGGATGTTTAGAGTAAGAATCAAACACATTCGCTATATTTCCATGAGGACTTTCAGGAGGGGATTTAGTGGTTGATGAAGACACAATAGCTACACTTGGAGCTATAGGCGTAACATAGATCGCAGAGAAGGAATCAACATTAGTGCCTAGAGGAGACATAGGAATATCCATAGACATAATAGATGCCTAAGATTATGCCACAAGGGTAGCTTTTGTAACCACTACAAGAAGAACTATTTGAACATTTTCTTCTTGGAGTTCTTCCTCAATCTAAACAATCTGTATCTAGGCATGTTGCTTTCTATTTCTATTTTTTGGTATCTCCTTAAGAGATGCATTCACATGAACTTTTACCTTGATCTTAAACATGGGTATAGAGGAAGTGACACCATCTTTAGTGTTTTCCCTTATTTCATCCTTGCACCCAACTGACCTTGTTGTATCACTACCTGACCTAGCTTCAAGCTCTATTTTTTAACATGCTTTCTCTTTAACCAAGCATTGGTGTTGACAAAAATAGATTAAAATCTATCATAAATTGACATGCACTCTTTATGTGATCACTAGATAGGTGGAATGGAAAGATTTTCAATTATTTTTTTTACAAACTTTGGATCAAGAATACCTTTGTCATCCACCATCCCCTCTAGATTTTTGGTCAAGTTAAGGTCTATGGATTTCTCCTTGGCAATTCTATTGTAATCTATCCTCCTAATGTCATCCTCTATTTGAAGATCAATCTAAATTTATCTTCAATGAGATGAACATGGGTGAAAGATCTTTTGATTTTACCTTTCATCCCCTTCTAATTGAAATCACTCCTTGCCTCAAACTTTTTCAATTTGATCTCCTACAACTCTGTTTGCATGGACTTGGCTCTCATTGAATTTATCAAAGAATACCTCCCAATCTACAGGGGCTTTCAGGTAGTGTTAGGACTGTAAAAAAATTGGCTAAGTCTTGGTGGGCATCCTTGTTTTATGTTTTGTTTCTATTATTTTGGATTTAATTATGGTTTCTCTCATGTTTTAAGTCCAGTTCTTGAAATTAGGGTTTTCTATTTTTTGTTTTGCCTTAGGTGGTTGGTCATCAAATGTCAAGGTTTGATTTGTTAGTGTTTCATTGGTCTATGTCATCATCCTTTTAGTCAAACAAGTTGGTAAGACAAGTCTTTTGTATTATCTCTAGCTCGTGAGTTTATTTTGTGTTTATCTTTTTATCTAGCAAGTTAGCAAGCGTTGTTTCAAAATTTGTTAGTCACGTGGTCTCTAGATTTTGAAATGTTAAGTTTTATATCTAGCAAACTGGAAAGTGCCTTTGAAATTGTAGTTGTTGCTAGGTCTTGAGCTAGTTTGGTGTTAGTGTTTTTAAGCCGCGAATTGGTGAGTAAAGGGTTAGCGGTTAAGTCTTTGTTTTGGTTGCCATCTCATGAGGTTAAGAGGTCTTAAGTGTCATTATGTTGTGAGCTAGCGAGTGACTACCACATGTCCTATTTTTATGACTAACTAAGGTTTTGTTTTGCATTATCTCTGGCTCACAAGATGGTTAGCATATTCCTTTTTGAGCTTGAGAGTTGGTGAATGGTTGCCACGTGGATGGTTCAAATTTTATTTGATTAAGGCTTTGTTTTATGTTGCCGTGAACTTTCGAGATAAAAAGGTAGGTTATGTTTAAAGTGGAGAGTTGATGAGTAGTTGACACATGGAAAAGGTTTTAAGGATGGAAGGATATCTCCAATTATCATTGGTTAGTGAATGTAAAAGAAAATGTTGGCTCGAGTTGGTGACAAGCAGTTTTGTGCTAATGCTTGCTAGGTCGTTGCTATTAGGAATTTAAATATTTTATGCCAGTGAACTAGCGATAAGCTTTTATTCAGTGTTGTATCTAATTCATAGTGGTTAGAGACCTTAACATTTTGAGGTCGTGAGTCACTAATGGGTGGTTTGATTGCCTTGGTTGTCAACTCACAATGGTTTGAAGCTTTGACATTTTCAACTAGAGAGTTAGATATTGAACTATTGCCCGCTTGTCGCTAGGTTGTGAGCTATTATAAAGAACAATAATTTGGGCTGAGAGTTAACAACCAAGCACAACGTGTCTAGTTCATTTTACGGTGACTATTGAAACATAAAGAAATAAGGTGTCTAGACAATTGAGAAAGGTGACATGTGGAATTATTTGGTGTCTTTCACTATGAATTGAAAATTTTATTTCATAAAGGCTAATTTTCAAAATTTGATGAACAACTCACGATGACATGATGCTTTCCATGGCTATTTTCTAGAGTTAATTGATAAGTGCATGCGCATTAATGATTGAGATGACGACTAGTTTCTTATGGCTCGAAGAATTATAAAGGCATGATTATGAAAATGATTTTCTCACAATTGCAATCTGAAATTGAAGTGTGTTTTGAGAGTTTACAATAGTTATAGGTGTTTTTTTGTTGCAATTGCGATGTGTGAGTTAGTGCTAGTGTCAAATGGTGCAAAATTCCTTAGCTGTGTTGTGATTTTAGTTTATCTCTTCTACAAATATGTGTAAGGAAACCTTAAGGGGTGGCTCCAAGGCATCAAGGAAGAAGGAGGAGGGAGGAAATAAATACTCAGAGGAGTTCATGGATTTATTGTTTGGGACTTCTAATGGATTATCGATAAATGAATAAGCTTGGAAGGACACTTTTGGTCAATGTCAAAACCCTGAGACTCAAAATGCATCTAGGATGTTGTTATTCTTATACTTCTGGAATAATAGAGTGAAGAGAGTCCCCATGTCCAATCTCTGGGAATTAAACATGGAGAAATTGGTGGTTCCTGATGCGTATGTGGGCGTGGACTTATTGAGGAAATTAGATAAGGCCTATTGTGCTACAACTAGGGTTTTTAGAAGAAAATATAAGTCATCCCTAGTGACTATCAACAGAACAATTTTTTTTGAGGCTTTCCAAATATCTAGGGCTACATGGACAGATATTGATTTGGAGAAGGAAAAAAGGGAGTTATTTAACTCACAAAAATGTGTTGAAGAAACATGCTTGTCCAAGGTACATTCCTAGGACTGGGATGTCTTTCATGTCAATTCCTAACAATTTTGATGAGCCATATGATTTGAGCACATTCCACTTCTATATGAAATTTACTATATATGGGTTATGTAGAGTGCTTGGTTTTGATGGAGATAGTACTGTGTCAACAAACCTATTCATGATGGCCATGAATATTTAGCACCCACGGGTGAATCCTGACTATGGTTATGTTGGGTGATTGATTAAGCACATTCATGATAGTCTAGTGGAAATTAAGAAGGATGATTTTGTGATCAACTTCAAATACTATTATATCCTGATGCACCCGATTCTTTATTTCAATGCTTACAGAATGAACAAGGATTTGATTGCACAAAGGGAAGAATTGGGTATGTCACTTATAGTGTAGACGTGGACCAAGGTTTGGGATAGCAGTACTTATCTCTCTTCCTTCTTGTATTTGAAAATTGGATCGTGTTGCCTATTTTATAAATGTTAGGCCCATAAAAGGAATGAAATTGATTATTGGATTAAGAAGAATTTTGAGGCCCTTTCATTTTGTCCCTAAATGTCCTATTTCACATAATTGGGGGGATTTTTACTTCTTTGATAACTTCACTATTATAAGAGTTTGTGGGTGCCCTCAACCTCCACATATTCTTCCTACATTTTTGCCTCCTAGGCTATCTTATATGAAATTTATTTGAAAATTATCTTTGGTTGATAAGGAATATTTAGCCCCATATAGGAAAGATGCCTTTTTGCCTAGGTTGTGGGTGGTCTCAGAATTCACAATTGGTAATAAAGCTTTAGAGGAAATGAATACCATTTTGAAGTAATATAGGATGATTACCACTATACCTAGGTTCTGTGATCCAGAGAGTTTCTTAAAAATTGCCCCGAAATCAATGAATCCATGGGAAAATATTACAGATCATGAGCATTTAGATGAGGAGGATGTGGCTAGAAACTTGCTGGAAAAGGATGTTCTTCAAGGGAGAAGAAGGAAGTGGAGTGACCTGATGAGAGTTGAAAAGGAATGAAGGGAGCATGACCCAAATTTTAAAGGTTTTTATGTGGAATTGAGTTCTTTGGAGAGAATCAATAAGATTATTGATTCATATGATGATATCATGGCACAAATACCACAAATACCTAAGGTTTTTGCAAAATAAAAAGAGATAGAAGATGCTCTATCTTCTCAACGAAATAGACCCATTGAGAAGGCCATTCTAGATATTGAGAGTGGGGATGAAGTTGAGTTTGCTAAAGAGCCACTTTCCAAAAGGTGGAAAACTAATTAGCGTAATGCAATTGTTAGAAGAGATCATACAAGGGCAGTGATAGTTGAGGAAGGGAAATTCTTTCATGAGATAAGACAAAAGCTTAGAGAGGAGCATCATGAGGAAGGGGTAGGAGAGATTGATTTGCCTCATGCAAATCCTATTGGTGACAAGATTATATTATCTCAACCCTTCATGGAGGATGACCCCTTCATTAAAACTGATGATTTTAAAAGATTTTTGTTGACATTGAAACAAAATGAATTGAGAAAAAGTATTGATGTAGGAAATGAACAAAATGAGAAAATTGTTCAAGCCTTGCAACAATATAACCCTGAGAGTGAGGAAATTACTGTTGAACATGCCAGAATATTAGTCAAGAATAGTGGGATGTTGGTATTGCCAGGTTGGGACATTTAGTCTACTTTTATTATTGATCAGATTAGGAGACAACCCAACCCACTGTTTAGATATGAGGTGCAGTTTGGATATTTTTTAAGAGGATTGGGCTTTGATCCAAAATCTAAGACTTTGGCAATTTGGTCTTTAGCCCTAGCAATTCAGAAGTCTCATGTGGTCAACATAGAAGGTGAAAGGAAAGGTGACCGATTGATTTGGAACCTGGAAAATATTGGCAATTCAGAGGTTGTTGATTTAATGACACATATTTCATACATGAATAAGGCCAAAGATTTGCAGAAGAGATATGCATAGACATATAATGAGCTTATGGCCATTTCCAAGAAGTATGAAGAATAATTGATGAAGAATGCAATGATGGAGGAGAAAATAAAATAATTAAATGAGAAGATTGTCAATGCTCCATCTACGTCTCATGCTACTATGATGATAGATGTTGCTAATGATGTTCTAGGTGATATTGCACCCGCTTCTACTGATGTGATTTTTCTTGATCAAGTTAAAATTAAACTTGAAGAATATGCATATAGAATTGAGAAGCTTGGAGAGGCTACGAATGAAAAGGGCGTGTTTGCTTTGATGGAGGTGATACAACATATAATTCATATCTTGAAGGGAAAATTAGGTATTGTATGTAGTCTTCATATTTATGTGAAGGAAGAAGAGGGGGTTGATATTGGTGTTGTTTCATTCATGGAGCCACTCTTAAGTACTTGGTCTGGGATAAATGTTTTGATGGAGAAGTTGGAAATTGCCATGGTTTATAGAGATGATTTACTAGAAAAAGTCAGTGATACCAAAGACATGGTAGTTAATGTAAATTCTATGTTTTCATTCTTCAAGGGTAAAGAGAAATTGATTAGAGGTAAGTTACATATTTTTGTAGAGGGGTACCAAAATTTTATTCTTGCAATTTATGACAAGGATGGTAGTTTGAAGCAAATTGATTTCTGGGTGAATGAATTTGATACAATTCTAGAAAACATGGAGATTTTAGTACACATGGGTAGTGACATGGACATCCATAATTTTAATGAAGTGTTTGATGCATTATTTAGAGCTAAGGTGGAATTTATAAAGTTTATTGCAGATGAACAAGCAATTACTGATGCTCGTTGGATAGAGGTAGTTACTCAATTGGAGGATGTTAAGAATTTCAATTGGGCAAGGGACAAATAGGTTACTAGATGGGATATGATGCTAAAGGTAGGAAAAAAGGCCTCAAATAATTGATTTTTGGTTTTTCTAATAAGTTAGATGACTTGATACCTGAGAAATGTTAACAACGAGAATAATTATCTTTAAAGGAATATTGATTTTGTTGTTACAACTGCGAATGACCTTCAATATGCAATGAATTTATTCTGAATACCAATGGAAAAAGGTGTCAAAGCCGAGTTGTTACTGCTCCAGTCTCCAAGATTAAGTTAAAGATTTGTTGTTGTTGTTTCTCCAATTTTTAGTCAATTTCTATTTTCTCCTATTGTTTAAATGTTGTTGTAAATTTTTCCTTAAGTGATTCAAAGCATATTGCATTCCTTATCTATAAAAGGAATTTCAAGATCACTTAGAAGAGGTTGAGAAAATTTTGTAAAAAATCATAAGTGTTGGAGTCATATGTCTCAGTCCAGTAAAGTACAGATAATATGATCATGTTGTAATTGTCTATAGAGAAAATACAAGTTTTTGTTAGAATTCTTGATTATTTTGAGTGTCATAATTTGAATTTTTGAACAATGTATGGTGGAAGTGATTTAAAATATTAATACAAATAAAATGGTAGCTTATTTCTCGCCTTTGTGTTAAATTTGTGAGTTGTGGATAATATAATGCAAAGTTTTTATATTATTTAGTACATTATTGTAATGTGTATGAGTTATTTTTATGCTTTGGTCAATGATCAATTAAATGCTTGATAGTAATTGACAGGTTCACAAGTTCATCACAAGGATGATTATAAGAAGTATAAGTTGAAATTATAGATAGATATTATTGTAATGCAATAATTTTGAGATCAAAATCATCCATAATAGTTCCATTCATACAAAGTTTACATTCATAGTGTGTTACCCAATTTGGATAAGGCACTCGTCAACCTACTGTGACATTTACATATTGGGTGTATTTCATATGTATTTGGTACTGTCATATTTTGATTTAAAACTTCTTCAATCACCTTTTATTTTATGTTTGTAGTATGGGTGGTTTATCTCATGCTCCACTTTAATTAAGGATCAATGAATTGTTAGCCACCTTTCAATATTATCTTAATGTTGTGGAGCCTTAGGTGAGATTTATCCGCTTAAACGATTCAAGAATAAGTGTGGTACAAAGATTATTATAGATGAATCAAGCTCAACCGGTCTAGGTTTTGTAGAGCCTAAAGTCAAGAAGGATTTAACATCCTTTTTAGTTGGTCCAATCCTCTCAATAATTTCCATAATTGGAGTTGGCATCTTCATAGAAATTAAATAGGGTGTATTGGTAGCTTATAAAGCGTAAAGCCAAATTTGGGAACCAAAAAAATGGCGACCTTACTGCGTAGTTAGCAAGAAATTTTGTTAAGAAGGTCCTACATATTGTTGACCAGTTAAGTTATCTTTGGAAGTGAATTTGCATAGAGTTATCAATGTTTGTTTGTGATTTGAAGGTCTTAGTTTTGATTTGTAGTTTTTTTTTTCTATCCAATTTTTGTTCCCTACTAAGAGTTGAAATTCATCCTTTAGAGAGTTTGAGATCATGAGAGGTCTTTACAATATATAAAATTCATTCTTAGTTTTGAATTGGACGATGACTCTAGTCTTTGTGCTAGTTCTTATAGAAAGATTTTTTTAATTCTAATAGAACCCACATTGAACACAAGAGCTTAGATGAAGCAATATAGAGAAGAGAATTTGGAGGGTGAGCTTCCTAAGGATCTGAGAAAAGGATGGACAAGGAAAGATGCAAAATATAGCAATGCTCCCGCATCATAGAAGTCAAAAGGTAAAAATGCAAGTGAATCTTTGCATCCTATTCTTGAGGCCATTGAAACTTCATCAAAATCTTCTAAGTCTAATAGCTTAGGGTTTTTTGAAGCCTTGTTTTGGACTCCCGTTCAAGAAGAAATGCGAGAACCATCAATTTCAAATAAGGGAGTAACACAAGTTTAATATTATGAAAAGAATAGGGGCTTGAGTAGAAGTCACCAAAGCACAATTGGTGTACTTTATCCTTTGAGTCATGCAAGATAATTCCCTTATGTGCATGTTCATGAATATATTGATGTAAACTTGATAGATCTTAATGACACATCTAGATCTAAAATTACTCTTTCAGATCTTGATGAAGCATTTGGTGATGTAAATAGTCTAAGAAGAGAACTCCAAGAATAAATTGAGTTAAGAAAGAAGAGAGAAAAAGAAAAGGAATATGATATTTTAAATGCCCTTATTGAGAGAGATAGCCTATTGAGGAAATTAGATGATTTGAAAGCCATGAATTATGAAGATCCTAGGCTAATTAATGAAGGCCTTGTTGTATCCCAGATATGGAAGGTTGAAAAGCCTAAAGTTGTATCAATTCCTCAACCTAAACTAGTAACACAAATAAGTGAGGTTAATTTAGATAAGGGAAAACAAAAGATAACTAGGATAAAAAGTAATGACCCAAAGGATCAAGGTAAAATTTCACAAACCTTATCTTAGGTTGATCTTGAATTGGAAAAGGAAAGGAAAGAGAGAGGCTCTCAAGATGAAGTTAGAGAAAATTGAGATTGAGGCTACTTCAACATAAATGAAAAGGAAAATAGATTTCCTTAGGCAATCAACATTTACTATCCCTTCTGTTAGAGTAGGTTTGATGAATACTCAAGGAGCTTCTAGTTCTATCCCTAATATACAACAAAATGTTGCTACCACTACCACATTTGCTAAAAATCCCCAAAGTACTCAAGCTGTAGGGGTTACAAACCCTAGAATAGGAATGATGACTACAAAGCTAGTTGTAAATTAGACACAAGGTTCAACTAGACAACAGTTTGGGACACAGGCAGGGGCAAGTACTAGTGGCCAAGCTGCTAGAGGAAAATTTCAAAGAAGGCCCATCAATATTGAAAGGTATAGATAATTATTTTTTGATGGAATCCCTGGGTACCCAAATGTTGTTTATGATGAATTAAGAGATAAATTGACCAAGTTTGTTTGTAATAATGTTGTTACTGGTGAAGAAAATTTGAGATCTTTCACTAATATGGTGAATGATTATGAGATTTAATATGAGGATGTAGGATGAAGCTTTTTGTTCATTCACTGATAGAGGATGATAGGGATTGGTTTAGGGGACTACGCAATGATAGTATTGGATCACTACAAGAGTTTGAAAAGTGTTTATAAGACAAATGCCATTTTTATGTTGAATGAATTCAACAACATAAAGAAGATGTCTAATGAAGATGTGACAAAATTTAATATCAGATTCCAAAATTCAATGCACAAGTTGTTCCAAGTATTGAGGTTAGAAGAAAATGTTTTTTTAACTACTTACCTCAATGCTTTTGATGCTAAGATGACTTATCTCTTGAGAGATAAAGACCCTCACACTTTGAGGGATGCATTTAGAGTAGCCATTAATATAGAAAGTAATAGAAGAGCTTCCAGAAAATTAGGGAGGAGAGATGACCCCAAGTTTTTCAATAAGAGAAAGAGAGAAAATGAGAAATCCTCTAATACAAAATCCAAATAGGATGATAAATTGGATAAGGTATTGAATTCCTTGAAGGATATTAAACTTGGAAAAGTCAAGAATGATAAGGATGCTGGTGGAGATAAACCAATGTTTAATAATTTTAATAGGAAGCCTAGACTACATAATTATCCATACAATACCAAATGGAAGGATGGAAAACCCATTTAATAGATACAAAAGGGAAAACTATAAATGGATACACCTGATCCTTTGCAAAAAATCTCAATAAATGTTAATGAAGTTGCACCTTGGTGTGTAGCATGCCAATCACCTCATAATTCAGAATATTGTGCAATTGCACAAATGATATCTAGAGGGGAGACCCAAGGTGAAAACGAAGATGAAGTACATGATGAGGCTGATTTCCTTATGAATAATGTATGTCTATGGACCAAGGATGATTTAGATGGAGATAATATTGATTTGGATGTCATAAAAGAAAGGCAAAGGACTGATAAATATCATCATGAATTTTTTTATGATGGTAATGGTGAATCTGATGAAAGGTTTTGTAATGCTGAGTAGGGTGATGTGTCATTTTCATTAAGAAGACCTTCAAATAAAGAAATTACCCATATCATAGTAGATATGGTTACTCAAGCAAGGAGTGATTATCATATGATAAATATAATAGTTGGTGATGATAATGGCAAGGCTTTTGGTATGTTTATTAAAGAGTAGAAGCAAAAAGGTAAAGATATTAAGAAGGATAAGGATAAGGACGTAGTCAAGATTAAAGAAGTAAAAAATAAGGTATGGGCCAAGAAGGATGATATACTTAAGCCAAATGATGCAGTCCCTGAATCAAAATTGAAGATGAAAATTAATGAAAGCTCTGTTGAACCTACTAAATAGGAAGATAAGTACAAACACAAAAATGAATGGAGCAATGTGACACAAGAAGATGACAAATTAGGTAAGCAAATTCTTTTACCAGATTATACTCTTGTTGATATGCTACAATTACTTTCCCAAATTCCAGTAAAAGTTCCTTTGTTAAAGATGATGAGAATAGATGAACAAAAAGAGAAAGCTATGTCTTGGGTAAAGGGTGTTTCATCTGTTAAGATTGAACAAATTGATGAATTGACTATTGCAAAGGAAGGGGAATGTGAAAAAGAAAAGAAAAGTAATGTGCCCAAGGGATTAAATTCTCAAATTCCTCAAATGTATCTAAATAATATTGTAAATGCATGTTTGGGGAGTGTCAAACCATTCTTTTTTACTGTGATTATAAATGGAAATATGTTAAAGAACTGTATGGTTGACTCCGGAGCATCGAATACTGTGATGCTTGTCAAGATAATAGAAGCAATGGGCTTAAAGGTGGACACTCCACATGGGAGGTGTCCATAAACAGAATCAAGGGAAGTGCCTTCTATAGGTACTATTAAGGCTCTACCTTGCAAACTATTCACTTATCTTGAAAAGGACTTGACATTGAGTGTATTAGTTGTGGATATTCCTCCTCAGTATGGAATGTTATTATCAAGGAAATGGAGTGGATCCATGGGAGGAAGTCTGTAGTGTGATCTTTCATATGCTACCATCCATATATATGGAGAAAATATGAAAATTGATCGAGAGTCAAGGATTCCCCATATGATCGAGGTCACTCCTGATGATAATATGACATTTTTCTTAGATACTAATATTAATAAATTTAGAGTTGAAGAGGTTGTATTGAATGAGAAGAGGGCACCTGCATTTTTATCTAAATAAAAGGAAAATTTATCTGATGAATATTGCTTATGGACTATGTACTTCAACGATGCTAGCTATAAAGAAGGATCTGGTGCAGGGGTGTTGTTAGTTTCACCTAGTGGAAAAACTTATAAGTTTTCTTTTACTTTGTTATTTACTTGTACCAATAATGCAACAGAGTATGAGGCTTTATTGATAGGTATGAGACTATTTGAAAAGCACAGTATAAATAATTTCATAGTTATTAGGGACTCAAAGCTTGTTATATCCCAAGTAAGATCCAGGTATGCATCTAGAAATAAAAGGTTAAAACAATACATGAATGTTGTTTGGGACGAGACATAAAATTTTGAATCATTTGAGATAGATTAGATGGATAGGAGCCATGATAAGATGGTTGATTTATTGGCTAATATTTCTCTTAATCTAGACGATATAACTATTGAGGGGATCTCAAGGGTTGAAATACACACAAGTCCTTATGTCCTTGATAATATAGAAAGTTGGTAGGTTTTTTAAGATGATATTGATATATTGAGGTTTTTGAACTATGAAGGGCACTATGAAAACCAAGAGATTGATTTCAGAGGGTTATGTGGAAAATGTAAATGGTAAGGACACAATATTTAGGAAATATGTCATGCAACTAAAAACTGATAAATCTTCCAAAGGTCTAGTGGTGTTGGAAAGAGCTTTTGACAATCAGGACAAAACAAGAATGGTAAAAATTATTAATAATCCTGATTGTTTGGAAGAGGTGAATCTTGGAACAACTGAGGCACCCAAGAAAGTTTACATTGGAAAGAAGTTGTATCCCAAGGAAGAATTGATGAAGATGAGAGATGCTGGAATAATCAAGCCAATCATGCATTCATCAAGGGTTTCAAACCTTGTGCCTGTAAGGAAAAAGAATGGAGATATAAGATTATGTATAGATTTCAAGAATCTTAATATGTCTTCATTAAAGGATAATTATGGTTTGCCTAATATGGAAGCTATGTTACAAAAAGTGACAGGATGTGAACTAATGTCAATGATGGATAAATTTTCTAGGTACAACTAAGTTACGGTGAAGAAATTAGAACAATAAAAGACAACAGTTACCACACTGTGGGGGACCTATGTATATGTTAAGATATCATTTGGTTTGAATAATGAAGGAGCCACATTCTAGAGAGAAATGGATGTTGCTTTTGTAGATTTTATCGATAAATTTCTTGTAGTGTACTAAGATGATCTTACTACATTCTCAAAAGAGGAAGGACAAAATTGTAAGAATTTGGAAAAGATCTTTATCAAAGCTCTGGAGTTTGGTGTTACTTTGAACCCTAAGAAGTGTTCCTTTGGTGTGACAAAGGGTAAATTTATTGGTCACATTGTATCAAAGGATGGGGTCAAGATAGATCCAAAGAGAGTTTTTTCCATTGATAAGGTGCCCAGGCCCAAGAATGTAAAAGGTATTCAATCATTCTTTGGCCAGGTAAATTTCTTAAGAAGGTTTGTCACAAATTTTGCTGAGATTAGTAGACCTATTTACACAATGCTAAAGAAGGGAGATAAAATTCAATGGGAAGGAGAACCAATGGTGGCTTCCAAGAAATAAAACAAGCTATCAAAGATGCTCCAGTCCTAAGGAATCCTGATTATTCAAAGCCTATGTAAATATTCTCATTTGCATCTTTCCACACAATTGCTGCAGTGTTGTTAAAAAAGAATCAGGGAGGATTTGAATAACCCATTGCTTTTTTTAGTAAGTCATTACAAGTTGCATAACTTAAATATGAAATTAATGAAAAATAAGCTTATGCACTAGTGAAAGTTGTGAAGGCTTTTAGATGTTACTTGGTTGGAGAAACTGTTGTGGCTTATGTTCCTAGTGCAACTGTAAAGGACATCTTTACCCAACAAGAGGTCTCTGGGAGAAGATGCAGATGAATCAACATGATCCAAGAGTTTAATATTGATATTCAGGTCACTAAGCTGGTGAGAGGCCAATGATTGGAAAAATTGATGACACAGGCAAATCTGGATGCTAACCACGTCAGTGTTGTGGAAGAGGAACAAAGGCCATATATCTGTGACTTGGATTGATGTGAATGGTATAAAAACATAATAATCTAGTTGCAAAAAATGATTTTTCCTGAGAACATGGATGAGAATAAGAAAAGAACTCTAAAGTTACATGCTATCAAATATGCCATAGTGAATGGTAAATTGTGGTGGAGAAACAATGAAGGAATATTGTTGAAATGTGTTGACCAAAATTAAGTGGAGGACTTACTAAATGAGATGCATAGTGGAGTGTGTAGAGGTCATTATATGGATACGACCACTACCCATATGATACTAAGAGCTAGGTTTTGGTGGCCTACAATTTTTAAGGATCATTATAAGAAGTATAAGTTGAAATTATAGATAGATATTATTGTAATGCAATAATTTTTAAATCAAAATCATCCATAATAGTTCCATTCATATAGAGTTTATGTTCATAGTCTGTTACCCAATTTGGATAAGGCATTGGTTAGCCTTCTATGACATTTACATATTGGGTGTATTTCATATGTATTTGGTGCTATAATATTTTGATTTAAAAATTATTCAATCAACTTTTATTTTATGTTTGTAGTATATGTGGCTTATCTCATGCTCCACTTTAATTGAGGATCAATGAATTGTTAGCCACCTTTCAATATTCTCTTAATGTTGTTGAGCCTTAGGTGAGATAAATGATTCACGCATAAGTGTGGTACATAGATTATTATAGATGAATTAAAGTCAACCAACCTAGGTTTTGCAGAGCCTAAAGTGAAGAAGGATTTCACATCCTTGTTAGTTTGTCCAATCCTCTTGATAATTTCCTTAATTGGAGTTGGCATCTTAATAGAAATTAAATAGGGTGTATTGGTAGCTTATAAAGCATAAAGCCCAATTTGGGAACCAAAAAAATGAATAATATACTAGGGATAATTTTAAGGATGCTTGTTAGCTTGTTAAGAAGTGTGATGCATGTCAGAGGTTTTAGGAAAGCTAAAGTTCTCAGGGAACTTACCCCTAAAACCAGTAGTTGTTCAAGCACTTTTCCAATAATGGGGTATTGATTTCATAGGGGAAGTTGCAATGAAATCCAGTGGAGGCCACTCATGGATATTGATGGCTACATATTAGTTTACTAAATGGGTAGAGGAAATCCCAAGAAAGAAGGCAACAAGTAAGGTTGTGGTTGATTTATTGATGGAGCATATAATAACTAGGTTTGGATGTCTGGAAAGGATTTTTGTAGACAATGTAATGTGCTCTCTAGATTAGAAGAATATACAGGTTTTTGTAAAGAATATGGAATCCAAACATCATATTCATGTCCATATCATGGACAAGGTAATGGTCAAGCTGAATCAAGAAATACGAGCTTGATTAAGATTATCAAAAGAATCTTGGAAAATCACAAGAAGGCTTAGGATTCCAAGCTTAAGCTTGTTGTTTGGGTTGATAGGGTAACAATCAAGAAGGCAATTGGTTGTGCACCATTTAATTTAGTGTATGTTATTCAAGCAAGGTTACCCTAAAATAACCTGATGGAAATGTACAAATTTGTGCAAATTTATGATGAGGATATTGATAATGAAATGAGACTAAGAATGGAAGAGTTGATATAGTTGGATGAGACTAGAAGAGATGCATGTGCTAGAAATGATAAGTTGCAGTTCCTAGTTAAGAATATGTATGATAGAAAACAATTGTAAGAATTTTTGAGGTGAGTGACTTAGTTTTCATATGGAATTCTAGGATGGAAGAAAAGGGTAAGCATGGAAAGTTTGATCCTATCTGGCTGGGCCCATTTATTATTGACAGGAAATGGGGAGATGATTCTTATTTCTTAAAGGAGATGACCGCTAAAATGATTGAATTGCCAATTTATGGACAATTATTGAAACATTACTTCTATTGAAGTAAATCATAATCCATTGACAGTAGATTAGGTTTGTGTATATGTATCGTAGTTTTTTTTGTGTGTCAGGTGTAGGGTTTTTTCTCTCTAGATTGTCTGCTTCACCAGGAGATTCATAGATTCTCATCTCATTCCAAGAGAATGAGTGTTCCCAATTAGAGCCACTGTTAGGACTGTAAAATAAATGGTTAAGTATTGGTAGGAATCCTTATTTTATGTTGTAGTCACTATTCTCTGGGTTTTAATAATGGTTTCTCCAGTGTTCTAAGTATAGTTCTCAAAATTAGGGCTTTCTATTTTTGTTTTGCCATAGGTGGTTGGTCATCAAACATCAAGGTTTGAGTTGTCAGTGTTTCATTGGTCCATGTCATCATCCTTTTGGTCAAACAAGTTGGTAAGACAAGTCTTTGGTATTGTCTCTGGTTTGTGAGTTTATTTTGTGTTTATCTTTTTATCTGGTGAGTTAGCTAGCGTTGTTTCAAAATTATTTACTCGTGTAGTCTCTGGCTTTTGAAATGTTAAGTTTTATATCTAGTGAGCTGGAGAGTGCCTTTGAAATTATGGTTATCACTAGGTCTCGAGCCAGTTTGGTGTTAGTGTTTTTAAGTCACAAATTGGTGAGTAAAGGGTTAGTGGTTAAATCTTTGTTTCGGTTGCCAGCTTGTGAGGTTAAGAGATATTAAGTGTCATTATGTTGCAAGCTAGTGAGTGACTACCACGTGTCTTGTTTTTATGACTAACTGAGGTTTTGTTTTGGATTTTCACCAGCTCGCAAGATGATTGGATTATTCCTTTTTGATCTTGAGATTTGGTGAATGATTGCCACGTGGGGGGTTCAGATTTCATTTGATTAAAGGATTTGTTTTATGTTATCATAGACTCTCGAGATAAAAACGTAGTTTATGTTTAAAATGGAGAGTTGACGAGAAGTTGCCACGTGGTTGAGGGTTTAAGGATGGAAGGTTATCTCCAATTCTCAGTGGTTAGTGAATGTAAAAGAAAATGCTGGAGAGTTGGTGACAGGTAGTTTTGTGCTAACGCTTGCGAGGTTACTGCAGTTAGGAATTTAAATATTTTATGCTAGCGAGCTAGAGGCAAGCTTTTATTCACTATTGTCTCCAAGTCATGGTGGTTAGATACCTTAACATTTTGAGGTTGCGAGTTAGCGATGGGTGGTTTGATTTCCTTAGTCGCTAGCTTGCAAGGGTTTGAAGCTTTGACATTTTCAACTGGAGAGTTAGAGATTGAACTATTGGAGGCTTGTCACTAGGTTGCAAGCTATTATAAAGAATATTTATTTGGTCTGAGGTTTAACGACCAAGCACCATGTGTCCAGTTCATTTTGCGGTGACTACTAAAACATAAAGAAACAAGGGGTTTGGACAAATGGGAAGGTGATATGTGGAATTCTTTGGCACCTTTCACTATGAATTGAATATTTTAGTTCATAAAGGCTAGTTTTCAAAATTTGATGAAAAACTCATGATGACACGATTCTTTCCAAGGCTAGTTTCTAGAGTTAATGGGCTAGTGGATGCACATTAATGACTAAGATGACGACCAATTGCTTGTGGCTTGAAGAATTATAAAGGCATGATTATGCAAATTATTTTCTCACAATTGCAATCTAGAATTGAAGTGTGTTTTGAGAGATGATGGTGGTTAAAGGTGAATTTTCTCTACAACTATGAAGTGTGAGTTTGTGTTGTTTGCTGGTGCAAAATTTATTAGTTGTGTTTTTATTGTGGTTTCTCTCTTCTACAAGCATGAGTCAGGTGGTGCTTAGTGGTGGATCTAAGGCGTCAGGGAATAAGGAAGGAGGAAAGAAATGCTTAGAGGAGTTAATGGATTTATTGCTTGTGACTTCTATAATAGATTATCGATGAACAAATACACTTGGAAGGACACTCTTGGTTAGTACCGAAACCCTAAGACTTAAAATGCATCTGGGATGTCATTTTGCTTATACTTATGAATTAATAGAGTGAAGGGAGTCACCATGTCCAATCCCTAGGAGTTAAACATGGAAAAATTGGTGGTTCTTGATGTGTATGTGGACATGGACTTATTAAGGGAATTGGTTAAGGCATATTGCCCTACAACTAGGGTTATGAGAAGAAAAGACAAGTCAGCCCTAGTGACTATCAACAAAACAAGCTTTGTGGAGGGTTTCCAAATATCTGGAGCTACATGCACATATATTGATTTTGAGAAGGAAAAAATGAGTTATTTAACTCACAAAAATGTGTTAAAGAAACATGCATTGCCAAGGTACATGCCTAGGGATGGGATGTCTTTGGTACCAATTCATGACAGTGTTGATGAGCCATATGATTTGAGCACATTCCACTTCTACATGAAGTTTACTATATATGGGTTATGTAGAGTACTTGGTTTTGATAGAGATAGTACTATGTCTGATGCAGGAGCATCCCAGGGTAGTTGGCTATCCTGCATGTTTGGGAGATTTGATGGAGTTGTGTGGACTTATTTTCATATGTGAGGGGTTTGGTAGAGTTTGATAAACCTACTTGGGTCTTGGGTAATTGGTTTTGATGTATTTAATGGTCTTGGTTTCTTAGCATGGCCTAGAAGGAGCTCGGCCTTGCTTGGGATTTTGGTGCCTATTTCAGGCCGTATAAGTAATTTTCCACAAAGATTAAGAGACTAAAAATTTTAGGGATTGAAGAGGGCCTATATTTCTACCTACGGTTCGAAGCACGAGTTCTAATTCATCCGGAGCTAGGATATATCGTGATTTTACTAAGACATCTATTTTGGGCATTTAATTGTTGTTGTTGGCCGACTTGTGGCATTTAATTTCGGTATTTGTATTTAATTTATTTTCAGGGCCGACCTGTGGCTTAGATTGGTATAAGTAGAGGTTGTGGGGGAAGTCTTGAGGCATTCATTCATCCACCTAGGAGAAGAGGAGGTGGCTGTGGAGCGAGTTTTGAGGAGAGCTAGTAGCTGTGGCTTGGGAAACAAGGAGATTGCTTGGTGGGCTTGCGAGCACAAGTTTAGATCTTCCTTGGGGGTTCCTACCAGTGTGTGGATCTGGGCTAGCTAGGGTTTGGTTTGGATCTTGTGAGATCTTATGGAGTTTCTATTGTAATTGCATTATATTTGGCCGTAACCCGGAAGGCCTTACAGCCGGGCATGTTGGATGAAAATATAATGATTCTATTATGAGTATTGGCATTGTGTGGATCTATATCTTTGTATTGTTATTATATTTTTGTGTGTGGTTATTTGCTGGGGGCTAGGACATCTCCATCAGGGATCCTCCTACCTTGCACTGCATCAATGTCACAGACCTATTGATGATGCCCATGAATATTCAACACCCAAAAATGAATACTTATTATGATTATGTTAGGTATTTGATTCAGCACATTCATGATGGTTTGGTGGAAATTCAGAAGGATGATTCTATGATCAACTTCAAATAGTATTATATCTTGATGCACCTGATTCTTTATTTTAATGCTGTCTAAATGAACAAGGAGCTAATTCTGCAAAGGGAAGAATTGGGTATATCACTTCTAGTGTAGATGTGGACCAAGGTTTAGGATAGTAGTACATATCTCTCTTCCTTCTTGTATTTCAAGAATTGGATTGTGTTGCCTATTTTAGAAATGTTAGGCACAAAAGAGGAAAGATTGATTATTGGATTAAGAAGAATTATGAGGCCCTTGCATTTGGTCCCTAAATGACCTATTTTACATAATTGGGGGGATTTTTAATTCTTTGATAACTTCACTATTATAAGATTTTATGGGTGCACTCAGCCTCCACATATTCTTCCTACATTTGTGCCTCCTAGGCTAGCTTATATGGAATTTATTTGGCAATTGTCTTTGATTGATAAGGAATATTTAGCCCCACATAGGAAAGACATATTTTTGTCTAGGTTGTGGGGCATCTTAGATTTCACAATTGGTAAGAAATATTTGGAGGAATGAATACCTTTTTGAAGCAATAAAGGATGATCATTGCTATACCTAGATTCTGTGAACTGGAGAGTTTCTTGAAAATTGCCCTAAAATCAATGACTCCATGGGCAGATATTAAAGATCATGAAACTTTAGATGAGGAGGATGTGGTTAGAAACTTGATGGAAAAGGATGTTGTTTAAGGGAGAAGAAGGAAGTGGGGTGACCTGACGAGAGTTGAAAAGGAATTCAGGGAGGTTGACCCAAATTTTAAGGGTATTTTTTGCAAAATTGAATTATCTAGAGAGGATCAATAAGATGATTGATTCATATGAGGATATCATGGCACAAATGACACAAATACCTGAGCCTTCTACAAAACAACAAGAGATAGAGGATGTTATGTCTTCACAAGGAAATAAGCCCATTAAGCAGCCCATTCTAGATGTTGAGAGTGGGGATGAAGTTGAGTTTTCTAAAGAGTTACCTGCCAAAAGGTAGAAAATTGATCAGCGTAGTGCAATTGTGAGAAGATATTCTGTAAGGGAAGTGATAGTTGAGGAAGGGAAATGCTTCCATGAGATAAGGTAGAACCTTAGAGAGGAGTATCATGAGGAAGGGGTAGGAGAGATTTATTTGCCTCTTGCAAATCCTATTGATGATAGGATTATATTATCTCAAGCCTTCATGGAGGATGAATCCTTCATTAAAATTGATGAGTTTAAAATCTTTTGTGTTGAAATTGAAACAAAATGAATTGAGAAAAAGTATTGATGTAGGAAATGAACAAAATAAGCAAAATGAGCAAATTGTGCAAGCCCTGCAACAATACGACCTTGACAGTGAGGAGATTGTACTATTGAGTAGGCTGGAATATTAGCCATGAAGATTGGGATGCTTCTATTGCCAGGTTGGGACATTTAGTCCACTTTTATTATTGATCAGATCAAGAGACAATCCCACCCACTATTTAGATCTGAGGTGGAGTTTGGAGATTTCGTAAAAGGATCACGCTTTGATCCAAAATCTAAGACTTTGGCAATTTGGTCTTTGGCCTTAACAACTCACAAGCCTCATGTGGTCAACATACAAGGTGAAAGGAAAGGTGGTTGATTGATTTGGAACCTGGAAAATACTAGTGATTCAAAGGTTGCTGATTTAATGACACATATTTCATACATGAATAAGGCCAAAATAGTTGATTTGCATACATGAACTTATGGTCATCGCCAAGAAGTATGAAGAAGAATTGATGAAGAATGCAATGATGGAGGAGAAAATAAAAGAATTAAATGAGAAGATTTCCAATGCTCCATCTACTTCTCATGTTACTGTGATGATAGATGTTGCTACTGATGTTCCGGGTGATGTTGCACCTACTTCTATGATGTGCTTTTTCCTGATCAAGTTAAAATTAAACTTGAATAATATGTAGACAAAATTGAGAAGCTTGAATTGGCTAGGAATGAAAAGGGCATGTCTTCTTTGATTGAGGTGATACTTCACAAAATTCAAATTTTGAAGGGAAAATTAGGTATTGTCCATAGTCTTCATATTTCTTTGAAGGAAGAAGATGGGGTTTGTACTGGTGATATTGCATTCTTGGAGCCACTCTTTAGTACTTGGTTTGGGAGAAATGTTTTGATGGAGAAGTTGGAAATTGACATGGTTTACAGAGATTGTTTATAAAAAAAAATCAATGATACCAAAGACATGGTAGTTAATGTAAATTGTGTGTTTTCATTCTTCAAGGGTAAAGAGCAATTGAAAAGAGGTAAGTTGGAGATTTTTTGTAGAGGGGTACCAAACTTTTGTTCATACAATTTATGACAAGGATGGTAGTTTGAAGAAAATTGATTTCTGGGTGAATGAATTTGATATGATTCTAGAAAATACATAGATTTTTTTTTCACGTGGGTAGTGACATGGACATCCACAATTTTAATGAAGTGCTTGATGCATTATTTAGAGATGAGGTGGATTTTATAAAGTCTATTGCAGATGCATGTGTGGTTACTGGTTCTCGTTGGACAGAGGCAATTACCTAACTTGAGGATGTGAAGAAATTCAATTGGCCAACCGACAAAGAGGTTACTAGATGGGATATGATGCTGAAGGGAGGCAAAAGGGCCTCAACTAATTAATTTTTTATTTTTATAAGAAGTTAGATGGCTTGGCACCTAGCGATGTTAACAGGGAGAACAATTATCTTTAAAGGCTTCTTGAGTTTGCTTTTACAACTACATATGACCTTCAATATGCAATGAAGTTTTCTAAATACCAATGGACAAAGGTGTCAAAGTTGAGTTGTTAATGCTCCAGTCTCTGAGATGAAGTTAAATATTTTTTGCCATTGTTTCTCCAATTGTTAGTCAATTTCTATTTTGTCCTATTGTTGAAATATTGTTGTAAATTTTTCCCTAAGTGATTCGAAGCTTAAATCATTCCTTTTCTATAAAAGGAATTCCAAGATCACTTAGAAGAGGCTAAGAAATTTTTGTAAAAACTCATAATTGTTGGAGTCATAGGTCTCAGTCTTGAATAGTACAGATAATATGATCATGTTGTAATTGTCTACAAAGAAAATACAAGTTTGAGTTAGAGTTTTTAAGTATTTTGAGTGTCATACTTTGGATTTTTGAACAATGTATGGTGGAAGTGATTTATAATATTAATACACATACAATGGCAACTTATTTCTCTCCTCTATGTTAAATTTGTGAGTTGTAGATAATATAATTCAAAGTTTTATATTATTCAGTGCATTATTGTAATGTGTTAGTCAATGATCAATTAAATGCTTTATGGTAATTCACAAGTTCAACATAAGGATCATTATAAGAAGTATAAGTTATAATTATAGAAAGAGATTATTGTAATGCAATAATTTTTAAATCAAAATCATCCATAATATTTCCATTCATACAGAGTTTACGTTCATAGTCTGTTACCCAATTTGGATAAGGCACTGGTCAGTCTGTTGTGACATTTACATATTGGGTGTATTTTATATGTATTTGGCGTTGTCATATTTTGATGTAAAAATTCTTCAATCAAATTTTATTTTATGTTTGTAGTATGGGTGGTTTATCTCATGCTCCACTTTAATTGAGGATCAATGAACTGTTAGAAACCCTTTAGTATTCTCTTAATGTTGTTGAGCCTTAGGTGAGATTTATCTGCTTAAATGATTCAGGAATAAGTTTGGTACAAAGATTATTATAGATGAATCAAGGTCAACTGACCTAGGTTTTGTAGAGCCTAAAGTGAAGAAGGATTTAACATCCTTGTTAGTTGGTCCAATCATCTTGATAATTTCCATGATTGGAGTTGGCATCTTCATAGAAATTAAATTGGATGTATTGGTAGCTTATAAAGCATAAAACCCAATTTGGGAACAAGCATGTAGAAATGTTAGTACCTGCCTTATGTTGGGCTAATTGATATGCATGAACAACCATTGGTTGCCTTGCCAATTCCATGATAATGGTCTTTTTGGTAGGATATCGAGGAAGCATGTGAGATTGGTCATCATGACAACCAACTCTCATATACTTGAAGGTAGGGAATTGTAGAAAGAAACAACCATGTTCATTTACCTTCTTCCAAGCTACATCAGACATTCTTATTTTCTCAAGTGCTTTGTCAAATAAACATATAAAATGCTTGAAGAAAGCATCTTGTACTCATTTGTAATGAATTTGACTAGGCCTCAGAGTCATTTACTGGTAGAATTTCTATACTAGCACCAACAATTTGTTACCCCTAGTAGCAAGACCTGGAAAAGGCCTCAGTGACGTGGCTATGTACACCAAATAGGAGTTCATATAGAATGAGTGTGATAGGAACTTATGAAAGTTTCTCACACAAGGCTTCACTAATCACCTTTGCTCAAAAGATTTTTTGCTACTTCTATCTTATTACTATGATGTATCTATACATCCTATTTCAAAAACATTAGATTTCTTGAGACCCATGATTCGACTCAAGACAGTAATTATTGTTGATGTTTATAGCTTCGATCAGATAAAATAATCTTAATGTTATGAATAAAATAAT